>JAJOZX010002786.1:10000-564789 GCA_023014485.1 Bathynomus jamesi | reverse complement strand
GTTGGAGGTTATACTGTATAGAAGTCGTTATTGCGAAAATGTCGTTATCTGAATCATCGTTATCTGAGGACTGTCTGTATATGCTTTTTAAGAGTATATAAAAGACCTTGTTTTTGTTTTTTTCTGTTAATAAAGCTTAAGAATGCTCTAGTCAGCAGTGGTTCCCAACGTCGGCGCCACCGCCCCCCAGTGGGCGTTTAAGAATCTTAGGGGGCGCAAGGAAACTGTTAAATTGATACCTTCTATTAATAAATCACTTATCCTGTTGTATTATTATATCTTTATGAGGGGTACCAGCAAATACTGATGGACATAAGGGGGCGTTGGCCTAAAAAAGGTTGGGAACCACTGCTCTAGTGATTGGAGCGAAACGTTGCTACTCCTGCTTCCCTTTTCCTGCGTGAAATATCTCAACACTAAACCAAATCAATGGATTTCTCCGTGTGTGTGTGTGTATATATACATACCGGGTGGCCCAAAAGTAGGTATGCAGTTGAAGATTTATTTAATGAAACTTTACACATAACGTGTTAATCACACAGGTGTTCATTATTATCTACCCTTAAATGAAAATGAATTTAAAAATCAACATATGAAACTGTGTACCTTCATTTGGGCCACTCTGTAAATACATATATATATATATATATATATATATATATATAAGTTAAGCATGTCTGGATTAAAGCTCATAACTTCTTGAATATTTTCGGCCTACAGCAAACTACTAAATCTTATTTAAAGTTTGAATCTTGCGATTTTTAATGACATACACGACATTTCACCACAATTTGAAATCTCTTTTTTTTAATAGCAAATACGCAAATAATCACGACAATGTTGCGATAAAAAATTAGGGAGCAAGTGTAATATACGTCTCCCTGTGGTACCTAGTGTAGATTACGTTCCCCTACGGCCTACATTATCCTAGTGTAGTTTGCGTTTCCCAACTTTGTCCGCGTACACCTAATCAAATAAAACGTTAAAACTAACAAAAATATGACGACTTAACCTAACCAATCGTCAATTTATATATATATATATATATATAATATATTATATATATATAGAAAAATAAAACCCAGATGATATAGGATCTCTACAAACGGACATAAACAGAATCTACAAGTGGACGGAAGACAACAATATGAAGTTTAACACCGAGAAATTTCAGCTGTTACGGTATGGAAAAAGAGAAGACCTAAAATCCATGGAATATTATACCCTAAATGGACAGGAAATTCAGAGAAATTCTAGAGCAAAAGATTTATGGGTTGTAATGACAGATGATGCGAAACTTGAAACAAAATAAGATAGCAGTAAACAGAGCAAAGAGAATAACGGGACAGATATTGAGAACCTTTAAACGAAGGGATAGGAATGTAATGATTCCTCTACTGAAAACACTGGTCATACCCAAATTAGAATACTGCTCAGTCCTAACATCCCCATATAAAAAAGAAGACATTAGACAGCTGGAAGGGATCTAGAGAAGCTTCACAACCAAGATCAACGGGTGCATAGAACTAAATTACTGGGAAAGGTTACGAGAACTAGACCTATATTCACTGGAAAGGAGAAAAGAGAGATCACCATTCTTTACACTTGGAAAATAATGGAGAAACTAGTCCCTAATCTTACTCTAAACCCTACAACTCCCCAAACAACGGTGGAAAGTAGAAACGGTAGATTGTGTCGTATTCCCAAATTGAAGGCGAGACAGGGAACATCCTTAACCCAGAAAGAAAATAGTTTTGTGGTGAGAGGACCAAAACTGTTTAATCAGCTGCCCAAAGACCCAAGAAACACGAAGGGAGTTGCAGTGGACATCTTCAAAAGAAGACTAGACGCCTGGCTCAGAACAATCCCCGACGAGCCGGGCGTACCTGGCTATGTGAGGTGGAGAGCACAAGAAACCAACTCACTACTTCACCAGGCCAACTCGAGAGGAGGGGCGACAAGCTTGACCTTCGCGAAATAAGGAATCCTTTATAAGGTTGTAAGGTAAGGTAAGGTGTATATATATATAATTTAGTTCCCCGCAAGGGGGTTCTAAGCTCGTACTCTTGAGTGCTCTTTGTGCTCGTTTGTACGTGCTTGTTCCTGGAGGTTTCACGTGCGCCCTCCCGGCCCTAGCACCCAAGGATGATGGGGCTCGACCCTGCAGTCCTTGTCATCCTTTGGTCTTTTTCCACTTCGACTGTCCCCTCTACCCTTTCTTTTTCCTCTGTCTTTCCTCTCACTTTTTCTTTGTTTTTCCGCCGAGATATGCCCTTTTAAATACTGTAGAGGCGAATCGGTTCTTCCCGAACTTTAAAAAAAAAAAAAAAAAAAAAATATATATATATATATACAGAGTGTCCCAAAACAACGTATACATTTTAAAAAAATTTATAACAGGAAACCCACTAACAGATTCAGATGATTTTTATTTCTTTTTATAGCCTATAGCCTAAGGAGATACAAAAGCGAAATTGTTAACAGCCTTGGCTAGCCTAAGGAGATACAAAATCGAAATTAGTAATAGCCTTGCCTGCCTACAGTAAACATGGAAAATGGAAGTGTGCGCTTATCATTTGAGCAACGAAAATGGATACTAAAGTCCTATTTTAAAGTTGAGAAGATATCAAAGGTTCAACAACAGTGGAGAGACAATTTTGGAACTAATCCTCCAACTCGACTTACCATTTCACGTATCTGTGAGAAATTTGAAGTATACGGTACTGTGCATGATGTGTACAAGCAAGCGACTGGGCGTCCAAAGACATCAACAGATGCTAACACTTCTGATGAAGTGCTACAGGTATTCAACCGATCACCAAGAAAATCTGTGAGACAATGTGCTCGTGAAACAGGGAAAAGTAAGACAAGTGTCCACAGAATTCTGAAGAATGCTAAATGGAAATCTTACATCCCGAGATTATTACATGCCTTGAATGAGGATGATCCGGATCGCAGAATCCAGTTTTGCGAATGGTTTCGAGTAAAAAACACAGAAGATGGCCAATTTGGGGACAAAATTGTGTGGTCTGATGAGGCTACATTTAAGTTGAATGGTATAATTAATCGTCATAATTGCACATACTGGTCACAAGAAAATCCACACATTTATGTGGAACGACATGTAAATTTACCGGGTATAACTGTCTGGTGTGGTTTTTCTTCCAAAGGTTTGGTTGGTCCATTCTTTTTCGATGGTACAGTTACCGGCCATAGCTACCTCAACATGCTTCGGGGAAAAGGTTTTCCTGCAATTCGACAGTTATACGGAGATGAGGACATTTACTTTCAACAAGATGGAGCACCTCCTCATTACCATCAGGATGTCAGGAACTACCTTGATGAAACATTTCATTATCGGTGGATCGGACGACGAGGTAGTATCGAGTATCCACCACGTTCACCAGATTTGAACCCACTTGACTTTTTTTTATGGGGTCATTTGAAAAATGAAGTATACAGTAGAAGACCTACATCACTTGAACAACTACAGAGCACAGTTGAAGAAGCGTGTAGAAATATCCCTACAAACATTTTTGTTGAAGTCTGCCAATCAGTGAATCAAAGAGCGCAGTGGTGCATTGATGTCAATGGTCGACATTTCGAACACTTACGTGTTTAAAACAAATTAAACTATCTATTATTTCGAAGTTGTATATTTTACCTATAAAAAGAAATAAAAATCATCTGAATCCGTTAGTGGGTTCGCCTGTTATAAGTTTTTTAAAAATGTATACGTTGTTTTGGGACACTCTGTATATATATATATATATATATATATATATATATATATATATATATATATATATATATATATATATATATATATATATATATATATATTTATAGTGTGGACCAAAAAAATGAAGGTTTAAAAATCTTTGTTCCACATGAGTAATGTTATTCCTTTTGCTTACCTTAATCAAATTACAAAATTTGAAACCTCTACGTCAAGTTTTAGGGGTCCCGAGAAAATTGCACTTTTCCTTTTAATGCTGAAAAAATTAGTTTTTCCTCATTTTCATAAGTTCTGCTTTATTTTTTGTTGGAAATTCTTTACGATTCTTGAAAACTGTTTTGAGCAGGTATTGTTTGTCCTCTTCTTTAGTTGTCACTGCTTGATTAAATTTTTCAATCAATGCAACACCCCGCTCAGCTGTGTCATTTGTCACTCTAAGGGCACGAACTCTAGCACAGCCTCTTTGGTACTCAGGATCTATTCCCCATGTTGATGCAGAATTTTCAGTGAAGAGAGAATTGAGATGTAGAGCATCAAAAAGAGATTTAGTCCTTGAAGTAACAAAATCAGAAATCCTTTTTTCTTTAAAAGAAGCTAGGGTTACCTTTGCTTCTAAACGTTTCAGTCCCTTATTTCTTGGAGGCATTTTGATATTATTTCGCATTTGCTCCTTTTCTTCAAGGGATATGCTTTTGTCAAAGAAGCTTAATCCAACAAGTGTTTCTGAGAGGTACCACAGATGTCGTTTAATGGCATTTTGGGCTTGCTTGATAACACTTGATATCAAAGAATTTTCCTCCATTATTGCAAGATCTTGCAAAAATTTAAGATCAACATTTGGGGCTTCCTCTGGTTGAGAAGCTTTTGGCCAAGATTTTGCGTATACCAATGCAACAAATAAACAAATTTCTGTTATTGCATCAAGTTCTTTTTTAGTCATCTTAAATTGATTTTGGAGAAGAAAAAGCTTAAATGCATAAATTCCTTTTGCCATCCATCTTGCATGATGGTACGCTCCAGGTCTCTTCAAGGGAGTATTAGAAATGCTTTCTTCTCCAAAAAACAAGAGAACAAGTTGAAAAAATTCTTTATAATCATCTCTTGGCTGTTTAGAGTTGAGTGCCTCCTTCATGATTAAGACTGTTTGATTTTTTAAATCTTGAACTCTTTCAATTATTCTGCAGCTTTGGGAATCAACAGCAGTTGTGATTTGAGAATGATCCATAAAATCCCATTGAGTTTTGAATCTTTTGAAGATTGGAATATCAGGTTCAGAGGAATGGCCCATAGAAGTCCGGAGACTTGAGATAGGACAATCTCATAAATATGGTGTCTGCAGGCTAAATATAAAAGCTCTTTTCCAAGTTCTTGTTCAATTTTAGTGCAAGCTCCAGCATGGATTCCGGTATTGGATGCTGTTGTGTCAAATGACAGCCCAATAATTCTCTGGGTCATATCATGTTCTTGCAGGAGAGAAATGCAAACACGAGCCATCTCCGTACCCGTGCCAGCAGTGACTTTAGGAATTCCCAGCAATTTCTCTTCACCATTCCCACTGACTAACACTGCAATCCTTTCCGTTCTTCCTTCGCCTGCAAGAAAAAGTTAAAATATATAATTTATATATAATTTATATATATTTATTTTTAATATTTTATTTTATATATATTATATTATATTTAATATTTTATTTTATATTTAATATATTTATATATATTATAATTTATATATATATAATATATAATTTTAAATTAAACTTGAGTTATTTTAAATTAAACTTGACTTATTTTAAATTAAACTTGATTTATTTTAAATTAAACTTGATTTATTTTAAATTAAACTTGACTTATTTTAAATTAAACTTGATTTATTTTAATTTGAACTTGAGTTATTTTAATTTGAAGGTAAAATGGTGTAGATTGTGAAAACTAGCTTCAGACAGTGAAATGTAACCTAATTAAATAGAAATTTAGCTATCAAAATGTTTAATTAAAACCAACCAGATAATAACACATTGCCTAGGTGTGAAAACCAGACCCACAACTAAGTTTTTCACCTGAGAGATAAAATATAAATATGCTAAATTAATCAGACAAAAAACTAACCTGATATCTCTGGGAGCATTTTTCCATCCCAATGAAGAACTAAAGGCTCTCCAGGACAAAATGCTTGCTCTTGATATTCTGTTGCTATTTCTTTGCGTAACTTTTGACGAGTTCGAAGCATAGTAGATTTTGACACTGTAATGTTTTCCAAATTATGGCCCAAAGACTGAGCAACAACAGCATAAGACATAGCTGCATCTCGATTGGAAAGATTCATTCTATCATAGGCTGCTACAACATTTTTGTCAATAGGCTTTGACTTTTTAGGAGCCAACATTTTCTTTTTAAATTGCTCTTCAGAGGGACCTTGAAAATTCATTTCAAGGTTGTCGTCATTAGTTGATGGTGATGATGATGATGACGATGTGAAATCATCTCTATTGGCAGGCAAGAATGATCTTTTAGATCGCTTCTGCTCTTTGAGGGCTCTTTCACACTCTAATTCTTCACGATGAAGCCTTCTTTTCTCTCTTTTTGGAAGAATTTGGTCTACTGTACCCATGCTACTTTGTGTAGGATCTTCTTGCTGGCTTAAGTAGAAAAGCTTGTCTTCTTCATTTGACATCATCAAAAGGGCATTAGAGTGACCAATATCAAGAATTTCAGCCATAATTTCATCTTTAAACATAGCTTCTTCAATACGGCATTTTTCCTCGGGCCTTTTTCTGTTTTTCATCAATTTATCATAACAGCTTATTAAAGAGTCAATCTTTCGGATGGCACTGTCTCTACGCATTGTGGGAATCCTGGCTTTCTCCCAGTAGGTCATCACTTCATCTAAGCAAAGATTAAAGGATCTTCTTCGTCCCAATTTTTCCTCTTTTTGATGGAAGAAATATTTTTGCAAAACTTGCAGTTTTGTAGGTAAGCGGCAACAAAGTATATCTTTATATAAATGGCCAATGAGCCAAACTTTAGTTTTAGAACGAGTAGCCATTTTTAGTTTAAAAAATTAAATTTCTGAAATAGTAAAATAAACCAGTTAAATTAGGAGATAAAAAGGATAACTAAAAGGTTCAAGCCAATTAGGCAAAGCCTTTAATCCAAAATTTTTGTTTTCCTTATTAATAATTTTCTCTGAAATAATGATCTAAGATTGTTTTTGTACTCTATTAACACCAAAAATTTCTTAAATAAGAAGAAATTTTTTCTTAAGTTGCAACTCAAGAGTTGAGTTGATCATTGATGTTCTAAGCGCGCCTATTCATTGGAAAATTTTTATAAGTCATTAAATCTCGGGACCCCTAAATATTCTCATATTTGACCAAACTTTTCCTGACATGTCTATCTGGTCCAAAGGAACAAGGGCATTAATGTGGAACAAGGATTTCTTCAACTTTATAATTTACCCCCCATTTTGGTCCACACTAATATATATATATATATATATATATATATATATATATATATATATATATATATATATATATATACATATACTGTATATTGACGATTGGTTAGGTTAAGTCGTACTATTTACGTTAGTTTTAACGTTTTATTTGATGGATTAATTTAAAAAATGTCTCCTAAAGATCCTAGTGTAGTTTACTTCCCCAACTTTGACCTAGTGTAGATTGTGTCCCCTTTTGCGTCAGGCTGACGTAAACTACATTTGTTCCAAAATTAGCAATACATTTGCCACCAAAGCAAAGAAATCTATATTATAATAAGAGAGCTGTCCGTCTGTCTGTCCGTCTGTCCGTCTGTCTGTCCGTCTGTCCGTCTGTCTGTCCGTCTGTCCGTCTGTCTGTCCGTCTGTCCGTCACACTTTCAGAAATTGTGAGAAAAAATTGTGAGAAAAAAATTCAGAAATTGTAAAAAAAATTCAGAAATTGTATTACGGGCGGCAATGTGAAGCTCAACATTTTCATGACTGTGTTCTTTTCTGCAGTTTAGCAGTGGGGGAAGGGTGGGGGTGTGGGTAATGGGGGATGGGGGGGTAATGGGGAGGGGTGGGGGTAATGGGGGAGGGGGTTAGCCCCCAAGTTGTATGAATGGGGGTGAGGAGGTTTTGGGAGATACCAGATTCAGAAATGTTGACACAATGTGAAGCTCAAAATTTTCACGGCTGGGTTCTTTTTTTGTAGTTTAGCCTGTCTAACCGTCAGCGAAGCGGCGGGAACTGTACTTGTTACTTTAAAAATTTAAAGGTTACCTTACATGAAAGTTGTTGATAATACCTCGGCCTATATCATGTGCCGGAAGTGTTCACCGCCATCGTGGTTGTATAGTTGGACCCGTCGACGTATGTTGGATCTTAAACGCTTTAAGTCTCTTGCTCTACACCTTGGCAAGGGGTGCAAAACTACTGTATTAGTCAGTGGTGTTGGCGAATGGAAGATGCCTCAAAGATACCAAACTGGACACTTGATCCGAGGCGTGATTGTTTTCCGAAATGACAGGTATGACCTCGTGTCTCCTACCGGCGTTTCCCAGATTTTTGTTCGCTTCCTACGTGTTTTTAATAAAATGAGACGTATTAAAGTCTCATAAAATGTCTTGTATACTACACGGAAGAAAAACCTTCACTCTTTAAAATAAGTTCTATATAGTCGCTTGTTATACACTTACTATTCATAAAGTTAAGAATTTCTCAATTTGAATATACGCAACGTTACACACACACACACACACACACACACACACACACGTGCGGATCTCCGCATGAGTGCGGTATTGACTTTTTTTAAATCCACATATCTAAAAAGTAATTAATCATACCTAATTTAACCTAACCTAACCTTAGTGCCATCCAGTGTTGGGCACTAAAGCGTTAATCCGATAACAGTTAATTAACGAAGTTAACTTTTTTTAACGGACTATTAACGGAAGTTAATTTCCATTTATCGTTATCGGACCAGTTAACTTCCGATAACTCGATATTTAGTCTGTTAAAGTCCGTTAACACGTTAACTGCGAGGAGTCATTCACGGAAGGTCACCGCTCCGCGAATGAATTCAAACCGCCATAACTTCAGTCTGCTTCCAGATCTCGCAAGGGGAGGTTGTGAGCTTTTTATTGAAGGTAAGAAGGTTCTTTTAACGTTAGTAAAAGTCCTATAATATTATATATATATATATATTAATACGTATGGAGATACGTATGGTAAAATGTACGGTTGAGAAAAATTAATTTATAGTAATGACTAATGAATAAGTATTTTTACACTGCGTTAGTAAATCTCTAAAAAAGTATATATAGTATGTAAAATTTGAATAATAGTTTTTATTCACTGATTGTAATATTGTCGTCGAATTAAATAACAATTGCGTCTTTCTGAAGGGCAACCAGCACATTGTGTCATAGTCTTTAATAAATGTGCCTAAAATTTAATTTTACCTTTCAGTTCCCGCCATAATAATTCCCTGGTAAATTAAAATTTAGTTAATGGTTACAAGGGTAACGGGTTTCAAAACATGTAATCAGTACATTTTTTATTAAAAATAAAAAATAAAAGTTATTAAGCAAAAAAGTTGCAAAACTTGATAAAAATACAGTTAAATACCTATTTATTGTTGGATTTTGCATAAATAAACATTTTTTATGGGTTTTCAAGCTTTTTTTTCTTGATTTTTTTAAATGTTAGTAAAGAAATAGTTATCGTTAACGGATTATCGTTAACTTCCGTTAACTTTGTAGTAAAATTATCGGATTATCGTTATCGGAGTTAAAAATTGGGGTTAACGGATTATCGTTATCGAAGTTAACTTTTTGGTTAACGGTGCCCACCACTGGTGCCATCGAACCGAGAAGGGCGTGATAAGCGTTTGGGACGCAATTGAGTACTCGAACGGTGGTTTCCGTTAAGTCAATAAATAGTGAGATACTCGCTAAACTAATCCAACCTAGCCTAACTTAAAGTAGTGAAATCTTAACTAACCTAACCTAATCAGAACCAACATATCTTTATTCCCGACAATAAAAGTGTTTTACCAAAAAATATTACCCCACTACATGTGAATTATTACACACTCGACCTCACTTATGTCGAGTTGCCTACGCACGCGCGTACACACACACACACACACACACACACAAAGGTGTGTATATATATATATATATATATATATATATATATATATATATACAGGGTCTGTCAAAAAAAACTAAGCAAATTTGAAATCTCTATAAAATGCACAATTTGAGAGAGATTTCAAATATTTTTTTACACTAAATAAAGAAAAGGCTCATAAATAATCTGTGATAATTTTATAACTTTATTTTAAATATTTTAGGGGTTATGCGGTTATTTCTACAGATTGCGAAAATTTCAGTTTTTCTCATTATGTAATATCTTCTTTTTTCTCTGTTTCAGAATTTGTTTAGATTTAAAATTTTTCGTGAATACCTCTAAATATGCCATTCTCACATGAAGATAAAATAATTATAAAGCATTATAGAGTTGAAAAAGGTTATAGTGCAAGGAAATTACTTTCTGAATTCGATTATAAAGGATGGACTAGATCAGGTTTAGATTACTTATTGAGAACTATCGATGAAACAGGAAGCATTGAAAGGAAGGTTGGTAGTGGGCGACCAAAATCAGTTAGAGTAGATGAAAATATTCAGAAAGTGGAGGAACGTATCCTTAGACAAGAGGATCGACCTGGTAGCCACATGACACCTGCTTAAATATCAAAAGAACTAGAAATATCAGAATCAAGCGTAAGAAGGATTATTAAATCTAATCTGCAATTTAAACCATTTAAAAGAGTGCATGGATAAAGATTGTCAGAAGTAAGCTGTCAGAAAAGAGTTGAGAAATCCAAACGTATTTTACGTATAATACTGAAGATAAACTTTCCAAGACATTTTTTACGGATGAAAAACGTTTTACGGTAGAGCCACCAAGAAACTCACAGAATGACCGGGTTTATTCTGATGTTGCGAAGAAAAATGAAATCCAAGATGAAAGACTGTACGCAACAAGGAGTCACTTTTCTTCTAGCGTCATGGTTTCTGTTGGAGTGTCCAAGTTGGGAAAAACTTCAATATTTTTTATTGAGCCAGGAGTGAAAATTAATGCTCAATATTATTCAAATACCCTGCTTGAGAAAATGCTTCCAGAAATGAGAAACTTGGCTAGTCAAGGTTACTTTATTTTTCAACAAGATGGTGCAACATCACATACTGCCAAAACAACCATCGAATATTTGAAAAAGAATGTGCCTGAATTTCTGGAACGGAATAATTGGCCACCTAACAGCCCTGACCTAAACCCTGTAGACTACGGAATACGGGAAAACTTGGCAGAGAGAGTGTATGGGAACAGAATAAGGGATGTCAATCATTTGCGCGAGTTGATTATCGCAAAATGGACAGAGCTCCCCCAAGAGCAAATAAATCGAGCAATAGACGAATTCAGACCAAGATTAAAAAAAAGTGATAGAAATGCAAGGGAATCATATTGAACAGTTCTTTTAATTTTATTAAACTAAAAATTATCTACAGTATATCGTAAAATTTTTTTTTTCATGTTAAGTAGGAGAATCTCACTTTTTAGTTAATTATTAATAAAATTAACAATTCTAAAGATATCGTCATAAAAATTTAAAGGATAATAGGTGATTACCTATACTTTATTGCGTAAAAAATTCAACTTAATTAGAGAAATGGTTTTGTTTTAATAAAGGTTTGAATTTGGCTTAGTTTTTTTTGACAGACCCTGTATATAGACCTTGACAGCATAAACATATCTGCTTTATAATTCCTACAAAAATAAACGTCACATGAACATGCAGTTCAATTTTTGCCCATAAAATTCATTTGAGAATGTTAGCTATTACTACACACGAAACATCGTTTCCCCCCAATGACGAGCAACAATAATAAATTCTCCTGATGATTTTGTAGTGCGATATTATTCAACGAAGTTATATGACACGAATGTACGACCTTGAATTGAAGTAGTGATCGACTTAACAAAACTTGCTTTCTTCAACGCACGTTTTCTAAAACCTACAAATAAATTGTTTACGTACAGTGCGTATTGATTAATTAAGGTATAAAGTTATTATTCCATGTCGTCAAAGTGTTAAGCGTACGCAGAAAATAACTGGTTATGCGAGAACCACAATGATAAACTCCTTTACATTCAGTGCCATCAATCTAATATTTATTTTTCTGATAACAAATTATATGGTTAGTGCCACGTTAGCGCTGTTACTTTAACCATTTATAATGGTTATACCAAATAGCTTATGATGATATTTCGTTCTGTTTATAGGTATCATCTCGCTTCTGTCATTCCCATTCTTATACTACGAGACTTCGGATACAGTTTAGGTTACGTTAGGTTACGTCACGATCAGGTCAGGTTAGACCAAATTTGTAATCCTCATTTTGAGAGCTCTCACTTTTGGATCATGAGTGCAAAATTGAATGGAGTAAAATGGTCAGTATAACCTATGGCAGTGGTATTTAACCTGGGGGTAATTCGACCTTTTTCGGCGGGAAACGAGCTGGCGACATTGTCCAAAGAAAAAATCTGATTTATGGTTCCACTAAAATTTTTTTATTCTTTCCTAATTTTCCTTTTCTCATATTTACCATATAAAAAGGGGAGGGGTTAATTACGGTTTTGTTGGCTAGCTCAAGGGGTAACAGTGCCAAAGAGTTTAAATACCACTAATCTATGGGTACCGTGCATTGAATAATTAAATACAGTTACCGCACTATTACTGCATCAAATACTGTGTGTGTGTATATATATATATATATATATATATATATATATATATATATGATGTAAACCCACAAGGAGAAGGAAAAATGATTCCAAGGCCTTTTGTGTATTCAGAAGTACACCTCGTCATTCTCTGACGAGGTGTACTTCTGAATGCACTTTCGAAAAGACTTGGAATCATTTTTCCTTTTCCTTATGGGTTTACCTCATTCATTCATTTCACGTGTTTAATTGTGAAATTCATCCCATATATATATATATAAGCAAACAACCACAGGGAAAAAGGAAAAAGAAACACGAAATCGGAGCGCTTTCGTGATATATTCACATCTTCAAGGACAACCTGTGGTTGTTTGCTTATTAATAAGATCACGTGTTATTCTGTGATTTTACTGCATATATATATATATATATATATATATATATATACACTGCAAAGGTTCGTATACCCTCCTTAAAAAAAGAGAAAAATATTTACAGCTATAGCACTTATACTATGCAGAATCAAGGTACATAAGGCTGAAAAGCGAGTTACACCTAACATTACTTGCAGACTACTGTAGTTTTTACTCTCTTAATTAAAATGCAAGATAATGGCGAAGAAAGAGACTTTGCCTTAATCATTATAGAGCCTACACCTTCCCTTCAGTCTGATTCGCTTCTGTTTCGTTGTTTCTGTATATTTATGTGTGTTTATGTAGGTTTCGCAATCAGACGATTAGAGTCTGCTATTGTTGTGATGGTTTGCCCACCTGTTTATCGTTTATAACTTATCAAGGAGGCGGCCCTAGTTTTCCTACTGGTGTAATTTAACTTCGTAGATAAACTCATCATTCTATCAGTTACTCATCAACACACACACACACACACACACATGAACGTATCTTCGCATAAACGAGGTACCGACTTAAATCCATATTTAACCTAACCTAACCTAACTTTAGGGCCATCGACCCGAGAAGGGGGTGATAAGTGTTTCGGACGCAATTGAAAGCTCAAAGGGTGGTTCTGTTGTCATTAATAGCGAGGTACTCGCTAATCTAGCCTAACCTAACTTTAACTAACCTAACGTAATCAGAACTAGTTACAGCTCTTTTTTCCGACTGTAAAACTTTCATTTTTTAATGTTGCGAGGTATCAAGTGTTACCTCACCAAACAATTACCCCTCTACATCTGTGAATTATCACACACTCGACGTTACATATGCCCAGTTGCCTACGCGCGCGCGCGCGCACACACACACACACACACAAGGTTAAACCAAAATTTCAATTGATATATATATATAAACTGAATTTGGGTTTAACCTTGCCATACAAATATGTAAAAAGCTCTATATAAATCTGAACAAAATCCCGCTTTTAATCCACATTAGTTGATGATTCGTTGTACATTTAAAGATTAAGGAGAGAGTAAATCGTTCTAACATTATAATAATATTAAAAAAAAGTACTCGGAAACTCAAAACACATAATAAAACATGACCAATAAAATCTTACAATTAGAGATACAAGTGTGTGTGTGTGTGTGTGTGTGTGGTGATCGAGACATGCATGTGAATGCCGTCTTTTTTTTTTTACTTCTTTGATGCTCCTCATGCAGACTAGATATTTGCAGTATGAGGATTAAGTTTTTACGTGAACAGTGTTCTTTCATGACTTAATCACTCTGGACTCTATTAGAAAACGTTCATAATTGAGTTAAAATAGATAAAAACCATTTGTTATATATCGTATTTGTCGTGTTTTTGTATTGCACTTTTAATACAAAAAGTAAAATTTTTCTTGTTTACGTGAAATATGGTGTCTACATAATATTATGTTCCCTATTTCTACACTCGTTTCACGTTATTCAAATAACTTATCTGAAGCATCGGAGGAGATTGCATGATAAAATATATAAAGTGTATTTATTATTTATATTATCTAATGTAAGATGAATGCGTCGTTACCGTGTGATTAGGAATTAAATTAAAGTCGTCTCGTATCAATTAACATCAGTGCCATCTATTTAACTATAAGTATCAGAGTATAAGGAAACAGCACAGGTTTTAAAACTAGCATATATATATATATATATATATATATATATATAGTTTCGTGGAGACTAGTGTTCTGAACAAAATCGAAATTTATTAAAAAGATGTGATTGACCGAAATTGCTCATATGGTAACTAAACAATCTAAAAACCTACCTAACCTAGTGTAATCTGGTCTCCATGAAACATATATATATATATCATTATCAAATCAAAGTGAAAAAATTACAATTTTTGTTCTGTATCAGGGGAATTATTTTGATTTTTTGCGAACAACATGCAAAAGTGTTATATTCTGAAGCCCAGGTACATACTATCATTGTTATATCGTTTTAAAGTGTCATAAGTGCTTGTGAATTTGACAGTCTAAACGGAGGTATTGCATTTCCTGTCAGAGATATTTAATCGTTATTAACCCCACGCAGTACTCTGATTTTTCTGAACTGCTACAACTACGCGTGTCTTTGGTTTTCAACCCTAAAACTGTCCAAGTTACTGATAAAAACGGTGTTTGATTGCTATTTTGGAGAGACAGAATGAAATTCGAGGACATATTGGAGGAAGTGGGTTCTTTTGGAATCTACCAAAAGCTCCTGTGTTTCATTCTTATTCCAGTAACGACTGGATTATGTGCTTTAACATATTACTCACAAATTTTCATTTTAACTGCCCCCAATCATTTCTGCAAGCAAACTTTACCCGAAAACTTAAAAGTCACATCGAATATGTACAACCAAGTTTAAATACTTCAGAAAACCCTTTTTTAACCGATAAGATGCTTCATGTAAGTTTTTCTTTAATTTTTTTTATATACATATATGAATTAGGAGAGGTGCTTAAATAAAGTAAATATTTACAGCGAAAAGTATGGTAAATGTTTCGGAAACACCAGTTTTTTGGACCCCTGATTCGCCGAAAGTTGGTGACATAGGAAGTAACCAACTTAGAATGATCACTTAACCAAATGTAAATTAACCCGGATGTAAGAGTCACCCTAATTGGTCGGAAGTATGAAACGGGCGGATCACAGAAACCTGGTGTCCCCGAAACTTAATACTAGCCAAAAATACTTAATAACAGCAAAACAAGTGGTTTACTATTTGCTAACCAAGTAGGTTAAATTTGGTTGTTGTGACAATTTATTTGTGTGTGGGATTAAGAAAATTGAATAAAAGTGAAGGTGGGCTAAAATTTACTTGTAAAATACAGTAAATTAAAATTAAGTCATTTCTCTGAAAATGTCAAAGAGACACTTCCTTTCCTTCCGCTTTGTTGTATAAAGTGCTGAACTGCTGATTAGTGTTTGAACTAAATTGCCGATTCTATATAAAGGCCCTTATATAAAAGCTTTTGATGAGGGATGTAACAAATTCTTTACTGGTTTTTTGAGCATAAAGAGAAAAATATTTCTAAATTTAAAAACACGTGACAAACCTCAATAACGACCAACATTGGTCCTTTGTGCTTCCAACACCAATTAAATGCTATTATGAAAGGAACGCGGGCTACATCGTGGCCAATGTCGTAACACCAATTCCTGTCGATTAGCGAAGTTAAGCAACATTAGGTCTGGGTAGTTGTTGGATGGGGAACTGTCCTCTGCGTCCAGATTTTGTACCGACTCCGACTCGTGCTTCGAATCTCACGTAAAGCTGTAGGTCCCCTCCGTCATATGACCTTAGACATTAAACAACCCCATCATTACAATGAAAGTAAAGCAGGAGTCAACCAAACAACATTTTGTCAATCTCGATGCTTTGCAAAGCCTCTTTGAGAACTCTGTCCAACGTTTCTTTCATTTCGGTCTTAGCCTCTTCAAATTTTGCGAGCTACTTCAGCTCTTTGTTTGATAACTGCACCAGGATTTTTGCAGGAGTTTAAATCGGGTGTTTCCAGGCCATCGTCCAAGCTTAATTTATCACAAATTCATGCGACATTGACAGTATGTCAAAACTATAATACAAGGGACGCTCCACTGGCGATCTTCTTGCATATCTCTCTGACACTTGGTCATCCTCCTTTAGGAATTTCGGTGGAACTTTTGTTATTGCGCTAGACATATCAAAAGCTCATGATCGAGTCTAGCACAAATCTTTAATTTCCAAACTACCCTCCTTCGGTTTCTATCCTTCTATCCGTGCATTCATCTCTGAGTTCCTTTCAGGCCGATCTATTGTTGAGGTTGTAGATGGCCACTGTTCTCCTTCTAAAGCTATTAATAGTGGTGTTCCTGAGGATTCTCCCGTATCACCCATTTTTTTCTTTTATCTATCAATGATCTATTAAGTCGCACTTCCTGTCTTATCCACTCCTATGACGATAATTCCACTCATTTCTCCACCCACTTCACAAAACGTTCCTTTCAACAGTCACTCCATGGCTCGTTTCGCGTAGGACGGCTGTGGTGCACCTGACCTCTGATCTTTCTACTATCTGTGATTGGGGCAGAGAAAATTTTTGGCTTTTACTGCCTCAAAAACTCAGTACCTCCATCTATCTACTCGTCACAATCTTCACACAACTATCCCCTTACCTTCAACAATACACAACTCAATCCTTCCTCTTCTCTTAACATTCTTAACATTTCCTTTTCTCGTGATCTTTCCTGGAAAGGTCATATACGAGTATACTCTCTTTCTAAATCAGCTTCTGAGAGGGTAGATGTGTTGTGCCGCCTCCGCAATTTCTTCATCCAACTCAGTTGTTGTTTCTGTACAGGGGTTTTGTCCACCCCTGTATGGAGTACGCTTCTCATGTGTGGGGTGGCTCAGCCCACACAGCTCTAGTTGACCGGGTGGAATCAAAGGCGTTTCGTCTCATCAATCCCTCTCTCTTCGCCACAATGTTGCTTCACTCTCTCGTTACTTTCGCTTTTCTAACGAACACTGCTCTTCTGAACTCTCTAACTGCATGCCTCCTCTTTTAAGGAAAGCACGCAGTACCAGACTTTCGGCACATTCTCATTCCTTTTCTGTCCAACTCTTTAATGCAAGGGTTAATGGGTATTTTCAATATTTCATCTACTCAACCGGTCAACTCTGGAACAATCTTCCTCATTCCATCTTTCCCCGTCCATGACCTCCAGTCTTTCATTTCAAACCAAACGCAGAGTATTCAGGCATCTCGAAAACTTTGGACCTTGATTTTGGCTTTCTTCCTCTATGGGGCGGGGGTCGTTTTTGCGTGCATTTACCCATGGCTCCTTCCTGCATAAAAAAAGTGATAAAAAGCTTTTGATCTATTTAGTGACGCATCCGGTGCTATGGTCATGGATTAAATTTTCCATGCATTAACATGTTTTTATCCTTTATACAGGATGAATTCACCTGCTACCAGTTTTCAAAGGAGGAACTTGACATACTTCTAGATGATGGCAATTCAACTCTCTCTCTTGAACCACGGCAAAAATGCACCAATGGATGGGAGTACAACTATGAAACCTTGTTTCCGACTGTTACGTCACAAGTAATTTATTCAGAATATCTTCCATATCAATATGTACTTAGGGTTTGTAAACGAAGCTCTTTTAAATATTCTCTGTCGTCCAAAGCTCAAAGGCCATTTGTCAAAATTTTAAAATTTTTAGTAGTGTTTTTCGCTTGAGATAAATGCTTCATTGTCATTGAAGGAAGACGCCATATTTCTATTGCAGATATAGTTATTTTCCAGACAATTAAGACTCATATCTGCTCCATATTAATCACAAACAAAAATTCACAGGCCATCTACTAAAAGTACAAGAATCTTGACTCTCTTGACCTTGGACGACAGTACTATCAATTAATTTTATTTTCCCTCGTTTCTCACTTTTGTTTGTGTTTTCTAGAACAACTGGGTTTGTGAGGAGGCCTGGAAACCTTACTTGATTGTTTCGTGCTTTTGGGTAGGAAACACAATAGGGGCTTGGATTTTTGGAGCACTTGGTGACATGTAAGATAGTTAACGAGTCACTTCATTAAATTTAGTGATCAAAAACGCATGTAGGTAATGAGTAAAGAAATGAAAATTCAGTACGAACAGCATGGCTTTATGGTGCATGTTCAGTAATGGGTATTTTTTAAAGGTTGCATTTGATTGATACAGAAATTTGAAAATTTATTTAATGATATAATTTAAAAATGAATTTGAGATATAATTAAAATTATTTTAATTTACAACTTGGTTTTATGCCATTAAGAATTTTATTAAGTTTTCAACAAAATTATGGCCAACTATTAATTATCTTAAGGGAGGAAAAGAAAAGCGGATGATTCTCGTCCAAAGACTGGAAACTCTAGGGTAGATTATCAAAATTTAAGAGTGCTCAGTCAGTGGATTGTATTAGTTTTAAAAGGTATGACCATTAATACTCAAAGGGTTATCAGATCATAAACTCAACTGTTCTAAACATATTTTCATGAGAGATATTAACTGAACATAACTTCGAACAACGTTCCAATGCGTAAGCATTTAACAAGGAAAAAAGTAAAAAACATTATTGCCTTATTTGCATAGGTCACCGACACGGTACAGATATATAAAAATAAAACAGTATTAATTAACTAGAAATATTCATGAACGTAAAATTCCTCGTAAATCATGGACGTACGAAACAGCCAAGCGAGATAAAAGTTTAATTTATTAAAACCTGAATTATTCATTCATTAATTTTTGTTTCAGACTCGGTAGACGGCCGGCCATAGCGTTGTCATTCCTGATGTATGGTACTGCTGGAGCAATTTCTGCTTTTACTGCAAACTACTTCTATGCATTTTTAATTTTGAGATTTTTGGTAGGATCTGCACATCATACAATTACTCACTTACCATTCGTTTTAGGTAAAACTGAATCATTATTATGAAAATAATTTTGGCTGCATAGTTAAGCCAAGTTTATGCTCTAATATATATATATATATATTTTGAATACTAAGGGTACCGATGACGATATACTGAGTGTGCTTAAACTACAGGCTTTTTTCCCTTAAAGTTGTGGAGTACTGTGGCATTAAAAGTCGTGTTATACCATTGCTCACTATCATGATGACGTATACAATAGGTTCAATCCTCGCTCCTCTTTTGGCATTGGCAGTATGGGACTGGAAATCCCTCACGCTAGCGACCTCTGTGCCCGCTCTTTTTATGCTCGTTTTTTACAGGTAATTAAAAAAGATTACTCGCACAATAACTCTTTTTGTAACTCAATAACATCCTTCACATCTTCAACACAAAAATTTCTCCAACATTAAAATTTTAACACCTTTGTGTACATTCAGTAACTACTGAATGCGGGCTAAAAAGGTCCGAGCTTTGCTTAACAGAAATTTCTTGGGTTGGATTAAATTAATTAGGTTAGGTTAGGTCACGGTCGGTTAGATTAATTTATATTAATGAAAGTGTTCTTAAAATTTCCTGTATATAAACTGTCCATAAGGAGAATAAAAGTCTAAAAATTTCATGCAACATTTTGAAAATTATATGATTTAAAACTAATTTAAAAAGTAGGTCTAGTAAAAGTTTTCTCTGACTTTAACCTAACGTAATGTAATCTAACCAATTAAGAGTGACCGAACTTAATCTATGCCATGGCCGTATCCAGGATTTTTCATGGGGGTTGGCGATTCTCATTCAACGGAACTCGTATAGGAGAGTATATATAGGAAAGATCCATACATAAGGAAACCATTCCTATCTTTGATATTTATGAGGTATTATTATTATTATTATTATTATTATTATTATTATTATTATTATTATTATTATTATATATTAATAACTATCATGTTTTCATAACAAAATGAGTAAATCTGTTAAAATAATAGCCAGAGACCATTTTCCTCATATTGCTCGGGATGGTCACTCCTAACAGCTAAAAATAATTAATCTACTTTGGTGGAACTTGCTGCTCTGTTGAGGGGGGGAGATGTGCCCCCCTCGCCTCCCCCCCCCTGGCTACGGGCCTCTATGCTAACCAAACCTAACCTAATCTTCTCAAAATACTTGCTGACAGAGTATCATATTGACAATATGCCGCACTTACTGGTAATTAGTGCATATTTGAGATCCTCTAGAATAAAAATAGTTGTTTGAGACAGCACATTATGCAATTAAAATAATCAAACAAGCAATTAAAATAAATTATTTTAATTATGCAATTAAATAATCAAACAAGCGTTCCCATAATAACAGCTTAGGACCCATCATTTAACTAAGTGATGATACCCTGATATAAGAATGACCTCATAGTCACTTTTTTTATTATTAGATGGTTACCCGAGTCGCCATCTTGGATGATGACGAAGGGGAAAGTAGTACCGGCGATAAACCAGCTAGAAAAAGTATCAAAGATTAATAAGACTTCGAAGTCGAGGGAACACCTTTTGCAAAAAGTCAGCTCGATTAATACCAAATTGTCGAACAGCAACGAAGAGCAAAGTGTTAACTCAAACCCTCCTCTTAGTAGACTGTTAAAGTTTCCAAGACTGAGAAGAAATGTTTTCACAGTATTATTAGTGTGGTAAGAAATTACTTATTTTACACCATCTTCGGTACTAAATGACGTAAAGAACCTCTATAACCCATTTCTGTATGATGTATTGTTTACATTTTTTGGTGTAGGCAAAGTTAAAACATTGTATATCCTTAAGGAACAGCCTGAGAATCAATCACGAACAATCACGAACCATGTTTCATTTCTTCCAAAGGTTGACCAATCGGATGAAAAATATATGATGATTAAAGCATAGTCTAATGACATAAGTCATCTCATCTCATTCACAAAGTTTCATCCTAAATGAAAAAACTGCAAATTACTATAATGATAAGAAAATATAAAATTTGTAGTATTTTCATTAAGGATGAAACGTAATGGTAGAACATGTTCCAGTATAATTAAGGTCTCTAAGAAACCGGGGGCCATGATAATGTAATGTCTAGTCACTGGACGGAGAATGAAAATTAACTAAATAAAATAAACTCCATTAGTAGTTACAAAGTAAAAAAGTAATAAAAGTAAATAAAAGTAATTAAAGTAAATGAATGCGGGAAGGCTGCAACATTTAATACAAGTATGACGTCATGAATTCCCCCCCTCCCCATAGTACCAATTTCATAACAATTCAGCCTCAATGAATGTAAAAAACTTCACTTTTTTACGTGAAGGTCAAAATATGAAAATAAAAACCCACTCTAATAGAGTTTATTTCCACAACAGTTTCGATGCCCACTGGCATCCTCCTCGGGTGGATACAGAAAAACGAACGTGGATACAAAAAAACGAACGTTTTTCTGTATCCACCCGAGGAGGATGCCAGTGGGCATCGAAACTATTGTGGAAATAAACTCTGTCTATTAGAGTGGGTTTTTATTTTCATAAATTCAGCCTCAAATTTTCTCATACTATCCGTTCCACTAGCTTTTATGCAGTATAAGCCATTATGATGAAACCTCATAAATGAGATTCGGGGAAGCTACGAGCTAATTTTAGTATGAATTTTGATGAGTACAAACAGGACTTATGAGCTGACTCGTTAACTTATACTTAAAGGCTTAAAGGCTGGCAAAACAGACAGAAATGCATTGATAAAAGACTAATTCTGAGTATAATTTTATGAGACTCTGTTGTTAACATACCATAAAAATAAAAATACTTTAAACATTTATGGAATTTATAGGGCACGTATATAAAATTAAATGCAATACTTCTAGTACAAAACATACGCAGCTTTTAATATTCTCTACGCCTAAAATTTGTTTCTTGCATAAAAAATTCACCTACTGGTGACGTCAGACGTAAACGAGAAATTTGCCTTTTGTTTCTATATACGCCTAATTTAATTTTTGTATTATTTGTTATTATTATTATTATTATTAGTAGTAGTAGTAGTAGTAGTAGACACTTCATCTGGCAAAACTGAATAATTATTACAGTTTATAACCATAGCCTAATATGGCATCTCGAAGGCCCTGGATCTTGATTTTGACTCTCTTCTTCTAGGGGGGGGGGGGGCTTTCGCGGGCGTTCGCCCTTAGCCCCTCCTTCCTGCCTAAAAAATAATATATTAGACTATGCTATATGAATTATACTTCAGACATCAGTTTTTGTGATTGATTTGTAAAGCAGTGATAACTTGGAAGTAACTTGATTTATGCGTCAATAGTAAAGCTTAATTATAGCAGACGAGCCTCTCTAATTAATTAAGCATAAACTCAGCACAAATATTTAATCAGTGACTTTGAATGGAGTAATTCTGAACTGATGTGTCATTTCTGAGAATTTCAAGATAGTATGAAATTTGATTAAAGCGAGAAAATGTAAATTGTATGAGGTAATTCGCGTATTATGAATTAAAGGATAAATCAGAATTAAGCTAAAATTAAAGTGTCTCATTATAACTTACTTATTCTATAAGAATAATAAAGTTAATACGTATTCTTTATTTGTTAATACGCGTTATTTGGTTCACGTTCGGAGATTTTGTTTCATAAACAACGTAACAGACGAGACAAACCTATACTTTTGAAAGCCAAGTTCTCTAAATAACTTTGTTTCCAGTTTGGTATTTCCACTCATTGGGTAGGTTAAATTTCAGCAATGATGAATAGTTATCAAAGTTTACAAATTATGGGTTCTCATACGCAAAAATTAAAACCTGCCACAATTTTTCAACTTCTGTTTAAGTTCATTCATTGTCTCTTATATTCTTTTTTTCTTTTCATTTCACCAAAAGGATGATTAGTTGTTTGTGTTTTTACGGCCACTGCCAGAACACAGCCAACCTTGGATCAGATATATTCAAGAGCTACCTTCTCGGAGCTACGATCGAAATTCCTTCGTGGAGCGTGCCTTATCTCATTCAAAAATTCGGTCGCAAACCAACTTTAGTCGTGGCCTTCCTTCTCTCTGGCATTTCGGGAATTATTTACGCATCTTTACCTTCATGTACGTCATTTTCACTTGTATTTACTAGTTTGTATAAGGAGTCATCCGCACACTTACTGTGATATATATATATAAACCATGGACAAGTTCTCGCGAAACGTCCCTGACCAGCCACGCGCAGCTGGCTACGGGGACAGAATGGGAGTATAAAGCAACTGTCTCTTCTATCAAATTCCCCAAATGAGGCCGGATATTGCAAAGGCTTCGACCGCAGGTCGATCCTGAACTATCGTCCGAAAATAATTGAAGCAAATTATTGTAGGAGATTATAGATACCAATCGACCAGGAAAGTACTCTTGGGAGGGGAACGTTAGACAGAAGATAGGGAGTGCTGGAACTCCCGTTTCTCCTATCACTGTCCTCCTTAGCTGATCTTTTTCCGTGTCTCATCTACCCTGTGAGCAGTCCAGCATGCTCTCAAATACTTCTCTCCTTATTCCTCACTGCATACACATGCATCTTACACAGTACATAATCTTTTCAAAATTTAAAAAAAAATGGCATCAACTTCAAGAGCCTCGGAGTCCCCTGGGGAGGGGACTATAAATGTCCCCACTTCTGGCTCCCGCCCCCCTGCCGATACCGGGAACGCAGACCCCGGCAGCGGGGCTGGTTCTCTACCGCCTACTCGAGATGTTCTGAACCTCTGTCTGAGTCACTTTTCATAAACTTGTGCAACATTCGTCGCCTTTTCTCAAATTTTCAATCTGTTGAACACCTCTCTCCTCTAAACCTCGTCTTCTTTTCCTCACTGAAACTCAGGTGTCTGGGACGACTGACAGCAACCCCTTTTCTGTACCCTCTTACTTTCTCTAGACTCAATTTCACTCCAAACGTGGATGTTGCGTATATGTACGCAGTGACCTAACTTGTTCTCGTATTCCCTAACTCGAATCTTTCGAATTACATACCCTCTAGCTACGGCTTACATGCCAATCTCAAACTAAATACATCTGCGCTGTTTACCTTTCTCCTAGTCCTACTAGCAATCCAAAATTCTTTGACTACCTCACTTCCAAAGTGGAATACATTCTTTCCCGCTCTCCCTTTGCTGAAATCTCCATTTTAGGAGATTTCAATGTTCACCACCACCTTTGGCTTTCCTCCATTTCACCGACATCCCTGGTGAACTAGCTTACAACTTTTCTATCCGAAACGACTTAGAGCAGATTGTACAGCACCCTACTCGTATCCCCGGTCGCCTTGGAGATGGGCCCAACATTCTGGATTTATTTCTTACCTCTCATCCTTCTTCTTACTCTGCGAAACTTTTCTCTCAGTTGGGCTCCTCCGATCACAATCTTATATCTGTTTCCTGTTCTACCGCTCCAATTCGGCTTTTGGATCCTCCCAAGAGGAGGCGTCTTTCGCACTTCGCCGCCGTTGATTGGGAGGCCCTTAGGCAGTACTTCTGTGATTTCCCATGGAATGATTACTGCTTTCGTGGCCGGGGCCCTTCTGAGTGTGCAGTGCGCATCACAAAGGTGATTCTCTCAGGCATGGAGGCACGGAATCGTACAAAATCTGTTCTTCGACTCGCCAAAAATTCCTTCATCCGACAAAAATGTGAAAATCTATCCAATTCTAGTTCTTCTCGATCTTTCTGGTATCTAGCCAAGAACCTCTTCAACAACTTTACTTCCTCTTCGTTCCTCCTCTTTTCCATTCCGACAGTACAGTTGCCATCTCTTCTTCTGACAAAGCTTAATCTCTTCTAAAGATGTTTTTTCTGCCCTATGTGGGCTTAACTCTAGGAAGGCGTATGGTCCTGATGGTGTTCCTCCTGTTGTTCTTAAGAACTGTGCGTCTGTGCTGACACCATGCCTAGGCAAACTCTTTCGTCTTTGTCTCTCATCTGGTACTTTTCCTGCTTGCTGGAAGTGCACTTTCATTCAGCCTGTCCCACAGAAGGGCGACCGCTCTCAACCCTCCAACTATCGTCCAATTGCTTTGATTTCTTGCCTTTCCAAAGTTTTTAATCCATCCTTAATAGGAAGATTCTTAAACACCTTTCTTCTCATAATCTTCTTTCAGATCGTCAGTATGGGTTCCGCAAGGGACGCTCTACTGGCGATCTTCTTGCATATCTCTTTGACTCTTGGTCATCCCCCTTTCGGGATTTCGGTGAAACTTTTTGCCATTGCGTTAGACATATCGAAAGCTTTTGATAGAGTCTGACACAAATCTTTAATTTCGAAACTGCCTTCCTTTGATTTCTATCTTTCTATCTGTGCCTTCATCTCTAATTTCGTTTCTGGCCGATCTATAGCTGCAGTTGTAGATGGCCACTGTTCTTCTCCTAAAGCTATTAACAGTGGTGTTCCTCAGGGTTTATTGTTATTCTAAAAGTGTTCATAATGTAGATTTATTTTAGGCCATTAGACGCACACACTAAAACACAAACCTCTGTTCAAATATGATTAAAATGAATTAATATAGAGTATATTAACTTAAATTTATTTAAAGACACACACGGTCTCACAAGTTTTGACATCTCGTGAAGAGATTGAACTGCATGTTTTGCTCTTCCTCGATAAAATTCAGTCTCAGAAAGTCGTTAAACGCATCTTTTTCAGCTTAAGGCTGTGTTACCGTCACATTATGCAAATAGAGAATAGGTGCTATTTTTAAAAGAATTTATATATATATATAAAGGGTGATCCAGAGAAATGGGACCCAAAAGAAACCCTGTAACTCTTAAAGTATAAGTCCTTTTATAAATCATAACGCATCATTCGAAAGAGGATAGTTACAAGTTTGTACAGGATTGTATAGGTTTTGACAATACAAGACAAGATAAGATACAAAACAAAATAAAAGTGTTAGTTAAATAACCCTTCAAGATGACTGCATGGACTGTGGAACAGCTGCGTTTCATAACTGAGCAATATTATGAGCATGGAAGAAGTGTAGTTTCAGCTCAAAGATCTTTCAAGACAAATTTTCAGATGTCAAAATCACCTTCTAAGAAAGTAATCCGTCGGTGTGTCAGAAATTTTTCCCTAACTGGCAGCATTGGAAAAAGAAAACCAACTGGAAGAGTGCGCACAGCAAGGATAGACGAGATCATTAACAGAACTCATGAAATTGTACAGGATAATCCTAACATAAGCATCAGACGTGCTTCTCAGCTGTTAGGAGTTGGATATGGAACAACAACACACGTATATTTAAGCAAAATTTAATGCTCTTTCCATATAAAATTCAAACAGTGCAACAACTAAACGATGGAGATTTCGCACGAAGACGACAATTCTGTCAATGGATCCAACAGAAGGTAAATGACACCACCAATTTTCTAGCAACTTTGATTATGTCAGACGAAGCCCATTTTCACTTGAATGGAACTGTAAACAAACAAAATTGTCGTTTCTGGGCAACAGAAAATCCATTGAATATTACCGAAGTCCCGTTGCATAGTCAGCGTGTAACTGTTTGGTGTGGTCTTACTGCATCTCAGATCATAGGGCCGTACTTTTTCGAGGATTCCACCGGAAACACGGTCACTGTAAATGGTGATCGCTACGAAAAAATGTTGACCGATTTCCTTATTCCTAAATTAAGAGATCTTTGTCTAGAAAACCACTGGTTCCAACAAGACGGAGCTACCTGCCATACCACGATGAACTGCATGGCAGTTTTGCGTCAAACGTTTCCAGGCGAGTTAATCTCAAGATTTGGAGACGTTGAATGGCCCGCAAGGTCTCCGAATTTTTCTCCCTTAGATTATTATCTCTGGGGATATTTAAAGAGTAGGGTCTACAGAAATAACTCAACGACCTTGCAAGAATTGAAGGCCGCCATCACAAATGAGATACAGGCCATACCACCGCACACTCTTGCAAAAGTGATGCAGAACTTACAAGGGAGAACACTGGAATGCTTGGCAACTAATGGAGCACATTTGAAAGGAGTTATTTCAAAAAAAAAAATATTTCATAATAAACTTGTAACTCTACTCTTTCGAATGATATATAGTTTTTATGAAAGGAATTAAATATTAAGAATATTTTGCTTTTTTTTATGGGTCCCATTTATCTGGATCACCCAGTATATATGTAAAGAACGACGCTTGTATAGGAGATATTCCGCGCAAGATGAGAGAGAGAGAACGAAAATGAAAAAATGAGGTAACCACCCGGGAATCGAACCCGGGATCTTCCGATTGCCGGTCAGATATGATAACCACTACACCACGGGCCTCACTCCTTCAAATGCCGTAATTCTTCTACATACGCGCAGAAACCAATGCTCCAAGGGGGCACCTCCCGCATGCCGTAACATTATATACATTTAACTGCAAACACGCAGTATAATTAATGTAAAGAACGACGCTTGTATAGGAGATATTCCGCGCAAGATGAGAGAGAGAGAACGAAACAAATGAAAAAAATGAGGTAACCACCCGGGAATCGAACCCGGGATCTTTCTGCGCGTATGTAGAAGAATTACGGCATTTGAAGGAGTGAGGCCCATGGTGTAGTGGTTATCATATCTGACCGGCAATCGGAAGATCCCGGGTTCGATTCCCGGGTGGTTACCTCATTTTTTCATTTGTTTCGTTCTCTCTCTCTCATCTTGCGCGGAATATCTCCTATACAAGCGTCGTTCTTTACATTAATTATACTGCGTGTTTGCAGTTAAATGTACACACACACACACACACACATTTTAACTGCAAACAACACACAGTATAATTAATGTAAAGAACGACGCTTGTGTAGAAGAGTGTTCCGCACAAGATGAGGAGGAAGAACGAGCAAATGAAAAATGAGGTACCTCCCATATATACCCACCATATATATGGAATAAAAACTTTTTTTCAGAGCATATACTGCTGTCCACGTTTTATAACATAATAATGAGAGAAAAAGTTTTAGTTTTGTGGATTAAAAGCAAACTTAGGAATTTTCTGTGAGAACTGATAATTCACTGGGCAACACGTATTTTATTGAATGATATCTGACACTTGATTCTAGGTAATTTGGGTGCGCTGAATACGAATTTCAACTCGGTTTGGCTCTATCAGGTCCTGATTCTTGTCGACAGCCTATGTGCCATTTTCCAGATTTTTCAAATTAGGACTAAAAAATTAAGTCTCGTTAAATTTTTTTTTCAAGTTTCATGAATACAAGCAGTTCAAACTACAGTAAAATTACATTATAACGATAGAAATGACTTAAAATAAAAAAACAAACAGATATGAAGCTTTCACTGTGGCAAAAATTTTCTTTTGTAAGACTTTCTAGCGTATTTGCTTGTTGATGGCAGGTCTCTTTTCAAGCACCAGCAGTAATCAGCCATCATGTGGGAATCCCAGCGGCCTTGGTACCGTTCCTCCATAATTTTGATATCTTGGTGGAATCTCTCCCCTTGTTCGTCACTTACATCACCTAAATTACTTGGAAATTGGTCAAGATGGCTATTCAAAAAATGCATTTTTATGCTCATATTGCAACCTAACTCTTTGTAGTCCCTTAAAAGTTTTTTACGATTTCTTCGTAGTTATCTGCCCTATAATTGCCTAAAAAGTTTTCTATCAAGTCCACGAATGAGAACCAGCCATTTTTTTCGCGTTCATTCATGACATTAGGAAAATTGCTGTCTTTAATCATTGTTCTTATTTGTGGACCGTCGAAAATTCCCGCCTTGATTTTTTCATTACTTAAACTTGGAAATTTTGAAGTTATGTATTTGAAACACTCGCCGTTCGTATCTAAAGCTTTTACATATTGTTTAATGAGGCCTAGTTTTATATGCAGAGGAGGAAATATGATTTTATCTCTGCTCACTAAAGGTGGATTAATTACGTTTTTTTCTCCGACAGTAAGTGATGTTCGTGCTGACCAGATTTGTTTGAAATAATGTTCTTCCTTGGCTCTGCTGTCCCATAAGCAAAGGAAGCAGGGATATTTAGTATACCCTCCTTGTTGTCCTAGCAAAAATTAACCATTTTTAAGTCAACACATATGATCCACTCGTGCTCCCTATATTTGATAAGATTTAAAACCTTTTCTATATGTTCATACTTTTCTTTTAATTTTGTTGAGTGCCCAATCGGTATCGAGCCGTATAGATTGCCATTATGCAACAACACACACTTAAGACTTCTTTTCGAACTGTCTAAAAACAAGCGCCAATCATTTGCATCGTAAGACTCAACCCCCATCTTCTTTAACAAACCAACTATGTCGCAGCAATATACTAAACTATCCTCTGTTCTAAAATATTTAACAAGTTCTTCTTCTCTTTTTCTGTAAAATGAAATGTATGTGTTTGAAGTAAGCAAGTTTTTCTCTTTAAGTCTTGAAGCTAAAATTTCCGCAGCCTTTTTTGGCAAATTTAGATCCCTTACAAGATCATTCAACTCGGCCTGGTTAAACTTTTGCGGATCGTTTTGACTTTCAAATACGCTGGGGTCAAAATCGGTGTCTGACTCCTCAAAGTGCATAACAATATTTTCAGGAACATCTTCAACTAATTCTTGAGTTGGCAGACCCTTAAATTTTGGAATGGGGATCTCATTTGAATGTAGCACAGGTCGTATCGCGGTGTCGAAATTTGGGTACTCGATACAATGTTTATTTTTCTTAGTGAAGCCCGAAGTCTTGACAAAGCAAAGGTAGCAATCGGTCTCGTGGTTAGTAGGCTCTCGCCACACCTGATATGGAAAAAAAATTGTAAAGCGTTAACAAAAGCGACGAGAGACTTGTTTTTATGAATTTTATCAAAAGTTATCACCCAAACATTTAACATTTCTATGTGTTTCAACCTTATGCAATATTTGAGATTCTTATAAACATTTTCTGTAAATTTTTGTTTATGTACCTAAGTTACAATTACATTTAGGTAAGTTACAGTATACTAGTGATTAAATTACGTAGTTTTATGAAATCATAAACTTACCATCGGAACTCCAAAAGGTATTTTTGAATCCGAACCCTTCGTCCAATGTCGCAGTCTTTCAATGCATATAGTGCAGGCTTTATGTGGAGCCCACGATTTATCTTGGTCCCCCAGTTTTATGCCAAAATAAGCTAAGTAAGCTCTTTTTACGAAGTCAGTTATATTTGCTCGTTGATGTGGAAGTGTAAAATTTCCACATATATAACAGAAGGAATCAGGGTTGTTTTTGCATTTGAACTTTCTAGTGCTTGATGACATATTGCTTGATTGTTCTGCCAATTTGTAAAGGTATTTAAAGCCCTTAATTCATATAAATTTAAGAAAATCTGAAATATAAACACAAAAATTAGTTTAAATAGGTACTTATTATGAAATAGGTACTTACAATCTATGAAATTAAACTAGAAACACGGATGAGTAGGTACAATATAAATTACGTCTAATTAAATCAACTATATTAAATCACGATGACAAAATTACTCACTAAATCATATGCCAATTCAAAATTATGTTAATGCCCAAACTTAATTAACTAACTCAACTGACTGACTGACTGACTGATTGAATTGACTGATTAACTCTGGAAACGAGTCGCTTTTATATATTTTAGTTGTCCCTCTAGAATACTCTACAGAGAACAGGAACGCTCGAGAAAATTTTAGAATTCTATGATATTTTTAGCTTAATTTACTAATATTAAAATGGGTTAAAAATGACAAAATTAAAAATATTTTTAGGGTGTTACATATAAAAATACATAATACAACAATACCATAACAATAGGTACAAATACCTAGATAAAAACCTAGTTGCATAATGTGTAACTGCAAAAAGACTTGGCGAGTATTGAGAAAAAAACCTTTTTATGAATACGACGAAAGAGGAGGGGTGTTGAGCAAAATCAGGACCTGATAGAGCAAAACCGAGTAAAAATTCGTGCTCAGCGCACCCAAATTACCTAGAACTAACTGTCAAATCTAATTCAATAGACAAAAAGTTGAAATTTGTTCCCCAGTGTAATGAACCTTTAAAAGTTTACCTGCACTTACTCTCTTCTTCCATCGCTTAAATAATGGATTAGATGTATGATATGTATACTTTAATTAATAATGCTCAATGCTTTATACAGATTTAGAAAATGTTATTCTTGGATTCGCGCTGCTGGGTAGACTGTTCATAACGGGGGCGTATTACATCACTCTTCAATACGGCCCCGAAATATTTCCAACAGTTGTCAGAGGCCGAGGAGTAGCTATGTCAGAGACCTTAGGAGGAATTGCGATATTTCTATCTCCATTAGTCGTGTATTTGGTATGTAAATATAACTAACTCCCTTGTATGAATTCGAGCAACCGAAGATATATAGTACGACTTTTACTATTATACTCCCCTAATTATTTGCTTTTGATGAACGTATTATCACATAACTACTTAACTACTCCTTTGTGGAGCCATATCATCTGTAATGCTATTAAATTCTAGAGTATTTTACATTCGCAACCTGAAGCAATGTAAAATGAATCCTTCTTGGGTAGCTCAATCAACCCGCATGGCTGAGCTGGCTATCTCATGTAGGCCTATTCCTGAATTATGCATCATTATAATTAGCTATTCTGCTAGTTTGAACTTAACGTATTTTTACCTTTAACAGGGAGAATTTCATTCAACACTGCCTTTAATCATATTCAGCATCCTTTCCATTTTTGGAGGCTTGACAACGTTGTTGTTACCAGAGACCAAAGGGAGAGCCTTGCCTCAAACACTGTCACAGGCAGAAATGTTTGCGAAGAATACTGCCCCCCCTCAATTTCGGTAAGGAGACGTTACTCTTTATTTTATTTCAAGAGTATTTATAGAAATCATTATTGCTTTCTTGTCAATATTTTTTCCTTGAAGAATGAAGAGTTAACCCTAATGAGGAACAGAATCGTACCTAAATTTTTTTTTTTTAAGCTTAAAGACTATCGACTATGTCGGAGGACAAAAATGGCACTTTAAAGTAGCATTTAGTTTCAAAAGCTTCACAATTTTCTGATGCAAAATTCTCAAGTTATAGGAAGCAACATCTCAAATCTCCAGACCCCTGACTCGTTGGGTTAACTTAGCTTAAGTAAGATTAAAGCAAACGCAAAAAAAAATAGCTGTCAATCGATAACTGTCAGGGGGAGGGGGAGAGTCCACCAAAGGGTATAACTCGAGTTTGGAAGTAGAATTATTTAAAAAGTAATGCAAAGCATATAACTTTCTTTAACAATACATTAAAAACGTTTATTATATATTATATATTTCGGTCCATTTTTAATCCACCTTCTCTTCATTACACCTTTATTTTACAGGAATAATAATTAATTAAGTTCTTGGTTTAAAAATAGGATTATACAGGTTTTTACATTACTATCATATCTTACCCTCTTAATGCTAATAATCTTTATAGCAAATTAAAGCCAGCGTCCGTAGATGGGTGGGTAAAACTGTTTTCCTATAACTGAAGTGAAGGTAATGAGGTCGGGGATTCGAACTCCGATGGTGGTAATAATAATAATAATAATAATAATAATAATAATGCAGGAATTAGAGCAATGGGCCGCATTAGTTGGCCTGAGCGATGGGCCATTTTCTGGCTCTCCTCTTCTGACTGATTAATAAAAAAAGTGATTATTATAGCAAATTATATAAAATTGTTCTTCGAATCAGTATTTACATTTCTTAGACCTTTTCTTATAGAACTTTCGTTGCTTAAGAAACCAATGAAACAGCTGCTCGACCCGACCCAGCTTTTGCGACAAAAATGTGAAAATCTATCCAATTCCAATTCTTCTCGCTCTTTCTGGCATCTAGCTGGGAACCTCTTCAACAACTTTACTTCCTCTTCTTTCACTCCTCTTTTCCATTCCGACGGCACGGTTGCCGTCTCTTCTCCTGACAAAGCTGAACTCTTCGCTCAAACTTTCGCTTACAATTCAACCCTGGACGATTCCGGTGCTGTTCCTCCATCTCCTCCCCCCTCTGAGTTTATTATGTCTGAAAGACGTTTTTTCTGCCCTATGTGGGCTTAACTCTAGGAAGGCGTATGGTCCGGATGGTGTTCCTCCTGTTGTTCTTAAGAACTGTGCTTCTGTGCTGACACCCTGCCTAGGCAAACTCTTTCGTCTTTGTCTCTCATCTGGTACTTTTCCTTCCTGCTGGAAGTTCGCTTTCATTCAGCCTGGCCTAAAGAAGGGTGATCACTGATCACTCTCAACCCTCCAACTATCGTCCAATCGCTTTGATTTCTTGGCTTTCCAAAGTTTTTTAATCCATCCTTAATAGGAAGATTCTTAAACACCTTTCTTCTCACAATCTTCTTTCAGATCGTCAGGATGGATTCCGCAAGGGGCGCTCTACTGGCGATCTTCTTGCATATCTCTTTGACTCTTGGTCATCCTCCTTTCAGGATTTCGGTGAAACTTTTGCTATTGCGCTAGACATATCGAAAGCTTTTGATAGAGTCTGGCACAAATCTTTAATTTCGAAACTGTTCTTCTCCTAAAGCTATTACAGTGGTGTTCCTCAGGGCTCTCTCTTCTCACCCACTCTTTTCCTTTTATTTATTAATGATCTTTTAATTCACTCCTATGCTGGTGATTCCACTATTCACTTCTCCACCCACTTCCCAAAGCGTCTCTCACAGCAGTCGCTTCATGATTCGCGAAGGACGGCTATGGAACACCTGACCTCTGATCTTTCTGGTATATCTGATTGGGGCAGAGAAAACCTTGTGGCTTTCAATGCCTCAAAAACTCAGTTCCTCCATCTGTCTACTCGTCACAATCTTCCACACGACTATCCCCTTACTTCAACAACACACAACTCAATCCTTCCTCTTCTCTTAACATTCTTGGCGTTTCCTTTTCTCGTGATCTTAACTGGAAAGATCACATATACTCTCTAAAACAGCTTCTAAGAGGTTAGGTGTGCTGTACCGCCTCCGCAGTTTCTTCACCCCCACTCAGTTGCTGTCTCTGTACAGGGGTCTTGTTCGCCCCTGTATGGAGTATGCTTCTCATGTGGGAGTGGTTCAACCCACATAGCGTACTTGACCGGGTGGAATCAAAGGCTTTTCGTCTCATCAATTCCCCGCCTCTTACTGATTGTCTTCAATCTCTCTCTCTTCGCCGCAATTTGCCTCAATCTCTCTTTACTATCGCTATCATAACGGACATTCCTCTTCTGAACTCTAACTGCATGCCTCCTCCTTTAAGAAGAGCACGCAGTACCAGACTTTCTACACTTTCTCATTCCTTTTCTGTCCAACTCTCTAATGCAAGGGTTAATCATCGGTATTTTCAGTCTTTCATCTACTCAACCGGTCAACTCTGGAAAAATCTTCCTCAATTCATCTTTCCTCCTGTCTATGACTTCCCATCTTTCAAACGCAGAGTGTCTAGACATCTCGAAAACCCCGGACCTCGATTTTGGCTCTCTTCTTCTATGGGAGGGACGCTTTTGCGGCATTTGCGCTTGGCTTCTCCTTCCTGCATAAAAAAATATAAGAACAAAAAATTAAAGATAACTTCACCACCATCTGATGTCTACTTTTGTTTTTCGTATATATATATATATATATATATATATATATATAATTCCGGACTAAAAAATAGAATACTGTCTCAAATCCGTTCATGACCTTCATAATACCTTTAAGTTATATACCTTTATGACGAATATTGAGCATTCGTGACGTCAATATGTGCCAGTTTTGAAACCAAATTAAAATATATCAAAAACCTTATTAAATAGTTAAACGTTAATTCACAACGACATACCAAAATATTTGAATATCTTGTCAAGTGTCAAATACTTTTTAACTCTGCGTTTTAGTATTTAGTTCTGCCATCTTCAGTCCTGATTACAGTCTCCAGTTGACGTGGTATCGAGTCGACAAGCCTCTCTTACATTCTTCTGTGTCATCAAACACCTCTTCAGTACACTAAGTGTTCCTGGTTTAAGCTTTTGGACCTTCTGCTTTGTAATATTCAAAAGGTTTTCTATCGGATTAAGAGCGGGAAAATTAGCTGACCATGGTAGTACTTCAATTTCATGAGCATCACACCACGCAGATATTGCACGAGCCGCATGAGCTTGAGCCGGGTAATGATGAAAATTAAATGATTCGTCTCCATACAGCTGTTCTGCAGACTCCAGCTTGAAGTATTGTACGATTTCTTGATAAACGCGACTATTAACAGTTCTATTTACAAATGCAAGTGACTCTACGCCATTTGCATTCATGCAACCCCACACTAACATACTCGCCGCCTTTATAAAATGGGATTTTAGTCACGGAAACCGAAAATTAAACCGATGTTAAATGCAAAGCAAAAGAGAAGACGACTATCCTGGTGCAAAGAAAGAGTTGCATGGACTGCAAACGAGTGGTAAAAAGTGTTTTTTTTCAGACGAATCAAAATTTTGTGTCATTTGATGACAAGGGTCTGTGAGTTTGATGAAGAAAGTCTGAAATGTACCCTGAAAGCTGCGTGAAGCGATTGATCAAATTTACGGCGTGTATGTTAGTGTTGGGTTGCATGAATGCAAATGGCTTAGAGTCATTTGCATTTGTAAATAGAACTGTCAATACAGTAGTCACGTTTATCAAGAAATCTTAGAATACTTCATGTGGGAGTCTGGAGAACAGGTGTATGGAGACGAACCATTTAATTTTCAACATGACCTGGCTTCAGCTCATGCGGCTCGTGCAATATCTGCGTGGTTTGATGCTCATGAAACTGAAGTACTACTACGGTCAGCTAATTTTCCCGATCTTAATACGATAGAAATTTTTTAGAATATTACAAAGCAGAAGGCCCAAAGCGTAAACCAGGAACACTTAGTGATCGATAGATCGAAAATCTTGAAGGAACAGCAGGCCGCTCCTCCGGCGGGAAGCCGGAGGGCGGTTGATGTGACGAGTTGTACTGACGAAGGCTGAGAGTGTGACGTGACGGCCAAAACGAGAAGTGGTGAGCGAGTGAGGATGAGTGAGGACGAGTGAGGAAGTGTATCAGTGGAAACTCGCTTATATAAGCTCTGTGACGCGGAACTTTCGCGGGCATTTCTTGAAACGCCTCCTACTCGTCCTTTAGTTGATAAGGGCTTGTTTTCGCGGGCCTTTTGGGAAGAAACAGATGTTTTCATTGTTTCTGATTCCTTGACCACGTGTCTTCTAAGAATGTTTGATGATGGCGTGGAAGAAAGAATTTGTTTGTCTACTTGTTAGTCTATTTCTTGTCGGTCCTCTACATATATATACGTAAACTAGAACACCGTGTAACTTTTAAAATAATAATTTCTCCACAAAAAAGATTTACATTTTTTAAATCAGCGTAAAAATCTACATTAAATATCTTATTTAAAAAAAAAAAAGGAAACAGTCCAAATTTCAGAAAAGGCCCCATTTAACTAACCTTATGAAAGGCATTTTTAAAATTCATATAAATGATAGGCCTAGGCCTTCATCCACTCCTTGATTAAAACTAAGTTACATGATACAGGAGCCGAATTAGTATTGTTAAAAAAGGCTTATGGTAGATTGTTAGTCCTAACGTAGGCTGTCAGGTACAGGATATATCTGTTATTTTACTTATTTTGATTGGGTTCAGAATCCCAGCTGAGCCTTGAACGGCCAAGCTCCGAGGGGCTACTTTGACTTATAGCCTAAGTTAAGCTAGACTAAAACAAACTTATGGACTTGCAGGTCCTATTGGGTCCTACCTCAGGGTTGCTGACTCGATGTGGGGCTACTTTAGGCCTCAGTTGCATAAAATTAAGAAAAAACAAAAGGGGCACTATTTATGCTCTTCTTTCTAAACCTTGCAATAACAACACAACCTGCACCATTGCACAATGCAACAATCTTGTATCTAAACAACCAAATTGAATTGCAAGAGAGCGCTCTACAGTATAAGAGCCTATTGACCCAAAGGCTACAGGTAACAGAAGTCACAAAGGTCCTATGTTTATACACATGGCCTACTGGACTTACTGGTAAAATTTCAGAATCTAGAAGCAGTTCAGAGACAGAGTCCAGAGGACCTAATTACTGTATCTGAATTCTGGAAATTCGCCGCTTTACTAAACGGTAGGCCTCGGTGTCGTAATTTCGTAATTAATGTTAGAAGGATTGGTTAGCTCATCTAGAGCAGGGGGTACCTTTCCTTGATATTTGGTGCTGGTCTGGTCTGGGATTTCTTTTAGAATTTTAGCCTGAAAGTTAATCTTAACGATAGTAAATTTAATTGATGGCCAAATAAAAGTAAAAGCAATTAATAATGTTAGTCGACAATAGACTTGGCGTCCACTAATTGTTTACAACTTTTTGGCTTGGCTACTTCCTAAACCAGAGAATTGTTCTTTCTTTGTCATCTAAAGGGAACTGATGGAAAGTGATTTTAATATTTTTATGTACATCATTCTTCCCCAAGTTCAAATTAAACATAAATACATTATGTACGGAAAACATTGCCACAATACAAGTTAGTTGTCATAACACAATAATAATATTGAATTCATACCGTGCAGACACTCATAGGGGCAACTGACGTGAACGTCACGTGCCATTTGAAATTTTTCACACATGCGTGCAGGGATGTGCAGAAATTTTCATTACATTTATTTAATTTATTTAATAATAATAATTAATAATAAATAATCGTGTTAAATTCAATGTTCCAATTATGCGAAATATAATTTTAAATTTAGGGGTCGTTCACAAAGTATATAAGAAAAAAATCATGTTTTTGAGACACCCTTGTAAGCAGGGTTGTGACATAACTAGTTACTCAGTAAGCATTACTTTTTTGAGTAACTGTAACGGTAACTAGTTAAAATTTCCGGCCGAGTAATTGTAACTGTAACTAGTTACAAAAAATCGTGAATATTTGTAACTAGTTTACTTTTTCTGTGAGGGCAAAAAGTTAGTGGCTACATTTTTTCACAAGCCTTGTTCATTGTACATATTGTGGCACAGTGCAAGTTTATTGACAACATATATCTAATGCTAATATGATAAAATATTGTTGTTTATTCGTTAAATCGCAATCAATATCAAACAAATGAACAATCTCGGCAAGTATCACTTGTCACGGAAAATACTGTTATCACGATCAAATGCTCCCTGAAACCAGAAAAAAATTTAGAAAATAACTTTTGAAGTAATTACTTACTTTTTTGAAATAGCAACTAGTAACTAATAACTAGTTTTTTGAGACAGCAACTAGTAACTGTAACTCAGGGCCGGCTTAAGGGGCGAGCTAACGTGGCACTGGCTCAGGGCGCCGAAGTTTAGGGGGCGCCAAAAATCGAAAGAGCAACAGAAAAAAAGACAAAATATCGCTATCAATCAACAAGAAACAAGTGAACAGTTTAAAAAAGGAATTCTACATAGAAAATTAGGGCGCGGGAGGTGAGGGAGGTGAGAGGGAGAGAGGTGTGGCCGTGGGAGGAGAAAATGTAAACAATGGCCAAAACTTATCTCCGTTCTACGATGAAACAAGATCGGTTGAATGGGTTGGCAACCTTATCAATTGAACCTGCCATCGCCAAGGATTTAGATCTGGATGAAATAATCCAAAGATTTTCAGCTGCTAAGACCCGAAAAGTTAATCTTTGAAGCCGAAATTTTAACGAGTATGTATGTTATTAATGCTACTTGGTTAATGATTATTAAATTCAAATTAATAAAATATGTTTTTTATTTTAAGATTTTAATAAAATGTACTGAATAAAATAAACAATAAAATTATATAAAAAACTTTGTTATTTTTTAACTAAAAAACCTTTATATAAAAAATGGGATGGGGGCGGGCGCCAAAACAAAATTGGCTCAGGGCGCCACAACTCTTTGAGCCGTCACTGCTGTAACTAGTTACTCATTTGAAGCAATAACTAGCAACTGTAGTTACTAAAAAAAGTGTCACAAGACTGCTTATGAAACAACATAAGATTTTATGCAGACCCCCCCCATCATAATTATATAAGATTACCTGAGGACAGTGGCGTACATAAGGGGAGCACAGGGGGCACAGGGCCCCCATTGTAAAAATTATTGCTACGCTCATTAAAGATATTTCAAAAAGAAAGTTTAAAAAATCGATAACTTTGCAACATTTACCACCAAAAAATCTTGATGTCATATGGAATTTCAGTTATTTTATGGTTACCAGGACATGTTATTAACTCAAAACTCAAAAGCAATGATTACACCGGTCTGCATGAAAATCGATTTCTTTATTTTGAGTTGTGATTCTGAAGCAGTTCGCTGCGCTGAATTAAAAAATGCTACCAGTTTTTTTCTCTCACCCACAGTTTTAAAGTTATTAGCAAAACAATTTTGGGGCGTTTTGTAATTTTTTACCTTTTTTATCTTTAATTAATTTCGTTTTTTCATAATTTTCAGATAGATAATTCTAACATTACGTCTTTAACTCTTTAACGCCGACCGTTGCCTTATGGCAACATGAGCTTGACATTCCATTTTGAGCCTTATGATCTGAATATTAGAGGTTATTTTGGCTTGAACAGGAAAAAATAAAAATTTCATAATTCAGGCATGAAAGGGTTAAAATTTTAATAATGGCTTCTAGAGGATGTACCCATAGTCCAGACATATTTTGTTATATTTGTGGTCGGTATGTTGTTGTAAAACAAAGCACAAATGTAACGACCTTCAGTAAGAGAGCTTATCATGCTTATTTTGGAATTAAATTAGGAGATCAAGACAAAAGTTGGGCTCCACACGAGGGTTGTCTTACGTGTGTTGCGGCATTAAGGAATTGGAGCAAAGGTAAAAAGAAAAGTTTGCCATTTGGGATCCCTATGGTATGGCGCGAGCCTAGAAACCATACCGACGACTGCTACTTCTGTTCTTGCACTGTTAAAGGTTATAATGTAAAGAATAAAGAGAGCCTTCAATACCCAAGTCTTCCATCTGCAATAAGGCCGGTACCCCATGGTCCAGAAGTTCCTATTCCGCCCACCCGAGAGTCTGGATCAATACAATTCAGATTCTGATTCAGCTCCAAATCCAGACAATGATGATGTTTATGAACAGCCAACAGCTGACCGAGATCCTAAACCATTAACCCAAGCCGAACTAAATGACTTACTCAGGGATTTGAATCTGCCTAAGGACTCTGCAGAACTTTTGGGGTCTAGATTGCAGGAGAACAATTTATTGGCATCCGACACATACTTCGCTTGGTACAGAAATCGTGAGAAAGACTTCGTGCCTTTTTTCGAAGAAGATGGTCCCTTGGTATTTTGCAAGGACATCACAGGATTAGTGTGCAAGCTAGGCATCGAATACCAAACCAGTGACCGGAGGTTGTTTATAGATTCCTCTAAAACCAGTCTAAAAGGAGTGTTACTGCACAACGGTAACAAATATGTATCAATCCCAGTGGCCCATTCTACTAATTTAAAAGAGACCTATGATAACATGAAACTGCTTCTGGAAAAAATTCAGTATCAAAATCACAGATGGATATTGTGTGGGGATCTCAAAGTCCTTTGCATGTTACTTGGGCAGCAATCAGGATACACTAAGATGCCATGTTTCATCTGCGAATGGGATAGTCGAGCACGTGACCAGCACTTGAAGAGGAAAACTTGGCCTCCTAGAGAGAATCTTACCCCAGGATCAAAGAACATTTTACATGAACATCTAGTTGAACCAAATAAAATCCTCCTACCCCCCTTGCACATTAAGTTAGGCTTGATGAAGCAGTATGTCAAAGCATTGAATAGAGAAGGTGAGTGTTTCAAGTACATTTGTTCAAAATATCCAAAGATTAGCTACGAGAAAATAAAGGAAGGTGTTTTTATAGGTCCTCAGATTAGAAAGTTATTGACAGACGATCATTTCCTGAACACAATGACCAATAAAGAAAAAGAAACATGGCTTGGTTTCAAAGATGTTGTTGAAAACTTCTTGGGAAACTACAAAAGGCAAAATTATGAAAGACTCGTGGAAAATATGCTTAAAAAGTTTTGCGCCTTAGGCTGCAACATGAGCCTGAAAGTTCACTTCTTATTTTCGCATCTTATCTTGACCGTTTTCCCGAAAATCTCGGAGATGTCAGTGAGGAGCAAGGGGAACGATTTCGCCAGGACATCAAAACCATGGAAAGAAGATATCAAGGAAGATGGCATACAAATATGATGGCGGATTACTGCTGGTGTCTGCAACGAGATCAGCCTAACGCACAGCATAAGAAAACATCAAAGAAGCACCGGTTTAATCGTCATTAGCCAGATCTACCTTCGTAGTCTTAATTCTTTGGAATAAGTCCTGAAATGTTTGCAAGTAAAGAAGGTAAATATATTTTGTTTCTTTCAGTTATTTTTTTATTCTTTCATAAACAAGCAATATGCTTGTCCAAGAGCTAGGAGCTATTTAATTCTGCTTTAATTAGGTTTTACTCTATCCCCTAAAGATTTCGTGCTACAAGGGGTGTTGTAATACCTCATCTGTCCCCAAATGTTAATCACCCATTGATGGGAGGGGAGAGAGTATTTAGCTGGGAACGGGACTGGTTATTATATACGTATATTTACCCTACATTATTATGTAAGTGTTACTGTAGTCTATAACAACAAAATTTATGGTTTAGCATGTGCAATCCAATGTTGGTCTCGATAAGATGGTTCACATTTGGGGATAAATGGGGGATTTATGACACACCCTGTAGTAAGAAAACCATACGTGATAGGGAAAAACTAACTATATTTTTGAGATCAGCGTACTCAAATTATATAGAATCACCAACTAGTTTGTAAAAATCGATCGACAAGTTTTCAAATGTGTACTGGTGTTATCCGACTTCTTGTTTTGTTTTGTTCGTTTTGTTTTGCTTGTCTCCTTAAAACTTTGCTGTGTCCGAATGCCTTTTATTTTTATAATTCTACATGTCATAAATGTCATGTCATAAATGTTATTGATACATATCATCATCATGTATATGATCCAAGTATAATAATTGAAATATGTGCAGCAACACAGGAAATATATTCCAAGGTTACGTACCGTATGTAAATGTAGCCCATAATAATTATGATTCTACTATTTTGGCTGGCTTAGCAACGTTTATATATATATATGTCTTTATACGTACGTTTAATTTGTGCAAATTTAATTCTTTGCCCATAAATTGGAAATAAAATACAACTGAAGTCTTCCAAGATGCAATTTTGAGCTCACCACACACACACACACACACACACACACACACACACAACACACACACACACACACAAAATATATACACCGGGTGTCCGAGAATTATCTGTACAATTTTTGGCTGTTATTAAAAGTCAACCATGAAGTGCAGAAATTCCATTGTTGTTCCATTTTACAGAGAAACTCATTAAGTTTTTTCTGATAACAAGTTTTGACAAGTTTTTTCTTTTTTGTACGCGGGTGACAGACATTGATGATTTAAAAGCAAGAATCACAGCTGCTATTGAGCGAATTGATGTGGATATGCTGCAGCGTACATGGCAACATTTGGATTATCGATTGGATGTTTTGCGAATCACTGATGGTGCACATATCGAATGTTTGTAACAACGTTACTTTAATAAAAGAAACTTTTGAAAATACAGATTCTAAATAATCTTGTTTAAGAATTTTACGTGTGTTATCAAGAATTTTATTAAAAGATGAAATTGTACAGAGAATTTTCGGACACACTGGAATTTCTAAAAAACGTCAAAACTGGTACCAGAAAAAACTTAATGAGATTCTCTGTAAAATGGGACAATTTCTACACTTCATGGTTGACTTTTAATAACAGCTAAAACTTGTACAGATAATTCTCGGACACCCTGTATATATATATATATATATATAATTATATATAATATATATATATATATATTGTGTGTGTGTGTTTGTGTGTGTGTGTGTGTTGTGTGCGCCCGCTTTAAGAAATGCTGTGTACGCCCCTGCTGAGGATACTTCAGCCTCCCCCTGATAAAAACTAATAATAATAATAATCAAAATATGCAGCCATTCTATCCGTGCCACTGGTAATTATCACTCATGAGAGAATAATACGCCTTGCTTACACCTCTCTCTTTTCCTCGGCTTGGGACCAGCTATTTTGTGACTGACATACTGTACTGCAAAAGAGGCGAGATTATTGAAAGTTTTATTTTACCTCATTTCTCTTTAATAATAATAAAATAAGAACAGACACAATCTCCTTGCTACAGTTCCGCTTTAGGCCTCGTCCCATGACGACTCCAAAAAGATGTTGGGCACAAAAGGAATTCCCTCACAGGCTTCTTTTTAGCAGATATTTCGAGCCCTGTAATTTCTGCATCGACATCATCAATCCATTCGACATCTGCTTCACCATCTCTGAGAATCACTACCACGAGCTCTCACTATCACCGGGCCGCCGTGCGTTGGGGGCTCACCTTCGGTGGAGGCTTGATGGCGATATGGGGATGGCCTTGACCTTGGTTTGAAGTCATTACAATAGAAAGCAAATAGAACTCGCAAACGTTTCAGGTCCTCTTTGAGGTTTTGTCCTGAACAATGGGACAGAGAGCATCGTATCGTAAGGTGTGGGGTTCATTTTCGCATGCCCAGAGAGGTCCAAACACACTCTCATAAACAGCCAAACGAGATATCAGTTGCAAGAACCTTGAATCCTTTCCTGAATTTGGGGCAACGAACTGCATGCCCATAGTGTTGCTGATAAAGAGTGGAGGCGGGAAAAATCTGCCCTTCAGCACAGACTTGAGATGAGAGTACGTACAATTTTCATTGCAATCACATCTGACAATTTGCAGAAAATATTGACTGGCCCTCTCATGCTTTGAAATCCATTTTTCGGTCACCTTAGGCAAGACTGGCTCTTGCATTCGCCCGCGCCATTCTGCGACGAATGGAACATCATCAATCACAGCCTCCAGCCAAACTTCAGCTAGGGCTTCGCCAACGTGCTTGAAGTTTCGTTTCTCCATCTGTGCATCGATCGTACGGCCTTGTGCATCCAGATGAGTACCAAAATAGTCGTACAGAAGGATAAGACCAGCAAAACTTCTCGACAAACGAGTCATGGTCATGCGCCATTCTACTGGATTGTAGGCGCTCTGCCCAGGGTTTGGGTACAAACGTACAAAACGTCTAGGTCAACATTCATGAAGATTTTTATGCCGAACGATATGGTCTTCCTGTAGCGCGGGTTCTCATTTGGCTTCCCCCATCAACCGATAGAATCAAAACAGGTTTCGTGGAATTGACACGGCAAAAAAGAATATCGTGAAATTCTTCAAGCTCGGAGACCCGTTTCAGATCAGAGCAGTGGCTGGCGGCTGTAGACGAGTCATGTGGTCCCTGAGTATGAAACACCATTTTTTTTTATGGTGTTAGGGTTGATGATTAGTCCCGCAATTACGTTTGGAGTCAGTTTATGTTTCAGGGCAACAACAATGTTATGTTCTGATAGACTCACTCTGTATTCCATGTACATGAAGAGAATTGATTGCTTGTTTTGCTCCAGAAAGGCCGAAAGGAACTTTTGCTTTGTCGTCTTGGCCCAGACAAACAACATCGTGAGGACCCAGGACTAGGGCTCTCATTTTTGAGGTAATTATGAATTTATACATACTTTATGGTTCGGCTCCACTTTCTCCAAATTACTTCAATTTACCTCAGACTTTTTCCAGTAAATTTTTCGAAATTTCCTTAGATTTACCTTAAAATTTACCTCAGATTACCCCGAACTACTCAATCTAAGGGAATTACCTAAAAAATGAGAGCCCTGCCCAAGACACTGGCGAGCTGCTGGCAGTATTCCACTGATACTTTCGCAAATCGCGTATCTATTGGCTTACGAAGTGACAAAAGTAATGCAAAATAAATAAAAAACAAAAATGTTAGAAGAAAATTAAATCTTCGGTAAGATTTTGGCGAGACATACCCCTACCATTATAAGGCAATATAAGATTTTCTCCGGTTACCCACCCTTCCCAAATGCCTTGTATAACAGTGGTCAACAAAGTTTTTGTCACAGAGATATTTTCCTTTGAACTATATGTAATTTTTTACGTTGATTACGGAAATGAAAACAGAAATTTTCTATCACCCGCAGTTTTAGAATGACACACGAATTTACATTACTTAAGATTTGAGTCAGAATAGGAAGGGGGCGGGGTCTGCATGTTGGCTTACTACTACTGGACATTGTCAAGGGATAGCTCAGAGACAAATTTTGAGGTCATTTTTTAACTCAGCTGTAAAAAACCTATAAGATCTACCCATTTTTGTTCATGTGACAAAAAAGTTTTTTTTTTTTGACCAGTGTAATTTGTGAATGACCCCTTATTTAAAACAAATGTGCATTTCTGACAGCAGAACTACCAGAAAGCGTTACAAATTTCAAACAAAGGAAAAATGCATAAGAGCACAAATATCACTTCTATGTACTACTAAATATGAGTTCATATGTATATTATTACCTAAGGCGTACGACTTTTGACATCTATTTTTTTTTTAAATACTCGACCCACTGGGTTTTTAACTTCATTTTGTGTTTCAGGTTTAAAAGCAGAAAGGGGGAAGTCACTGAAGTGAGTGATACACCTGAAGATCCATCCACGAGGAACTGAAGAAATTTGGTCATTGATTTTGTTTATATCTAATTAAGTTTCAAACGCTTCCGATTTTCGTTCTTTCTGTTTTCCGTTATTGTAAAAATAAAACCCTGACTTTTGCCTCCTCTATATATTGTTAGAAAAAGGTTTTTGGTTATTTTAAGAAACAATATTTTTTTAATGTTATTTTGTCCTTTGTTTTTTCCTCCTAAATACAATAGAAAATTCGTTTACATAAAAAATTAATGTATAACCTTGGTTAACCTTGGTTTTGTCTCCGCCCGACTTGTTTATTCTGACAAAGGTCAAGCTCATCACTCCACCTTTGACCTACAATTTAACGTGGAATCCGAACCACGCCCCACCAGCAGAAGGGCGGATCTAGGCATTTCAGTAAGGCAGTGGCGGATTATGACTGAGGCTATTGAGGCTGAAGCCTCAGGCTCCCATGCTTGAGGGGACCCACAATCAACTGAGTTTCGATGATATAATTCGAGATTTCGCAAACTTCTTTTAATTAAATATGACAGAGTACACAAACTGACAAATTCCCTGTTTTATTTTGTTTTATATGTCCTAAAGTAAAGTTTGTTTAATACTGTTTGGTTTTGGCAAACGGCAAAATACAGTGTGTTAAGGTTCTTTTAAGTTTGTTTCTCAATTAGCCTGAGCACCGTACATATAATTCGTGTAAATGTACTATGTACTGTACAGTGTACATGTATTGTTAATAAAAAACTATAGAAAAAGGCCCCATTCTTCATTGCCCCGGGGCCCCGAGGTGTCTTAATCCACCTCTGTAGTAAGGGGGAGGTACAAAGAAAAAAGGGCACCCCCTAAAATAAAAAGGGCACAGTACTAAAAATTGTTTGGAGCAACGCCCTAGTCTTTGCGGAGAGAGTTTAGAGAAGTTTGTGAAGTTTCAAAAGAAAATGCCAAAAAAAAATGCAAGTGTTTATTTACTAAATGATGTTATATGTTATAATATCACATCATAAGTTATAACTATGGTTACAAAAGTGGACCTTTCCTGTCAAGGTGGGAGGGGGTCGAACGGGCCTGCTATAACAATATGGTGAAGATAAAAATAGTGATATGGCTGCACCAGTATTAAGGGCACCTATGAAAACCATTGCAACTACAAATTTGGAAGTACAATGTAGGCTATATGGATAAAGACTCAAAATAGAATTCGACTAAAATAAAATAACCATGAAGTCCATGATCTATACGGAAAAACTATACATGCTAACAATATGGTATCATATATGGTACCTTTATTGCTTAATTAAATACAAATTATTAATTCATTTAATTAAATATCTACAAAATTGCCTCAGGATTGGCGACATAGCCTATTGGGAATGAAATTAATTGCCATACGTGGAACCCAATATGTAGGCATTGGGCCTGTATGACAACAAGAAAAACAAATTATTTTGTATCAGACTTTTCCATTGCTGACTCATGAAAATTACTTCGAGAGAAGAGTCAAAGAACTTTGTAAAATCAGCGAATTCCGAAGAGGAAGATTTATATTTTGTGGCACTAGGAGCTGTTCATATGAAGCAAAGCTTTTAAGCAAGGGAGGTGTACTTAATCTTCCTATAAGTTCTGAGTAAATAACAATATAAACCTAATAACTCAAAAGGATAGGCCTATACCTTCAGGAATTTAAATATAGTGATTGCCTATATTAATTAAATCAAATCAAATCAACTCGTTGTGTAACTCTATCGTATAGCGGCCCTACATCGAAAAAGACCGTTGCGCCCTACAACCAGAAGCGAGACCCAACGAAATAATAAGGTAAGGTAATTTCTTTCTTTACCATTAGGCAGCGCTAAAATATCGAAGGCAAATAAATTTAACCTTAACCAAAAAACACTACTTAACGAGGTCCTTTGAAGACCTCCACGTACATAACTCTTTAACGAAAAAACGTGGGTTTTGTCGTTAACTCTCCACCGAAGTCTGCTGGAAATTTTCAACGGATGAGGGTCAACAGGCAATCAACCTATAGCCCTACATAATTTTTTCATAATATATTTACAAAAACAAAATTTGTTTTCAGAGGCATACACATCATTGAAATAGGGCACTTGCAAGAAATTGAGGGGGGGTCCAGACGTTGCCGACCCCTTCCCCCTCCTAGCGGTTCTAGGAGGGGTACCCAGGGGTACCCAGGGTACTCATTTATCTACCAACCAATTTCTTTATTGTGTCGAAGGATGAACAGCTGGGTTTTGCTGCGCGCCGCCTGCCGTCACCGAGTTTCAATAAATTAGTTCATAAATGTTGTAAAAAAATCACACATTTTAAATATATAAAATGGACTTTATTTTAAAGTGAACTTAGACCTACAAGGTACAACATAGGCTTAATACAATTTTTCAGTTTCTTTTATAATTCAAACCAAAAATTAGATAATTATATAAACAATAAAATAACAGCTAGTTATAAAAACAAACAAATATAAAGTTATAAATGCGTGTATATGAAAGTTTAGAAATTTGTAACAGTTGTCTATATAGGGTTAAGACGAAATAATTTACGTTAGTTATTATTTTTTATTCAATGCAATATTGAAGGTCTTAGATAAGAGGGACCTACGACTGAGCCTGGATTCAGAACCCCAAAACAGTACATTTGTCTCCCATTCAACCACTTACCAGATCTAATGTCGCTTCACTTCGCTGATCTCACTGGAAACAGTTTGAAGACGTGGTCAAGCTACTTATGCTTCCCACTTTAAAATATACTGATACATTTAACATGCAAAGCATTTCAGTAGTATTAAAAAACACACTTCCTACATACAGGACTTCTAGAATGTGATCATAAGGAATGGAATGAAACAAATGGAATGCACTGTAATATTTAATGAATGAATAAATGAATGAATGAATGGATAATTCTTTATTCATAAGATAAATATAAATCTTACAATTTTGTTGTTGCAATAATTTTAACAAAATACAAAATTATGAAATCGAACTATTTATTTTGTTTATTTAATATTCTGTATATCCCCCATCTGCTGCTATGACATCGCTGAGACGTCTGCGCATAGATGTTACGAGACTTTCGAAATAATTTGGAGTTCTTCGCAGACTCTCCCACAACTCAGTAAGGTGCCTTAAAAGAGTAACTTCATTACGTAGTACTATCCCAACTTCCTCTACTATTGTACACCAAACAGGGCCGTTTCCTGGCATAAGCAGACTAAGCGGCCGCTTAGGGCCTCGCTGCTACTAGGGGGCCTCTAGACAGGCTTCCAGGTCAAAGCTCAGTGGGCAAGAATAGGAATATAGCTGAAGTTATTATTATTATTATTGTTGTATTAATTAAAGTTTTTGTATGAGACACATGTGATAAAACGGAGACAAACGAAACGTTTTCGTCGTTAGGTGTAAATAACTCTTGTGAGATCTTATTTCTATATTATTTAACTTTATTCTTACTATATGCTCATACTTTCCTAAATGCTTAATTTTTCTAGTATTGTAAAACATTATTATTATTATTATTATTATTATCATCATTATTATCATGATTATTATTATTTAGCAGATTAGTTGTGGTTAACTACTGTAGATGTGACTTCGTGCATCTTGGAAAATGAAACGACATTATCCATCAGGAGCTGAAAAACGGAAAAAGAAGAAAATAGAGGAGGAGAAGCTTTCCAGTAGCACAGGTGAGATGTGCCACTTGTATATTCTTATGATTACAGTTCAGACAACTAGGTTAGGTAGACCATCAAGCTAGGCAAGTGCTCAGGAATCGTGTAGAGTAAGCTAGTCTCTGTAATATTTATTAATGGGGAAAAAATAAAGCGAAGCTGGCTGATGTACTCTAGAAGGAATGATGCTCTTTATTGCTTCTGCTGCAAGTTGTTTTCAAGGAAGTCGTACAAATTAATTACGGATGGACTTTCAGACTAGATAAACGTTGGTTCGCTTCTGAAAGGCCATGAAAATAGTTCAGAACATGCAGATAACATGGCAACATGGAATGATCTGGAACTGCGGCTAAAAACTGGGAGGACCATTGACCAAACTGAAATGTCATTAATGGAGGTAGAGCGAAGACGCTGGCGAGATGTTCTCACACGTCTTGTAAGTATAATCCAATCACTGGCAGAGAGAAACCTTGCTTTCAGGGGGTCTTCCTCTACATTGTACAATCGAGACAATGGCAACTTCTTGAAGGAAGTTGAGCTGCTTGCCAAATTTGATCCAGTGATGAAACAACACATCAGCAGAGTCGAAAGTGGCCAACATAGTCATTCAAGTTACCTAGGAAACATCATTCAAAATGAGCTCATTGGGTCCATTAGTGGGAAGATCTTGGATGCCATTGTTGCAGAAATATAACAAGCTAAATATTACTCTCATTTTAAACTGCACTCCAGACATAAGCCACCAAGAACAGATGTCGATTATTATCAGAACTGTTAAAATGGGTGAAGTACCAGAAATAAAAGAATACTTCTTGGGCTTTCCTGAGGCTTCAGAAAGTACAGGCCTGGGTTTATCAGTTCTGATTCTGAAGAGACCAGATGAACTGAATATTCACTTTGATGAATGGAGAGGACAGTCATATGACAACGGAGCGAACATGAAGAGCAAGAACAAAGGTGTTCAGGCAAGGTTATTAGAGAAGAACTGTCGTGCACTCTATGTTTCATGTGGGGCTCACACTCTGAATCTTGTAGTGGCTGATGCAGCTAAAGCTTCCACAGATGCCATCAGCTTCTTTGGCAACGTACAAAAATTGTACAACCTTTTTGTAGCAGCTACACAGAGATGGACAATCCTAAAGAAGCACGTGAACATAACACTCAAGTCTTGGAGTGAAACCAGGTGGGAGAGCCGGCTTAAGAGCATTGAGGCTGTGCGATACCAGAGCCACAACATCAGAGAGGCCCTGTTGGAAGTCAGAAACAATGCCACAGATGCCATAGCCAGGACTGAAGAACAAGCACTTGCAGAGGAGGTAGGGTCTTATCGCTTTCAGATTTGCACAGTAGTATGGTATGACATTCTTCATGCAGTTAACCATGTGAGGAAACTTCTGCAGTCTCCTACAATGCAGTTTGATGTGGCAGTCAACCTCCTCACAAAAACAAAAGACTCACTCACCAGCTATAGAAACACAGGTTTTGTTGCAGCACAAGTCGTAGCTAGGGACATATGTGAGGAAATGAATGTGGAGGCTGTGCTGAAGGAGAAGAGGCTCAGATCCACAAAAAAGCACTTTACTTACGAAGCTCCTGACGAACCATTTACAGAAGCCTTAAAGAGGCTGGAAGTCAAATTTTTCAATGTGGTGGTGGATTGTGTCATCGGGTCAATAAATGAGAGATTCAAAACATTAGATGATGTGAGGGACATATTTAGGGTTCTCCTAAACTTCACCACAATGAACAAGGAAGACGTCCTGCAAGTGTGAAAAGCTCTTTAAGATACTGAGCTCTGGAGCTGACTCTGACATTGATGGAAGAGAACTGGCCCTCGAAATTAAGAACTTGCCGACTTTACCTTCACACAACATGACTGCATTGGAGCTTCTCTCCTTCATTCATCAGAAGCAACTGGAGGAACTATACCCCAATCTCTGGGTTGCACTAAGAATTGCCTGCACTCTACCTGTGACAGTAGCGTCAGCCGAGAGGAGCTTCTCTAAGATGAAGATAATCAAGAACTACCTCAGATCATCAATGGGGCAGGATCGCCTCAGTGGCCTTGGCATCATAAGCATCAACCAGGACGTTGGCAGGGAGATTTCATATGATGATGTTATTGATGATTTCGCCCAGAAAAAATCTAAGAGGCAAAAATTTTGAAGATACAAACTGTTCTGTATAACTGTTAGCTATTACACGATTGTATCGTAGTTAGTAATTGTTTGGTAGTTGTTAATTGCATTATTTTTTTTATACATAGTTCTCTGTCATTTATTCTAAATAATGTATAAGCTAATTTTCAGGAATTTCATGAAGAGTATTTTTTCTGTTTGTCTTCTGAAAGTACATATTTGTTGTTTTGGACATAAATGTTTCATTAAAATTGTTTCATAATTGTTTTTTATTAACACAGCCATTTTTTGTATGTGTGTGCTGAGGTGATGTAGTAAGGCGTGAATTGGTGGATGGAGGGGTGGGGCCTCAAATGGGTATACAGCTTAGGGCCCCCTAATGGCTAGAAACGGCCCTGAAGCGGACCATTATTGTTTTAAAATTACCGAACAAAAATCTAATCCTAAAAGATGGAATACTTTGAAGGTCCTAGTTAACGTCAAAAACGGAAAGACAAGTCCCGTAACATCGTTAACACAGACTGGAATTTCCTACAGTGATCCCAAAGACAGCCAATTTATTAAACAATTTCTTTTCGAAAATAGGAAGCAATACGGCAGCTACTATTCCAGAATCAGATAGTCACTACCAACAATATATGCCACACCTACACCAAATACCTTCTTCTTTGAACCAATTCTGTCAAACGAAACATCAGCTACATTAAAAAACTTAAAAATAAAAGCACTGATATCAGTTTAATTTCAGTGAAAATATAAAAACTAATATCAGATGATATAAAAAACCCATTCATAAGACTTATGAATGAATCAGTAGTACATGATATCTCACTAGACAAATTAAACACAAATGGCATAAGGGGAAATATGCTAAATTGGTTTAAGTCATATCTCTGTAATTGTTACCAGTATGTTAAAGTAAATGACATTTCATCAGGATATGCTATATTGGAAAATGGGGTTCCACAAGGATCAATCCTTGGCCCCTTACTCTTCTTAATACTGTAAATGATTTTTATCGATCAACAACATTAGATTATATTCAATATGCAGATGATACAACACACTTCTGCACACCACGATATCAGTTACCTAATGAACGAAGTGAACAAGCAATTAAATCGTCTATAAATGGATGTGTGCAAATAAGCTTTTACTGAACTTGACAAAATCATCATATATGATCGTAACTAAAAAAACTGCAACCGTGCACACATCATTAATAACACAGGCCTGCGAATGAGAATTTTGTAAGAGTTGTTTTCTTACTAATAACTGATCTTATATAATTCAACTACGCTGATTTCGAATAAGGTGTCCATATTTTTCTATCACGTAAGGATTTTCTACAAACTGGAAGGGAAAAAACAACAACATAAAATAAATATTATTTCTTTCAGTTTACATTAGGTACCTATTCCGCTTTGTTATACTAATTACAAATGCAAACAACTTTAAAAAGAAAGAAGACAATTAACGTCAATTACTTATTCATCTTTATTTGTCCTGAGTTTTCTTGTGAAATCTATGCCTTTTAGTCTCGAATGTACGCCTCTGTTCCTTTTCTTTTATGTAATAATTCTGGAGTATCCCGTTTCAACATCCAGCAGTAATCAGCCATCATGTTGATGTCCCACCTTCCGTGATATCTCTTCTCCATTTCTTTGATGTTTTGGTGAAACCGTTCTCCTTGTTCTTCGCTGAGTGCTCCAAGATTCTCAGGGAAGTAATCCAAGTGTGAATGTAAGAAATGTAAATTTAAACTCATATTACAACCCAACTCTTTGAACTTATTTAACATGTTGTACACAATGTTTTGGTAATTTGGGTCCTTGTTGTTCCCCAAAAATTTGTTGATAACATCCTTAAAAGCAATCCACGCTTCTTTTTCAAGATTGTTCATTGTTCTTTCAAAGTGTTCATCCAAAGTCAGTTTTCTAATCTGGGGACCAACGAAAATTCCTTCTTTCAATTTTGCTTCCGAAAGAGTTGGGAATTTACACACAGATACTTAAAACAATCTCCATCTTTGTCCAAGGCCTTAACAAATTGCTTCATCGAGCCCAGTTTTACGTGAAGCGGAGGTAAAAGGACTTTCTTCGTGTCAACCAAACTTTCACGTTGAATGTTTTTAGAACCAGGTAGGTGTCAGGTTGACTCTGCGTGGCCATTCCTTTTTATCCAGTGCTGAGTTTTTGCTCGGCTATCCCATTCACACAAAAAACATGGAAACTTCGTATAACCTGGTTGTTGACCTAACAACATACAAATAACTTTTAAGTCTCCACAAAGTAGCCAACCGTGTCCTTTGTATTTAACCTTAGCTAGAAGAAGCTCAAGATTTTCGTACGTTTCCTTCAAGTGAACCGAATGAGCCACAGGAACGGATGCATACAAGTTACCGTTGTGAAGGAGGACGCCTTTTAGACTTCTTTTGGAGGAATCAATGAAAAGTCTTCACTCATTTGGGTCATAGACCGCAGCGCCTAGCTTAAGTATTAGTTCGGAAACATTGTTGCAATATACCAGTGAATTTTCTTGAGAAAAACATTGGATGAATTCTTTTTCTCGATTTCTGTACCAGTAAAATGACGTCCCGGGAGAAAACAAGTTCTTTGCACGAAGTCTGGATCCCAAAATCTCTGAAGAATCCTTCGGGAGACACAAATCTCTTACCAAATCATTAAGTTCACTTTGTATAAACAATTGGGGTTCACCAGATGTTTCAGTTTGAAAACAATCAATATCATCGTTTCCATTGTCATCAGACACCAAATCAGATGAAGTTATATCAAGAGTGTTTGGTTTAGTAGGTACAGGTATACCAGGTCCATGAGCAACAGGTCTTATAGCAGACTGAAAGTTTAGATAAGAAATTTCCTTTTCATTTTTAGTATTGTAGGCTTGCACGTTACATGAACAAAAACAGCAGTCATTGCTGTGATTTCTAGACTCATGCCAGACCATTGGAATCCCAAAAGGTAAAGAATCCTTTTTACCTTTACTCTACAGTCTAAGTTGTTCAACACAAACACTGCAAACTTTATGTGAAGCCCATGATTTGTCTTGATCCCCAAGTTTCATTCCGAAGTACGCATAGTATGCTTTCTTGACGAAGTCTGTAATATCTCGTCTTTGTTTTTTCACAGTAAATTTTCCACAAATATAACAGAAAATGTTTGGGTTATTTACACACCCTCTGGTTGCCATAGCGACAAATAAACAAATTTCAAAAGAGAAATATAGTCACCACGCACCTTTGAATAATAAAGAACTATAACCTTGCACGCACTGGATAGAGTGACTCATTTCGTGGCTTGTCAATCACTTATATACCAGCGGTGCGTTTTTCGAATGTTCTAGAAGACGCTATGACGTCACTTCTGATCTGGAAGCATTTATAGACAATAGTTTTTAATCAAAATTTAATTGAGTCAATTTTAATGAAAATTACTTCCATACTGTATGTAATATGACATCTGACATTTTGTGAAAACTCTGTACGTGATGGCGAAAAATGAATATTATTTTCGGAATCAGCGTGCAAAAATTACTATATGCAGAGCTGGGCACTTGCGGCATATTTTGCGGTACTGCGGTACTGCGGTACTACCAAACTACCAAACCGGTACCAAACCGGTACGCGGAAATTTGAATGCGGTAGCGGTACTGCGGTACTTTCAGCGATCCTTTGCGGTACTGCGTTATGCGGTCCCGGTTTGGTAGTTTGGTAGTACCGCAGTACCGCAAAATATGCCGCAAGTGCCCAGCTCTGTATATAAGTGCTAAAATATTTCGGACAACAAAACCATCGCAGGCCTTTGATAATTGGAAACACTCCTCTTGCAAAAGTAATTGAGTTAAAGTTCTTGGCATGAAGTTAGATGAAAAAGATGAGTTAATGTAGGGGTGTGGGGTTGGATGTCTGTAGTTGGAATTGGTGAAGTTACAAGGATTGAAGGACGATTGACAGCAGAACAGTATGTCGATATATTAAGTGATGTCCTGCTACCGAGTGTTAGGGCCTATTTTATTCCACAGGGAGAGCCATTTTATTTAATACATAATAATAGCCCATACATACGTCTCTCGTAGTGCGTCAGTGATGTGATAACAGTGATGACATAATAACAATTGATTGGCCTGCAAACTCCCGGACTTAAACCCAATTGAAGATGTTTGGTGTACAATAGTAAAGGAATTTGGGGATACAGTACCACGTAATGAAGTTAATCTTTTAAGGCACCTTACTGAGGTGTGGGAGAGTCTGCGAAGAACTCCAAATTATTTCGAAAGTCTCGTAGCATCTATGCGCAGACGTCTCAGCAATGTCATAGAAGAAAATGGGGGATATACAAGTAGTATAGCCACAAAATCTTTGAGTGCAAGTTGCAATTGCAATGTTACGTAATGAGTGCCAACCTCCCCACCCCCCTTGGTGCCAACCCCACCCCCTTTGTTGCCACCCCCCTTGGTGCCAACCCCCCACCCCCATTGGTGCCAACCCCCACCTCCTCGGTGCCAGCTCCACCCCCTTTGGTGCCAACCCCAAAATGGGGCTACAAGGGGTATGCAACTTGGAGTTATCCCCCAAGCTGAACTTCCCAAAGGGGCATACCAAACATAAGGGAGCCTCTTTGGAGGAGAAGGTGGGACAGCCTCACCCCCCAAAGGGACAGAAAGAGACAGCAAGAGAGGAAGAGGAAGGGTGTTTCGCCTGACAGCCGTCAGACGCATAATGACATCTTCATCCGCCCGCCGCCCTCTTATAGGGCACTAATCAGCCAGTTGGCTTAGGCAGCCAGGGCCTCAGGGTGTCATCAGCCAGGGCCTCAGGGTATCATCGTCTCAGACCATCATCAGTCAGGGCCACAGTGCGCTAAAAGGAACCAGGCACGCACCCCGCTCTGGGGATCGGTCCTGTTGTTGAGAGCCCTGCACCTCAGCCAAGTGCCAGTGCCTCCGGGTGTACCATATAATCATCCAGTTAGATTAGAACCCCGATTTGACAAATAACAATTAATTAATTATTCTGAAATCCCAAACAAATTATATAATTGTGTACAAGGAACAAAAAAACCCAATACATCATTCTGATTATGAATTAATGGTTATACAACGGGTCATTATATATATATATATATATATATATATATATTATATATATATGACCAAATAATAGACTGAAAATTATATAATGATTCAAAACGTTGCAATATCAAATATTTTACAGGAAAAAAATATGCAGTTATATTAAATATATTGAAATACACGATACGTATATTCATATAGTACAGGATATATATATATATATATTATATATATATATATATATATATATATATATAATACACACACACACACACACACACACACACAGTTTAAATATATTGTCTTTATGTTTTCTACGATGCAAAACGCAAAACTCACACGTAATAGAGCCAGATGTCACAGTGTACGTGTGCTAAAAAGGTCTTGGTTGGCACCCAGACAGGACTTGTTACTCAGGGTACCCTAATGCTCTCCCCGTGCGTCTAAAGCTGGCGTGAAACACTTCAATTAAAAAATAGAAATAAATGTTCACTTCGTGCGTGGATAAATCTCAAATCAAAAAGAAAACTTATCGCGTAAAATCTAACCGTAATTACTGGGTTGATTTTGGGGTCAAATGCGGAACGTTTACTTTATTATTATTATTATTATTATTATTATTTATTTATAACCTTTCAGTCTTAGATTTGTTTTTACTTTTAATTAACACTAATTTATTGTGGAAATTATTTTTATTTTTTTGTTTCTGGCGTAAATTATTTTTATTTTCACTCTCCGCCGCCCGTTCTGTCTCACTCACCCACTTATTCTCGTTTCATTCCCCCTTTCAGAGAACCCCATTGGTACCAAGCGATCATAAAGATCGAACAATGGTCAGAGCGAGCCATTAAATTTTCAGCCGAATATTCTCTGGAAATTTTTGCGAAAAATTACAAAATAATGACGGTCACGTATTTAAATAATCCAACATCCCATTACCTATCTCAGAAAGGTCGCTACGTGTTTTGGAAAATATTTTTTCTCTCAGTTATCTCCAGATTATTTATTTAGTCGAATTGTTTAAACAACTCCGGTCCTAAGGTTAATCACGTGTCGAAAGAACAATCTATTCTCATCAGCTCGCTAAATGAGAAAATAAATATAAATTGTATTTATTCTATTTTTAAAGTAAGTTTAGGCCTATCAAATTTAACATACAATACAATGGTCGATTTGGCGCTTTTCAGGACAAATTTCAATATCAAATCTGAACCATTTGGATGGTAATGCCGTTAAACAGTCTACCCTTGGGACAGCACGCACAATAATATATATATATATATATATATATATATATATATATATATATATATATATATATATATATCACAGTGCCGAACAATACATCACAGAAAAATATCATATACGAGTCTTTTCTAATGTGTAAGTGGCCGTATATAATAAAATACAGATTTTTCCGCAAAAGGTAAACGCAGGTCATATAAGTAGGTCCACCATTAACCATAATGGACAACGCATCGACCGCAGTAAATATATTGGCTTTATCCTACCGAACAATTCAATTCAGTTTCTGTGAAAAATAGTTTAAGATACAGACCATATCTTGTTCGCCCATTTTTTCGGAAAAGCATGTCATGCTTGGAAGATAAACAATGTCTTCATGACCAACCACCTTTCTCAAATCTAAATAAAAATTTTGTGACCATATAACCTAAATATGACCGTAAGGAATGCCCACTTTTCACAGAAAATAAATGTTGTATTGTCCGCGAAGCAGACAAAGGACCTTCAGGACAACTGAACCTTGCAGGTGCTTTTGACCTCAAATCTAAAATAAAAATTTGTCGAACTTGAGGAAAACGTGAACGGACAGGAATTGACGGGGCGTAGCCAATCACAGCACGGAGTACGAGTTTCGTCAGTTTTCGGCCAGCCCTGTAGCTAAACTCCACCCCGACCTTTCGTGAAGCTCCAATCAACGTTCTTGAAAAGGGGGCATGCTCTCGGTTTGATCGAATTCTGCAACAATGACGAACCTCTATGCTTCCCCTGAATTGATTGCTGATGGCGACTTCTACGCCCAAGCAGCGCTTTATCTCTTCAATGCCGTAGGCCAGAACGAATTATTTTCGTCCAAGAATATTGCTGAAACATGCGAGACTGTCAATGAACCAATCGTTGAAGACGCCATTGAAATGTGAGTAAATTATAGTGCCATAATAAGTGTTTTGAAATTAGTCTTATAAAAGGTAGCAATAATTGAAAATATTTTCAATTATTCTCTAACTCCTTCGTCGTTATATCTGTTTACGCTTTCAGTCTGGTGCTAACCTACACTAGCTTTATTTTAATATAAAAAACCGTGATATTGCGAAGTGAACTGCTACCCCCCAGAGGGTCGGCCTCTATTCATATATATATATATATATATATATATATATATATATAATGTGTGAAAATTATTTCCCGAAAGTAACACGTGAAAACTATTTATGATGAATAAAACCACGAAGGAAAGGAAACACAGAATGGTGCTCAAGCGCTTTCGTCTAATGACATCCTCAGGATGTCATTAGACGAAAGCGCTTGAGCACCATTCTGTGTTTCCTTTCCTTCGTGGTTTTATTCATCATATATATATGATATGTTTTATTTGTGCAGCTCTCGGCAGTTTTAAATTTTATAGAATTTTAAACCTAACTTTGTTCAGTGTATTTTTCTCGTCAAATTAAAGATGAAATTTTCTCTCGCGATAATTGAAAATATTTTCAATTATTCTCTAACTCCGTCGTTATATCTGTTTACGCTACCAATTTGTTGTTAACCTAACCTAGCTTTATTTATAAAAACCGTGATATTGCGAAGTGAAGCAAAGTCCCAATAACGAGATATATACTCTATCATAACCTAACCTAACCTAAACTAACCTATCCTAGCATAGCCTAACCGGGCGTAAACTAACATAAACAGGCCTAACTTACCCTAACCTAACCTAGCCTAACTTAACCTAACCCAAGCTAACCGGGTGTAAACTAACCTAACCTAGCCTAATTTACTCAAACCTAACCTAACCTAATCTAACCGGGTGTAAACTAACCTAACCTAACCGGGTGTAAACTAGCCTAACCTAGCCTAATTTAGCATAGCATAGCCTATCCTAGCATAGCCTAACCGTGCGTAAACTAACCTAACCTAACCTAACCGCAGACAGTATCTCAGCGCAAACAAATCTCATTTATTTATTAGCATTGAATAACACTATTTTTCCCGTTAAAACAATGCCGATGTTAGGGCACAAAACGAGTTACCCGCATCCAGTTTCATGACATTTATTTTACTTGCAGGAGCGATTCCGAGTTAGGGCGTGTTATAGCAACTTTTGACGAAATGGGGCGCCATCCCCCATCCATCCCCGTGATCCAGATGTCGTGGTATTGGGACGGGTCGACGAGTGCAAAGACCATAGAGGAGGTGTTGTAAGTATTTTTAGATTATATAGTACGTTTTTACTTTTCTTGTGGATGCTTAAACTTAAGTTATAGTCAAATTGAAATAATAGCGTTTTCAAATTTAATTTTCATTCTCTGATATATATATATATATATATATATATATATATATATATATATATATCGTAAACACTGAAGAGATGTCATAATAACTGTTTTGAAAATTAGTTTGTATTGCTTCTCGTTTATAATTGACAGTCTAATTTTCCTTTTGTTCTGAATTTTCTACAACGTGAAAATTATTCTCGTTGGGCTTAACTATCCGCTGTCTACATCGTTATTATATCACCATTTGTATATATTGTTGCAACATCCTGCAACATTGCATTGCAACATCTTGCAACATCGCTTTGTAGCAATATATATATATATATATATATATATATTGGAACTTTAAGATTATTTTACGATAATGCGGCACTACAGTAGGATTTTACCAAATTGCAATAAAAGTGCTTTGAAAAACGTGCTTAATCATGACATATATATATATATATATATATATATATATATATATATATATATATATACGGTAGCCAACACTTTTAACTGCATCCAATTCTATGACATTTATTTTAATTACAGAACCGACACGGAGCTAGACCATGTTATAAACACTTTCGACGAAAGGAGAATGAATGCTTCGCCGATCAGTCTACCCAGAAAAACAGAGGTCACAGTATTGAATCACATTCGGCCAAGCGAGCACAAATTTGCAGACGAGCTAATGTAAGTGCTTTGAGGCTATATAGTATTTTTAAAGTAAGTTGATTTTTTCCACAACGTAAATTAGGCACATTGATTTATCTGATTCTCGCTAATTGAATTTTTCTCGTTTATAATATAACCTGACATTCATTCAGTGTTAACTGGCTTATAAGTGCCTCTACATACGCGTTTTGAAAGTAGCTTGTGCTTTATTCTCGGTCTATATATATATATTATATAAATATATATATATATAACGTTTCAATCGGAATTAACTTATAAAAGGTCACAATAATTGCAAAACATTTTCAATTATTCTCTACATCCATCGTCGTTATTTCCGCATATATATATGGCGTGTTTATATTTCTTGTACAGTTAGGTTTTTAGAAATATTAAAACTTTTAAGAAGTGCCTTCGTTTTGAAAAATAATTTTCTCTTTATTTTTACAGGAGTGACACGGAGCTAGACGATATTATAAACACTTTTGGGGAGAGGGTGATAAATGAAGTGGTATCCACACCAGCTAGTGAACCAGTAGTCGTGGTATTGACACACACCCGGTCAAGCGAATGCGTGCTCATCGACGAAATTATGTATTTTTTTTGAGGTTAAGAACAAAACACAATATATTTTTTTTTTATTAAGCCGTAGAAAAGCATGTACAAAAAGGGGCAGTGCCCAATTCTTAATTGCTACAAATGTGTATATATAGGTTTATACAATATAGATCTTACACATTACAAGGGGTACCAACATATGAAAACTTTTTTTTTATCTGTCTGCACACATATTTATCATTCAACTCTGTGTCGCACAAATCGAATAATTTTTAAAAATTCATAAATCCCCTCCCACGTGACATGTGCATGAGAAACAAAATACAATACAATCCACAGGTTTCAGTATAAAGTCCTTGAAAGCGATAAGGATTCCAAATAATCTTAGGCACACGTAATCGCGCTATAAACTGTACAATTTTCGAGTCATGCCATGGTGGGAAACCGAGTGAATCGAAATAGTACATTCTTTCCTTAGTTTTAAAATAGATCGTAAACCAATGAATCCCCTCACCCACCACAATGTCGATGTTAACAATAATCCCGCACCAGTTTCCCGTGCTATGCATCTTCAATATTTAATTTTTCGCATACACACCGATAAATTTTGATCGCGCGAAACAGTCACTTTTCATAACTCTCTGGAGTGTATTTGCATCCATTTTAAAAATATGTCGTGACGTTCCTAAATCTATCTACTTCTATTAGGGCCTGTTTCTAGATACACGAGTGCACTTAAAGGCGTGTCTATAGCTTTAGCAAACTCCAATCTCACTGAGACGGTCCCAGTCTGCTGGGCGTTTAAATGCGTGTTTACGCCAGCAGTTAAGTCAGGCGTAAGGTCGAATGAGTAAATATTAAACTGCTCCACAAATTCTTTCTCAGTTATCCCGAAACCGAACTCATCACAAGCACCTGTATTATGAGCTAAACTACTATAAGCTCTCGCGCAGAGTGGGAATACCCCAGTTGGTGAGTAATCCATATCCAGCACTCCACCCAGGGCGATACCGTTTATGAATAGAGTAATATTTTTAAGCCCGAAATTCTCGAATTTTAAGGCACTCTTTTTATAATTTCCATTTGTCGAGGTGTGGTCTTGCATTCCAATTAAAATCCTTTTAGGTAGGACTCCAAAAGCAATGTTTTCTATCTGTTTCGATGCCAAACCTGCCGGGATCGTGCACAGTTTGATCTGTACCCTGTTAATGGGATATTTTACTGTGGAATGTATGAGATCTTTCTCGATTTCTATTTGCTTCGGGGAGCTTAATTTCACGTGGCGTATACGCAAATACGTTTTCATGATATGTATCACAACGGGTTTCGCGCCTTCTTCTTGGTCAGCCCCCAGATTTATGCAGATCTCAGGGCTCGTGCGGGTAAGCTTCAATTTCATATCTACCCCGTTCATAAGCAACTTCTCTTGGAAAGGAAAGTCTGTATGCAGCCGACCAAAACATTCGTATATCTTTTTTTAGAATTTATAAATTTATCCTTTATACTACCCTGAACTTTATTGTGGTAATACCCCTCGGCGGATAAAAAGGTGTCCTTCGCTTCTTTTGAAAAGTTGAGGACATTTTCCAGATATGCTCGTAGGTGATAGTACCCCGTGCCTGCCGAGATGTTGGTCTGATTTAAATATACGTCACACTGACTGAATATAGAGTGCAGAAAGTTGGTTTCGGGTATGCAACATAATTATCATCGCAATCTGTTCCGTCAGAATGAGCTATGCGAAGTTTAGTATACATGTGCATACAGCTCGGGTAAAAAAAGTAAGGGTCTGAGCTAGGTATCACGAATTTTATAGGGGCACTGGGTGAACTAATTGTGTTTAAAGGGTTAATTGTAATAAAGTCACTGTGCTCAATAGAAACTTGCGTTGGAGGCATCTCAAAGAGGGATAGCTCCGATTTACAGCATTGTGAACTACACGGATGAATGAAACGTGCCATGGTGAGTCAGAAATAGTGCCACCTCCCTCGACGAGTATTACTCAATCTATGAATCGTGAGAGTAGCGTCCTCAGTTATATCAGTTAAAAAAATGATCAGCCATAGGTCTCATACGCTCTGAACACTTCTTTTTTGGTACCCTTTTACGTTTAACGCCACGCGCTGGTAACCCCTTCTTCCTAACAGCTCTCTTCTTCTTCTTTCCACCACGTGATGGTAATCCCTTCTTCCTAACAGTTCTCTTCTTCTTTCCACCACGTGTTGGCAACCCCTTCTTCCTAACAGTTCTCTTCTTTCCACCACCACGCATTTTTCTCTTCGCGTCTTTGATGATTTCATCCCGCGTACGCCTTGAATGTTTTTTTAGAGCTTCTTTAGGCTTAGTTCCGCCCAATATGTCCTCTGCCGCGTTAAAACCTGTTTGTAACGCCTTCCTTCCTAGGTACCTGGCCCCCCCTCTTCAACAGTGGGACAGCGGTGCGTAGTATGGATGAAAAAATGGATCCAAGTCCACTACCACGCTGGTATCTCACCCCCTCGGTATACCGCGAAAGGCTTTCTGGCCATTATAACTCAGTGCGTCGAAAGTGTAGCTTCACTGTTAAGCTCCCGTCACCGAATGGGAAATTTTTGCCCTCAATCGTTCTTATATATATATATTGAGATATTAGTTATTAGATTAGTTGCGACATTCACATAATGTGGGCTACGCGTAGCAGGCGTGCCTGGGTATCCCCAACAAACTGGTGTTCCGCTATATTGCTGTAAATATAGAACATGTCTGGAGGCTGAGAACTTACATCCAGCTTCTCCATCCTCAAGTGATACATTAAGCTGGATAAGTCATGTGGTGACTCGTGAAAGGTGTCTCTTTGGAAGGCTGCTCGATAACGCCCCTCGGTTATAATTTTGAACATTCTTCCGTCTTTAAGATTTCTGTTAACCTTTGATTTTAGAACTAGAGTATGTGTATGGTTTCCTCTGTTTACGATTTCGTATAATAAGTCATTCGTAAGATTTGAGTTTTTAAAACTTATGTTTAAGTCTCTCACAACATCCTCAGCCGAGCCATAATGCCCCGGCCCTAGTGTTACTGTTGTACTGAAAAACTGTGCACCTTAGTCCGGGCGATACGTAAAGTAGCATCCTGAGTTAACCCGGCTTTTTCACACTCATCAATGTCTCTAAGAACGGTAAATACAGAATCTTCTTAATCAATATTTAAAAAGAGGGTATCCAGCTGAAATTCACATATCCCCACCTCATACGAATCACGACCCAATTCAATGGGCCCATGGAGTTCTGTTACAAAGTTGGCTAGTGTGTTGTTAGGGTGTACAGACCAGAGCTGGGCATTTGCGGCATATTTTTCGGTACTGCGGTACTTGCGGTACCACCGCACTACCACCCCGGGCCCCCATAACGCAGTACCGCAAAGGATCGCTGAAAGTACCGCAGTACCGCTACCGCATTCAAATTTCCGCGTACCGGTTTGGTACCGGTTTGGTAGTGCAGCAGTACCGCAGTACCGCAATATGCCGCAAGTGCCCAGCTCTGAGGATGAGAAGGACGGGAGTGTGACGTAGAAATGGTTGGGTGTCATGCTGCATACTAATTAAGCTTCATTATTGCATCAGCTTTTATATAGGTATTGAAGCTTTCTGGGTAACCTAGCCACTTCACCAGGTACATTTTTCTCTTTCCTGTACCTTTGCTTCCTAAAATTTTCTCAATTTTAAACACATTTTTTCCTAAATTAAATGCCACTTTCTGCAGTTCCTCGCGGTAAAACCTCCCGAGATCTCTTCTCCATTCAAATCTTCAACGTAATACATCATTATCTCACCTTTAGGAATCATGGCTCTAACTTTAAAAATCTCGCGTGTCCATCCTTGCTCAAAACCCTTCGCGAATTTATTTCCCGAACGTGACAGCCTTACATAGTCATTGATTTTGAAACGCGCAGAGTGTGGTGGTGGCGGTAGCGGCACTCCATCTCTTCTCGGGCGCTTGCCTCTTTCTAAAACATCGTTAGGCGTTGTACCGATCGTACGATGGTGTGAGCGGTTGTAGGATGAAGCCAATGAATCGAGAACGTTTATATATCTGTACGTGTTTTTATGTGTAAAATATCGGTGCATGCGTTCCTTTATGGTACGTTGAACTCTTTCAGCTAAAGAAGCCTTATGTATAGAATTGGATGTGTAATAGCTGATGTTAAACTCTGACAGCATGTTCTGAAAAGCTCGCCTATAAATTCTTTTCCCATATCCGTACAAAAATAGCCAGGAATCCTGTTTTCTTTCAACATCAGCGTTTTGGCCGCTTTAGCAACTGTTTCAGGCGATTTATTTTTCAGGGGAATTAGCCACAGGTATCTAGAGAATACATCTATTATGAATAGGATGTAGCGGTAGCCGTCGTTGTACACTGAATATCTTTGCATGTCTGTTAAATCTGCCTGCCAAATAGAGTCAATCGATGCGGCTGTTGTCTTGGCTGTTTTAAACCTTTTTCTCACCGGTTTATGAAGTGTATAAGCATCCTGGGCACGCAAAAATCTCTCAACATCTTTTTTCCTTACACCATAAGTACCTCTGTACAATCTATTAACGCCACCATAGGATGCAGGGCTAGAAATGTCATAATAGTGCTTACTTAATACGTTAGCCATTTGCGTATTTTAGAGGCACGTGGATAAGGTTGGCCGTCTACTCTCTTCTTTCTCTCTTCAGAGGACTGCAGCTGTGGGGCGAAGGTGTACTCAGTTGTGACACGTGCGATGCATGTTCCAAGTCTTTTAACCTATTCAGATTACCTATCAATGTTTTGGGGACATTTATTTGTTGTAGTCTTGTTTTAATATGTCTCCATCCTGCTGGTGATGGCCTATCCCACTTTCTCACCAGATCATGAACAATAGCAACGATATTGGATCCTTGTACCCTTGTTCCATCAACAATGACCTCGCCTGTGTCGGTCCACTCTATGATGGGGTCCTCACTCAATAGATTATAAAGACTTAAGCCTTTATTCCTCAATGTACGTGGGAGCTGTTTTTTAGCACATGTTCGATGTGCTGTGTTCCGCTACTCTTTGGTTGCTCAGGCCCTGTGTCGCTACGCTCAGCGCTACTCGAGCTGTGCCTCACGGTGAGCTCTGTAGGATGCTTATAATCTTCGTACTCATGAAGAAATTTCTGCAAAGCGTCTTGGTACAAGATCCTTTTCTCATCAGATGCCTTTTCACTGTTTAATAGGGTTAGCAACTCACTTTCCATTCTTTTAAGTCTACTTTTACGGGGCTCTAGAACCGCATCTGCACTCCTTTTTAATGAAGCATACTTCTCGTGCGGGATCACAACCACCTTCTTCATTATATTAATCTAGTCAGTAAAGGCCCCAAAATTGAAAATAAGATGGGGAGGGACGAACCGCCTCTTTGTACAATACGCTTTTTCTTACCCACAGCCTGGCTTTTATGGGCGAGCGTCCGTATCATGTTCTTCTAACGACGTAAGCGAGTCTTCTGAAAGGATTTCATTGGAACATTACATTTTATAACATTCAGGCAGATTTCACAGATGCACTTTAAAAAGTCAGAGTCGATATTTTTAACAAACATCTGCTGCAATGCTCGAGACAGTCGTTGATAGATTTTTATTAATTCGCGGTATTTCTTTAGCCTATTCGTCATTCTGGAATATACACGGTTTCAGGTTCGTTTGGAAATATATTCGTTCTTAGAAGCACCCTAAACGTGTTTCGCGTGTGAAGGTCACAAAGCAAATATCCATAACGTTGCTTTGTGACCTCTTTATAAACCTCCAAAAACTCCTTGCGCTGATTCGGGAACATTTGACTGGCTAATACCCTAATTTGTGACACATCTCTACGTTGCGCGAATAAGACTAAATATTGTGTATTTAATGACACATCGCGCATGTATCTATTTTTGAAAAATAGATTCTGATTGATGAAGAACACGCTTATGTTAAGGTGGTGGGAGAATACTGTAAATGTCTCGGCAAACGTTTTATCTATCTCCAACATGAGGTCGTCAATTATGATGACTGTATGTTCATTTCCCTTTAACGAATTAACATCATAGACCCCCTTGTGGATCAAAACATCATCTTGGTACTCGTTGAACACTGATTGGTATGTCGAATAGCACCATATAACTTTATGCGCAAATTTTGAGAACATTTCCCCCTTTTCTTTAATGATATTAAGCATAAACACCTTTTTACCACAACCTGCCGTTTCAGATATAATACATGTGGATGGTCTCGTGAATCTGAATTTTTCTACAGATTCCATTTCTAACACGTCGCACCCCTAAGTGGGTCATTTACAGAATATTACAAATAGCGAGTTCTGCTCCTTATATTTTGTTTTCTTCTTCCACAGAACCCTGAATGACGACGATGTACAGACCCCCATCATCGATATCACGGATGAATCCGTTGACCATACTGCATCTACAGTGCCCATACCCGCCGATGAATCCTCACCAGCGACACCTATTGCACGTTCAAAGCGGAGACATGATGAAGAGTCCTCCACGTCAGGTATAAAGCGCGTCAGGAACGCGCCAGTTGTTAGACCACCAGTAGTAGAGCCCCAACCCTCAACGTCTTATGCAACCATCCCCACATCAGCTTCTTCAGCCAATATACCCCCTTGTTCATCCTCCAGAGTTGCCCCCCGTTCTGTTGAGTCTGCAATAATAGACCCCAACCCTCAACGTCTTACGCAACCAACCCCACATCAGCTTCTTCAGCCAATATAATCCCTTGTTCATCCTCCACAGCTGCCCCCACGTTCTGTTGAGTCTTCAGTAATAGAGCCCCAACCCTCAACGTCTTACGCAACCAACCCCACATCAGTTTCATCCGCCAATGTAACCCCTTATTCATCCTCCACAGCTGCTCCCCGTTCTGTTGAGGATGGTATAACGTTCGAGTTGGTGCGCACCGCAACCGCGACCCCAGCTTTGACTTGAAATCGGTATAATCAGGGTTGATCCTAGATCCATGTATAGCAACGGTATTGAACACGGCCTACGTCGCGTTGTACAGCGTATTGTAGAGTTTGCCTTCAGAACCGCGACGAGCGTGAAGTCAGGACGAGGCTGTCCTCCGGATTCGGCTCAGATGATAATGATGTAGATGACTTTTGGGTAGTAGTAGATGTAGAGTATATATTAGGTCGTATAATGCAAGCCTCCCAAAGTAGTATAGCCTTCAATATGGACAACTTCACGGTAAATATTGACCGTGTATTCCGTGTTGCGGGCCATAGTGCCACACCTTACACTCTTAACTTCAATTCTCAGGCTATTTTTAGACGGCATATAAACGTCGATCGTGGTTGCGGCTTTATAGCAGTAGTCTTAGCTCGCATGTTTACTGTACTAAATACACGGCACAAAAATTTGGCTGCCTACGGTCGTGGAGCGTGCCCGTAAACTAGCTGTAGACTGTGAACTTGAGTTTGACTGTAACATGGGTCCTGAAGAGCTGAGAAGGGTAGAACAGGAAATGAATGTTCGTATAGTTGTATTTGGACTGGATGATCGTCGTAGGACTGTGTATGTTTTTAAAAGCTGTGTGAGAGATCGTACAAGACCCCTACTTATTTTAGGACTGTCAGGGACAACGTATCTCCCCATCCGTAATATAAGGTGCCTTTACGCGAGTTATGATAAAAGTCGAAAATATGGGCGACATCATGATTTGTGTAAGGGGTCTCGAGTTTGCGGATGATATAGTGAAACATTGTAAAGATTGCCCATGGTATGTGAGCAGTGTAAAAGCTCCAAATGTGAAAGCCGTGTAGTTGAAGCTGAGAAGAGGGATGTAATGTGTGTAGACGCACATTTTTCAATAATAACTGTTTTGAGCTCCATAAATCAATTGGCACGTGCAGGAAAATGAGAATCTGTGAATGTGGTATGTTTCACATGATGGATAATTGGGGAAATTTCAAAACAAATGTGATGAAATTCACTGTCTACATGCCAGAGAAATATAAGGCGGATGGTAAAGCATGTATGTTATATGAAAGACGCCAAGCCTAAAAAAACCTTGTATAACTGTATACTACGATATAGAAACATACACGAACGCTGAAACCAAAGAGGTAATTCCACATTTACTTGTGAGCCAGACTATCTGTGATGAGTGTATGGAGATCGAGTGTGATGAGTGCCAAATGTGGTAAACGGACAAACGTTTTTAAAACGAATGTCCACGATAGTCCTGTGAAACTATTTGTGTCCTATATTGTCAAGTTAGCCGACAAGTTCAAAAAAATGACTGTATATTCTCGCCCATAACGGGGCAAAGTTTGACACACAGTTCCTTTATAAGGAGCTGCTTGAGCACGAGTCCTCTGAGATATTTACAGGTGATCCATTGAAAAGAGGCAACAAATTAATACAGATGCAAATAAGAGGTAATGTACAATTTAAAGACACTTTATTATTCACACCTTGTAAATTAGCAAAGCTACCCAAGGTGATGGGGTAGCAGCTGAAGTTTCAAAAGGATACTTCCCTTACACATTCCTCACTAGCGAGACTTTAAACTACGTAGGCCTACCTCCACCCAAACATTACTTTAACTATGATTGTATGAGTACAGATGAACGTGAAGACTTTGATCGATACTACAGCAGTTTTAATGAACGTAATCCTTATAATATAGCTGATGAATGTGAGCGTTATTGCGTGAATGATGTACGCGTGCTTAGAGTATGTTTCCAGGCCTTTAGAAGGATGTACATAGCCGTTTCAAATGCGATCCGCTGCAAGTCGCAACCACCATCGCGTCATTATGTTTTACGGTGTTCAAGAATAACTTCATGCCTAAAGCCACCTTAGCCATTATTCACAGAAACAATCCCCGCAGTTATGGCCACAAGCTATTTACTGGCTCATACACCTACAGACAGACAGGTGTATACATAAAGCACGCCCGCAACACGGGTGAAGTACCCATTAAGATTAATGGTCGTGTTTTTTGGGTTGATGGGCTAAGTGAAAACCGTGTCACTGGTGAAGACTGTGTACTCCTTTAACGGTTGCTGGTGGCATGGATGCCCCCGTCCTGAGTGTGGAATCGCGGAGATATCCACGGTAGATCTCCTGCCGACTGTCTTGCGTGGACGCGCACCCGCAATCAACTTATAGGCTCCCAGTTCACTCACAAAGTCTTGTGGGAGCATGAGTATGATGCACGGATGGAGACAGACGGTGCGTACCGTGAAGAAATAAACACGATCAAGCGTTCAATGGTACTGGAACCTCTCAAATGCGGTGATAGCTTGTTCGGTGGGCGTACAAATCCCTTCAAGCTATACTTTCCACCTACGGAGGGTGTGAAACTCCACTACGATTTCTGTTCTTTATACCCCTTCGTGATGAAGAAAAACCGTACCCCGTGGGCGCGCCTGAGAAACTGGTGGGGCCTAGCCTACCCTCCATCGCCGAGTTTTCAAGAAATTTGAATGATCGCTACTTTGGGCTCTCTTTCGTAGAGGTGCTACCCCCCTCGCGATTTATGGATGCCGATCTTACCCGTCGTCATCGATCACAAGCTCATGTTTCCCCTGTGCGTGAAGTGCGCGGAAGAGAATAATGGTGACTGTGACCATACACCTAACCAGCGTAAGACCGGAAGTGTATACACAAGTCCTGAGCTGGCCCTAGCCGTACGCCATGGGTATAGAATAATGAAGATACATGAGGCGTGGAGGTTTTTGAAGATACCCAACCTTTTCACGCCATATATAAACGCATTTTTGAAGGATAAGGTTGAGGCGTCAGGGTATCCGCGAGGGGTTGAAACCGAAGATGAAAAAATGTCTTATATTCAACGTTACCGTTACCACGAGGGTATACAACTTGATGGAGCCCAAATTATAAAGAATCCTGGCAAGCGCTTTAGTGCAAAGTTGTGCCTAAACAGTCTTTGGGGAAAGTTTTCACAGAATACTGGTAAAGGGAACGTTCATTTGGCGCAAAGTTATAGTGAAGTCCTGGATTACGCCAACGCACCCGATAAAGAGGTCATGGAGATTGTGAATGTAAGTAATACTTACATAATAAAGTACAACAATACTGAATTGGCCACAGATACCTCACGGGTTACAAACATCCCTGTAGCCAGCTTCACAACAGCCTACGCCGCATCAAACTTTGGGGTCTATTGCATTCTCTTGGGCGGAGAGTATTGTATGCCGATACAGATAGCGTGATATTCACAGCGAGGAGTGGTGAATACATGCCTGCTATTGGGGAGTTCCTCGGAGTAACTGACGAGATCAAGGATGAGTATGGGGACAACGCATACGCCGACTCGTTTGTGTCAACAGGGCCAAAGACCTATGGGGTACGGGTGAGGATAGGGATGAAACGAAGTATATCGTGAAGGCTAAGGGTATCACGCTTAACCAAGCGAATCGGCGGGTCGTCAACTTTGATTCGCTGAAGGAGTTAGTGTGCTTGGAAGATGATGAGGGTGATCATCCGCCCCAACTGACTGTAGGCACCCACAATTTTCGGGCGCAGAAGCTGGGGGCGTGAAGGAACTTAGGGGTACAAAGGTGTGCCGTAACACCTATAGGAAACGTTACCAAGTGCCTGGTACCTATGACACCGTGCCCTTTGGATACCATAATCTTTGATATGTCTATTGCTAACTTATTTATTACACGTATTTGTAAATATGTACATCCTGATTATTTCGTTTATTAAATAAATCGTGTTTCAACTTGCGTTTCACTTTGCGTGTGTGCGTATGTACAGTAAAAGTTAAGCCCCGCCCACTGTAAGACCGGCGACGTGAATCATGCCGCAACCTGAGCAGCCTCTACCCCGCGTTCTCAGTTGACCTCTGTATACCCTTGAGCTCAGACGTGTATTCTCTCGCAGAAGAAAATGGCCACCTTTAATATCGCGTGTTCAACATTTATGAAGTGGTATTCAGCCAAGTGCGTAGATGTAGTGGATACTGAAAAACTCCCTATTCCCGCCTCCTTTGACTCTTTTAAGGCTGCATTGAATCGTGGAAGGCTATTCAAATACTCTACGGATATTCTGGCGAGGGGTTGTAGGATTTCGCAGTACAGACGATGTACTGAAGTATGTTATAGAACTAAGCTTTATAAAGGCTCACGTATACCGCGTGGTAGAAGAAGCGGCACGCTCAGAAGATAACAACAGTTATGGGTAGTGAGTCTTGTGGATGAGTGGTGTGATAAGCGTTATTATATCATGCTACACCATGCCGATTACTCGTACCCTACGGCTGAAAATGTGAATCTTGTCATCATGGACAATCTTAAGTATTTTTACCACTACATTAATATATATCATGATGAGGTTTGTAGTGAGGTTGTGGCTAATGGGTTGTGTGAGTTTTTAACAGATTTTAGAGATGAGTATCGCCTGTTAACAAAAAGGATAAATATGAACATATGTTTCTCTCTAATAGCGCCCCGCAATGTGAAGATGTTTAGGAGAGATAAAACATTATAAAATGTGTTTAGCTCGTGAAATTTACCCTGAGGAAAATGTCTGGTGCGTATTCGGGAAGTGGTAGTGATAAAACATTAAAACCGAAATTAATTCTTGTATCGGAAAATTTCTCAAGACACCTGCCCAATATAATGGGATACAACGATTCATGTTGGGTCAGCGCCGTACACGTTTCATTAGATTATGGTGCGACTCACTCCTCACGGAGCATACGAGTTCGAACAAACCCATTCACGTTTCATCAGGGTGATTCACCCGCCTGTCGACCCGATCCTGCCTACCTGCCTGCCTCCTGTGGCTCATAGTCTTCTCAGAGCTTGCGCCGAGTGGTTGTGTCATCTCGATCCGTGTGAACGTGCGAATACGATGGAACTCCCTTTGAGAAGCATTCTCAACGCCTCGTACGACGTCTCCGTGACGAAGTCATTGCGCGTATTCAGGCGAGAAACCGGCACCATTAACTGTGTGCTTGAAACGAACTGTAGGCCTGCGAGCAAACGCAACGTTATTTATTTAAATCTTGAGGAGATGCATAAAATCTTCGTGGTGGTTGAGAGGTGGGCTGAGGACCGTTATAAAATACCAACTGACGTAGATACAATAAGAGATGTGATTAGTGACGCCTCCTCATATACCATTGTTTGTACATTGAGTGTAAATAACAATCAACCATGTATTGATATACGACTGATGTGGAAGAACACAGCTGATAATGACGTTCTTGTTCCTACACGAAACCGTTTCATCCTCGACAGAATGTTTGAGATCGTCGGATTCCGTAAGCTGAAGCCTATATTAGACGCACGTATTACAGACATGGTTTATTTTGACACGGTACTTGAATACGCTTACACCGCTCTGCTTGACGGATTTGCTGAATGTAGGAATGAGCAGGAGGAGAACGGACTAGCTCTGGAAGCATATTTAAAAGGCTTAGGTTCTTCGAAATATCCTGAGCTTTGGTACAAAACGCTTGAGAGGTACAGAGCTGAGCTCGCCTACACTGTTCGCCCTGAGGAACTGTATCTCTATATGGTGGATAGGTGTCGTAATGATTTGGTAGAATATTTCAATTGCCGCTATGTCGAGTGAAGAAGAGTTCACGATTGAAAAGTTCGGGACGTTAAGAAAAAATCCCCGATTGGAAAGGCATGATTATAAACTTGTATTTAATGTAACGGTCAACGATGACGTTTTTGTGCGTGCTTTTGAATGTTCTAGCTGCGCTTAATGACTACTTGCCTGCCGAGTGTAAAGTGGGTACAAAAATAGTATTGAACGATATGAAAGCCATTTATATCGAGTATAGATCGTCATATCAGTTAAACGGTGAGGTGATGCTTGGACGGTTTTACCACATCGTGCAGAGTAATGGCGATGTTGATATAGCTCAATCACCGTTGAATTTAGCGTTTTGGTATATATATATTATATATATATATATATCACCGTAGCCGTGAGAATTATATAATATATATATATATATATATATATCCTGTAATAATATGATTATACGATTTGTATATATTTTCCTGTACTAATATTTGATAATAAACTTTTGATAATATAACTATATATTTTTCCTGTACTAATATTTGATAATATAACTTATGATAATGTAACTATATATTTTTATATTTTGTTAATACTGTTTTGTACGATTATATATAATTAATATAACTATATATTTTTCTAATATTTTGTTAATACTATGCTTTGTGTGACTATATAGTTTCCGTTCTATTATTTGATCATATATATGCCCCATTGTATATCCATTAATTCATAAACAGAACGTTGTAATGGTGTTTTATTTATTCCTTGAACACGCTTATATCATTTGTTTCTAAAACGGAATAATTAATTAATTGCTATTTAGCGAATAGATAAGTAACGAAGCTTACAGCTCAGCCTTCTAAGCCAACTGGAATATAAGGAATAGTTAAATACATGGCGCTATCTGGCAACTCAGCAGCCAAATGGCTGTGACGCCTGCTGGCTGATTAATATATGAATTAAATTAATAAATAACGAGTCTGGCAACTCAGCAGCCAAATGGCTGAATAATATAAGGAATAATTAAGCACATGGCGCTATCTGGCAACTCAGCGTGGCTGATTAATATATGCTTAATTAAAATACATGGCGCTATCTGGTAACTCAGCAGCCAACTGGCTGTGGCGCCTGCTGGCTGATTAATATATGAATTAAATTAATAAATAACGAATCTGGCAACTCAACAGCCAAATGGCTGAATAATATAAGGAATAATTAAGCACATGGCGTTATCTGGCTGCTCAGCAGCCAACTGGCTGATTAGTGCCCTATAAGAGAGCGGCGGGGTGGCTGAAGAACCCCATATGAGCGTGGCAGTCAGCCAAGCAAAGACCCTCCTCTGGGTCTCTCTCTCTTTCTCTTTCTGCTCCTTTGGGGGGTGAGGCGTCCCCTTCTTCCCCAAAGAGGCCCCTTAGATTAGGTATGCCACTTTGGGGGGGTTCAGCTTGGGGGATAACTCTGCCTCCAAGTTTGCATACCCATTGCAATCCCATTTTGAGGTTGGCAACAAAGGGGGGTGCCTTGCAGCAAAGGTGGTTGGGGGTTGGCAACAAAGGGGGTGGGGATTTGGCACTCTTGCAACATTACGTAACATTATGCAATATTATGCAATTGCAATTTCACTCAAGGATTTTGCCACCATGCTACTTACTTTCTTTGATGTGATCAGTCTTTCCTTGTGAACAGACGTGTTTTATCGAGTGTCCAGTGTTATCAATTGAATAAGTGGTTTTGTTGAAGTGTTTTAAAAAAAAAAGTGTTCGGTGCATTCTTAACTAAATTACTTCGTGCTACTAATCATTCATTAACGAATATATTTCATTTATTGACGTTATTCAGTACTATATCATTTGATCAAACCAAGCCTACTGCACGTGGTTTGCCTTGTTTGTTTTTCAAATCTACCAGAAAACGTGGAGTCATAGGGTTCATTTTTCCTTCCTTCGAGAGGTCAGGTAGAGTGTGGTCACACACCGTGTGAAAAAAAGGAAAAAAGTCGGGTCGAATCGCGGACAGATAAGTATTATAAATACTCTTCTTTTACAGATCTTTTGTCGGTAGCTTAATTCTATATTCATTTAGTATAAATTTGTGTTACAAGAACCTGTTTCTGTGTTTTAAGAACGCGGTAGACCTACGTTGTAATTTATTAATTTCCAAACGCTCGTTTTTTTGTTTTGTTTTTTTTTGCGTTTTTTGTTTTTTAACTAAATAAAAGCATGGCACCCCCGTCAAGTACTTGCAGTCGCTGTGAAGGGAAATTTGCCGCTTACACGTTTACAATGGCTAATAATAATGAACAGTTAGTTTGCAGGTGGTGCTCAAGCATGGAAGTGCTGAGGAACGAGTTAGAACGTGAGAGGGAGGCCAGGGTGAGGCTTGAAGAAAGCGTGATGCTCCTGACGACAAAATTAGAATCCCTTGAGACTCCAATTAAGACCCCTCCTGCCTTAGTTTCTACTAATAATGTAAATAGTATTAATAGCCCTCTCTCTTGCCCTAGTTCACAACCCTTCGTTCGAGTGCGTAATGGAGACCCATTGAGAAAAACTAAGACATGTCTACCAGTATTAACAAACAATAAGTTTTCTGTTTTAGGTTTCGATGATGCTGATGAACCGGAAATACGACTCGTTGGCGATTCCATTGTTCGAGGGCAGCTCCAGGAATTCTATGGGAGAAACCCTCGTCGTAGGCGCCGTTACTGCTACCCTGGTGCAAGGGTGGAGGATATAACTAATAGCGTTGACCAATTTACAGACGGTACCTGCGAGGACACAACGTATGTTATTCATGTCGGTACTAGTAACGTTTTAAATTCTAGATCGGAAGAACTGCTGGCTAGGTACAGGGACTTACTACAGCGATTAAAGGAAAAAACTAATAAGATTGTTTTAACAGGTATACTTCCTCGAATTATCCAACGTAACGATTTCTACAGCAAGGCGACCTATATTAACAATAACCTAAAATCTCTTTGCCAACAGGAAGGAGTGCATTTTGCGAATTTTTGGAACAGTTTCTACGGCAGGAGGGACTTGTTCCTCGGAGATGGACTTCATCTTAATGACGTTGGAGCTGCGCGTTTAGGAAGACTATTTCATAATACTGTCTCTTCTTTTCAGGCTGCCGTAACTCGAACGGTCCCAGCGTAAATTCCACAAATTTCCCTTGCGCTCGCGAAGGTGTCGCAATTACAAACAATTTGAAGGTTTTATCCTTAAATGCTCGTAGCCTACGAAATAAAAGAAACGAATTTTTTTCTTTAATTGCTTGTAAAGACTATGATATAATTGCGATAAATGAATCGTGGCTTAGCACTGAAACTCGTGACTTTGTAGGGGAGTATCAAATTAAAGGTTATAGACTTTTTGCTAAAAACAGAATAGGTAGGCGAGGAGGCGGTGTTATGTTGTATATCAAACATAATATTGGGAACGTTATAAAAGTAAAGCACACAATTCCAGAACCGATAGATTCGACTATAGCAGAACTTAAATTGAACGATTTCAAACTCCTTGTTGCCGTTATATATAGGCCCCCTAATCAAACAGCTGATACGGACGAAGCGTTATATCGTGAACTAAAGAGAATAATAGGTAGTGAGCAGGCCTTACTTATGGGTGACTTTAATTGCGCCAACGTGAATTACGATACAATGCAGGGAAACGCGGAAGGTAATCGTTTAGTTAATTTTCTCGAGGATAGCTTTCTTATTCAAAAGGTTGGGGAGCCTACGAGGTTGGACAGTATTTTAGACTTAGTAATAACTACGGATGATAGGCTAATTACTGATCTTCAAGTAATAGAACCGTTAAGCAATAGCGATCACAATATGGTAGAGTTTGTCCTCTCAGTAAGTCATTCGAAACCAGCTAACTCGACTAAAATTCCTAACTTCCAGCACGCAGACTTTAGTAAATTTCGAAATAAATTGTCACACGTCAATTGGGAAAACGTAATGGGGAACTCCAACGCAAAACTAATGTGGGAATCGTTCGAAACAGTATTTAGGACTACAAATGAGGAATGTGTATCGTACAAAATTAAGCGTGCAAAAGTAAACAACAAGCCCTTGTGGTTTACTTCTAGTGTAGGAGACATTATAAAGAGTGGAGATAGGGCTTATAGGCTACATAAGTACGATAAAGACAATTTGTGGTCACGAAACAACTACATATCTCTAAGGCGTGAAGCGAAAAGTGTAATAAAAAAGTCCAAGCGCGAATTTGAAATCTCCATAGCTCGTGACGGTAAAGAAAACACCAAGCGATTCTTTCAATACGTCACCAATAGAAATCAAGTAGAAAGTGTGTTGGGGCCTTTGAGAAATGTAAACGGAGATCTAGTTTCTGAAAACAAGGAAATGGCTACCGTGCTAAACGAATTTTTTACGTCATTTTTTACTCTAGAAGATGTAACGAATATCTCTACGGTCATAGACATAATACCTTTTGATAATGGTAATATTTTGGATAATATTGTGGTTAGTGAAGGGGAGGTAATGCGCTATATTGATAAAATGAAAACGCGTAAATCACTGGGGCCGGATTCCATATATCCCATACAACTAAAAGAATTAAAAAATAGCATTGTTGTGCCGCTAACAAAGATTTTTAATGCGTCTATTTCTGAGGGGTGCGTACCAGATAATTTCAAGTTAGCAAACGTAACATCTATCTTTAAGAAAGGCGACAAAGTTGCGGCGGGAAATTATAGGCCAATCAGTTTAACGTCTGTTGTAGGTAAGCCACTGGAATCAATAATTAGGGATCGTATAGTCGAACACTTAGAATTGCATAAACTAGTTAGAAATACGCAGCACGGTTTTAGGCGAAACAAATCTTGCTTAACTTATCTTTTAGAATTTTTTCAAAGCGTGGTTGACGTTTACGACAGTCATCGGGCGGTTGATGTAGTGTATTTAGATTTTCAAAAAGCGTTTGACACCGTGCCGCACCAAAGATTCATTGAAAAAACTAAGGCTCATGTAATCAGGGGTGTAGTAATAAATTGGCTAGAAGAGTGGTTGCGAGGTAGGAAACAGAGGGTAGTCGTTGATGGAGCGGAGTCGTGTTGGGCTAATGTAGCGAGTGGCGTTCCTCAGGGTTCTGTATTGGGCCCCTTGCTTTTTCTTATATATATTAACGATTTAGATGTCGGCCTAGTCAGTAGAGTTTCAAAGTTTGCGGATGACACGAAGGTGGGTGGTAGCGCGATTAATGACGAAGATAGAGGTAAAATCCAGGAAGATCTGAATAAAATCGTTGATTGGTCAGTCACATGGCAAATGAGATTTAACGTTGATAAGTGCAAAATTTTGCATATAGGTTCGCGTAACGGTAATTTTGCGTATAGTATGTCAGGGAAAGATTTAACAAGCGTAGAGCAGGAAAAAATTTAGGAGTTATAGTCACTGGTGATTTAAAAGTAGTGAAACAAAGTACAGAAGCGGTCAATAAGGCGAACAAAGTGTTAGGTTTTATAGCTCGAAATTTTGAGTACAAATCGCGCGATATTATAGTTCCTCTTTACAAATCATTAGTTAGACCCCATTTGGAGTACGCGGCCCAATTTTGGAATCCGCATATGCGTAAAGATATAGACAAAATCGAGAGAGTTCAAAGACGAACAATTAAGATGATTCCGTCGCTTAGGTCAAAGTCGTACGAGGATAGGCTTAAGGAGTTATAATTGACTACACTCGAGACTAGGAGGCTAAGGGGTGATCTAATCCAGGTTTTCAAAATTATGAATGGGTTCGATAACGTAGATAGAGATAGCTTTTCGAAATATCTCAATATAATAGGACTAGAAATAACGGGTGTAAGTTGACAAGTAGAAGGTTCGAGACAGCAATTGCCAAAAACTTTTTTACGCATAGAATAGTAAATAGCTGGAATAGTTTGCCGGTAGAAGTAATTAGTAGCACGTCTATAAACATGTTTAAAAATCGATTAGACGCATATGTTGATAGATTGGGTATAGTTTAAGGTAGTAAAATTAAGGCTTTGTGGTGACAGATCCCACAGCTCAACACAAGTGTTGTGGGATATAGGGAGGCAGCATCTTGGGTTAGGGGATACTCTCTGTCCTTACACACCCCATTTAAAGAGATTCCTCTGCCGAGCGGTGCCCCCCATAGTACTGTGAGGTATTGAAAAACTCATGATCTTCACTTTCCCCACAAACACCTTGAAATGGGAGACCCAAAATGGGTGCACACACACATTTCTACATTACTGTACAGTCTTTACAGCCACACCTACACTTTTCCTCCTAAGTATATATATTGTAATGTATATGGTTGTAAATGTTGAGTTAGTCCGCAATCGATATGGACCGTGACTTATTTTTGGTTGGCAAGGTACTAGTATTGATGGATACCGTAATGAAATTGGCTGGATTCTTTGGATCTGATATATTTGCATGTCGGTTATAAATAGATATAGAGTGTAACATATTTGTGGATAGTAGTCTATTATGACTTGATCCTCTGGATCCAGAGATTCTATCTTTAGTTTTAAATCGATAACACTGGTCTGCGTTTGAAATTTTTTTTCCTGAGGTCAAGGTTTTTTTAGTTGTTCTTTTATAATTTTTGCGTGCTGAATTCAAAAATGTAACTCATTTTGCTCAATCAGGTCAGGTTTTTATGCTATCTCAATTTAAAAAAAATAGATAATTCGAAAATAATCGTTATGAAATTAGCAAGTTTATTTTTTTAAAACGGACTTAAATTGAAAGAAAATGTACAAAGTATATAAAAAATGGTACACGAGTAAAGTTAATGTGGACGAAAAGGCTTTCTCAAAGACTTTCGTCTGTGTTCCACAGCTGGAACGTCTCTCTTGAGGCACCAGCAGTAGTCCGCGAGCATATTCACATCCCAGCGGCCCTGGTACCTCTCTTCCATCACTCGAATATCCTGGTGGAAGCGCTCTCCTTGCTCCTCGCTGACATCACCGCAGTTGTCCGGAAAGTAGTCTAAATGTGAGCTGAGAAAATGCATCTTTATGGAGATACGTGTACCGAGAGCCTGGAAGCTCTGCAGGAGCTCCTCGACAACACGTTTGTACTCTGGACTTCGGTGGTTACCCAGAAAATTCGTGACAATGGACTTGAATGCGAGCCAGGCATTGATCTCATTGTCCTCCAGACTTTCGTTGAATTGAGCATCTTTCCTTAGCTCCCTGACCTGAGGGCCGTCAAAAATACCTGCTTTCAGTTTGCCCTCACTGACGCGTGGAAATTTCGGATTCAGGAAAGCGAAAGCTCGGCTTTCTTTGTTGAGTGCTCTGACGAAATTCTTCATAAGTCCGAGCTTGATGTGCAGCGGCGGAAGTAGAATCATCTGCGGATTCACGAGAGCGTGTGACAGAACGTTGTGCAAACCTGGTTCCAGGCCACGTCTTGCTGGCCAGTCGCGTTGTACGTAGTGTTGCTTGTCTGCTCGGCTGTCCCACAGACAGAGAAAACAGGGGTATTTGATGTAGCCGCCTTGTAGACCTAGCACTAGGGCTATAACCTATAAATATATATATTTGCATTTTTTTTTGTAGACACGAACATACCTTTAGATCTCCGCATATCATCCAATTGTGATGTTTGTACTTCAAAGCAGTTAGCAAAAGCTCCATGTTACTATAACTTTCAGTCATCTGCACCGAGTGACCCACCGGAACAGACACGACCTTGTTACCATTGTAGAGTAGTACTGCTTTCAAGCTTCTGCTTGAGGAGTCGATGAAGAGCCGCCATTCTGTAGGGTCATACGCTAAACCCATAGCTGCAATGAGGCCGTTGACGTTGTTACAATAAACCAGCGAAGCTTCTTCGTCTAAAGTGAAATATTCTCGAAACTCTTTTTCGCGGCTGCGATACCAGAAGAATGTTGTTTCTGAAGCTAACAAACGATTTTCGCGAAGACGTGACCCTAGCAACTGAGCAGATTCTTTGGACAAGCACAAATCTCTTGTCAAATCGTTCAACTCAGCTTGGCTCAGGAGTTTGGGTTGACTTGTCTCGGCAGTAGGTTGGTATGTACCAAATATGTCACCGTCATCCATTTCTTCATCTGAGTCGGACGACGAATCAAAGTTGTCTGGCGGTGTTGGAATTGGAATTTCTAGTCCATGAGGCACTGGCTTTATGGCAGATGGCACGTCTGGATACTTTACGTGTTGCTTGTTTTTTCGATTTATGCCTAAAAGGAAACAGATAAAGACAGATAAAGATAAGATAAAGACATATCTCATATATTGTCAGGCATATTTTTGTAAGTATAAAATGAAATTCATACTAAATTCATACTAACTTACCTTGTAGGTTTGTCATACAGAAATAACAGTCAGTAGTATGATCTCTTCCTTCCCTCCACACCATTGGGATACCAAAAGGTAGACACTCTACCTTCTTGTGGCTCCAGCGCCGCAGACTTTCAACGCACGTTTTGCAGCATATGTGAGGGGCAAAGGCTTTGTCCTGGTCACCAAGTTTAACTCCAAAGTAGGCGTGATAGCTTTTCCTCCCAAAATGTGTGATGTTTGACTGCCGGTCTGACATGGTGACTTTACCACAGATGTAGCAGAACCTGTTTGGGTCATTCTTGCACATTCTATTCATGCTGAAAAACAGTAATGACAATCGTAATTAGAAATAAGTTGTGTCTGTTTATTATATAGAGCTTGGCTGACACTTGGCTAAAATGTAAGTCTGTTTTAAAAAAATTAACTTGCTCATTTCATAACGATTATCTAATTTTTTAAAAATTGAGATAGCATAAAAACCTGACCTGATTGAGCAAAATGAGTTACATTTTTTAATTCAGCATGCAAAACTTATAACAGAACAACTAAAAAAACCTTGACCTCAAAAATGACGCAGACCAGTGCAATTAATTAGTTTTAATGTGATAATTATTTAGTTTTGTGAAAATTGGTCGTTGCCAATGTACAGGCAGTTTTTACATAAATTTCTTATGTTCTTGTGGTTCGGAACCCACGTAAAATTGTAGGTCCCCTCCGCAACCACGGAGGACATACACAATACACAATTACGAACACAGTTAGGTAGACCAGCCATGAGTGGCTCCTAGAGGTCTTTGTTGGTCTGAAACATTATAACATTATAAAATTATTGGAGAGTCCTGTTGTTCATTCAACTGTGCCTGAATCTGTGTAGCTGTGGTTTTCTGTCACGCAGTGAATGTAACCTTGATGTAATGATCCTCAGAATCAGTAGTCACTTTAGGTCTGCCAGAGCTTGTCTTTGAAGAACACGATCCAGATTCTTTATATCTGCTTGTAGTTCTTTGGACGGCCCCTTTTGAAACGTTAATTTTTGCCGAGATCTGGCGCTGAGACATTCCCTCTCTTGAGAGGGCAATTATTTGTCCTCTTTGGGATAAACTTAGTTCCTTAGATATTTCAATTACGGCCTGTAAAGAGAGAATAGAGAAAATGATTAATTACTTTTTAATCAAATTGCTACAATCTACAGATCTACAGAAGCTAAGGCTAACAAAGACCCTAAGATCCACTTTAAGGTTAGCCCGAGAGAAAGAAGAGAGTAGGGGGTTAAAAGAAGAGAATAAGGGGTTAAGTAAGTAGCGAAACCTATCATTCGTGGGTTAACATTCATTCAGAAAAAGAGAGAGAAAGACTCTCCATCATCATCCGCCGGCCACTACCGACAAGTCGGAAAAATAGTCGAAGAGAATAGGAAAGGGATGAAAGATGAAAGAAGAAAGATAAGAACGCTTACAAACCATGCAAACACAGTCTTAACTCAAACACTGTCATACCATGCAAACAACAGACGTGCAAGTAAAGAGAGGATAAGAAAAAAAAAGTATGAAGAGTATAACAAAAAGTGGATTAGTTTAGGCTACGAACTACATGTAAGTTCGTGTTAGTCTAATTTTTTTTTAATATAATTTTGTTGCTGGCATATCACACGCTGGCATGTCACAAGCTGGCATGAATCGTCAACAGACTCAAACCTCGAACTTTACCCTCAGAACTCCTGTTGCTAATTGTTTTATTATTTTAAACGACGTTATTATTTTTAAAATGTCTATCTAAACCAGTGGTTCTTAACCGGGGGGGCGCGCCCCCCTAGAAACAGGAATTTCTCTAATTGTATTTGTTATTCTCTTAACGAGAGCATGGGCTAATATTGAGAAGTTATTGAGAATGTTATTTTGATTGAAGGGGGGCGTGGAGGGAAGGACCAATTCCTAGAGGGGGCATGGTAGTAAAAAGGTTAAGAACCACTGATCTAAACGGTTTTTAAACATATTAACGCTGGTAGAGTTCACGACGGACGCGGGAAGATTATTCCATTTATCAATCACTTTAAAGGAAACGTTTTCAGCGATGTTAGTAATGAAACGTCTGCCACGTAATTTAAATCCGTTATTACAAGTATTGCTATTATAAAAAATGAACAATTTGTCAAAAATTTACGTTATCGATTTTATTAATGATTTTAAAAACTTCAATGAGTTCCTCCTTAATCTCCTAGTTTCGAGTGAATGCAAGTCTAACTCTTTAATCTTATCTTCGTAAGACTTACTTGTTGCGTAGTGACGGAATTAGTTTCGTGGCGCGTCGCTGAACCCTTTCCAACCCATCAATATCCTCGCGCAAATACGGGCACCAAAACTGAACGGCATATTCTAAGTGATGCCTGACTAGGGACTTGTAAAGGGGCAATATAATATTTTTCGATTTAAATTCGAAATTACGCGCTCTGAAGCCTAACATCCTATTAGCTTTTGCGCAAGACTCCAGGCACTGGTTCCTAACTTTTAAATCCTTAGATACGCGTACGCCTAAATCTACTTTCTCGTCAACGCTCGCTAACTGTCTATCGTCCATCGTGTACGTGTAATTATTGTTACGAGAACCTATATGCAAAACTTTACATTTGTCTACGTTAAATTGCATCTGCCACTTATCCGTCCACTCCATAATCCTATTTACATCGTCTTGGAGCCTATTTCTATCGTCCACGTTAAGAACTTTACCGCCTATTTTAGTATCGTCCGCGAATTTTGATACGTTACTGGCCAAGCCTATATCTTTGTCGTTAATGTAAATTACGAATAGCAATGGGCCTAACACTGAAGCCTGAGAGACACCGCTACCTACATCCAACCACCCCGATCCCCTACCATTAACAACGACCCTCTGTTTCCTGGCATGAAGCCATTCCTCTAACGTCTAACCAGTTAGCTACCTACCTGACGGCATATACCGTGCGCTTTAACCTTCGCAATTAATCTTCTATGCGGAACTGTATCGAACGCTTTTTTAAAGTCTAAATAAATGACGTCAGCCGCTCTATGCCTATCATATTCGCACACTATTTCGTTATAAAACTCTAACAAATTAGTTAAACAAGATTTATGGCATCGAAACCCATGCTGACTACTATTAATCAAATCGCGACTTTCTAAGTGATCGACGATACGATCCCTAACTACGGATTCCAAAAGTTTACCGACAATTGACGTTAAGCTAATAGGCCTATAATTGCCAGCTACTGTGCGGTCGCCTTTTTTGAACATGGACGTAACGTTAGCTAATTTGAAGTCTTCCGGAATAATCCCCGCTTCCAGTGATTTATTAAAAATTTTTGTTAAGGGGCCTACGATAACGTCTTTCAAATCTTTCAAATGTCTAGGATAAAGCGCGTCAGGGCCTGGAGCCTTGCTAACTTTTAACTTATCGATATAATGCGCAATCTCACCCTCGTAAACAGTTATTTCATTCAAAATAGTATCGCTACTAAATGGAACGATATCGTCCACGTCGGGGACATTATTTACGCCTTCTACGGTAAAAACTGCCGCAAAAAAGTTGTTAAAAATACCTGCCATCGCCTGAGCGTCGGAAGCCAAAGCGCCGTTAGCGTCCACTAGAGGGCCTATATTATCTTTTATCGGCTTACGATTATTGACGTAGTCAAAAAACTTTTCAATCCGACGTGAATGTAACGAGTCTTTTGCTTATATTGAGGTTCTAAATATAGTGGGGCTAAGCTGCTTTAAACCCTAGATCCTGTCCCAAAGCTGGATCCTAACTGCTTTGCAGATAGCTGGTGAGGGAAACTATATTTTTGGGACCTCTTTGCGAGTGACCCGTGCCCACGTCGGGTTAACATCATGAAAAAGAAAAAACTATAGTGTTTGTCATTTACCATTACTAATTTGGACTAGAGTGGATTTAATTTTGCTCAGGGAACCATTCTTAGTTCATTCCCATATATATATATATATATATATATATATATATATATATATATGATGATGAATAAAACCACGAAGGAAAGGAAACACAAAAAGGTGCTCAAGCGCTTTCGTCTAATGACATCCTCAGGAACACTGAGTGTTCCTGAGGATGTCATTAGACGAAAGCGCTTGAGCACCATTTTGTGTTTCCTTTCCTTCGTGGTTTTATTCATCATAAATATTTTTTACGTGTTACCTTCATGAAATAATTTTCATATATATATATATATATACACTTCGAAATACAACTATTTAAAATGAAATCAAGGCAAGACACATTTGACTTCAAATGAATGTTGTGACAACGTGAGCAATTTATTACCCAATTTTAAAACAAGTTTACTTTTTAAGTCCAACTCAAGGGAAAGAAGTTTACTAGTCCAAGAACGATAGAGTTCTGTGCATCAAATATTTTTTATATAGTTTAAAACGAATAAATTGGGGTACATAACTGTAACCTTTGCAAATTGTCAAGAAATGAGCGTCCAATTTTGCCTTCTCGAGCTTCTTTGAAACCCATCCGAGGGCACGGAATCGTCGTACAGTGTCTTTATTGTATCTTTTACGAAGAGTAGTTACGATAGAAATGTTCTTCGGGAATCTTATCTCAATAGGAATATAAAGACAAGAGATACGACTCCCAACATTTATTGGCCAAACGTTTCGGTCCACTCAGGGGCCATCTTCTGTGACTAAATGAAAGCATCAAGACAAAAAAAATCAATAATATAACTAAAGAAACAAAAGTAAAAATATGTAAGATAAATATATTGTACAGAGTTATAAAACCTAATACAATAAGCAAAATAGTTAAAAAATAGCTTAGAAAACAATTTTCTCGATTGTAAGACAATAAAGCAATAAAAGTCAAACCCATTAAAAATAAAACAGAATAAACTAAAATTTAAAAGGACTAACCTGAATAGGAAGAACTGCAAATGACAACTGGAGAGAAAGGTAAGGAGTAAGAACCTAAATTAGTGCGTTAGTTGTGTTGAAAAGGTGTTGGTTAGTTGATTATGAAGTATGTAATTTTATCGAGGAAAAGCTGTCGTTTAAGTCTGGCTTTAATTTCCTGATAAAGAGGGATTCTAAAATTTTGAGATCAAGCGAATTAGAAGCAGACGATAAAATCGTAAAGGAGTCCTGGGGGCACGGGTGGTCATGGGTCTCTGAATGATGCCGAATAGCAGATGATTCAGGAGTGGAAAGCCACTTTTAAGGAATGGAAATAAAGAGAAGAGAAGAAAATATGCTTTGGAACACAACTATTGAACATCTGAGACCTACTGAGTTAAGCTTCTTCGTATAGTAGAGGGATCAACTGAGACACCTGTTGTTTTTTCGAGATCTGCAAGTGAAGTGCTGGATTTGCATCTGTCTCGAAGGGAAGTAATCTTTAGATATTGTAGATCAGATGAAAGAGGCTTAGAGGGCCTCCCTGATCTAGGACGATCAGCTGGGGTCCCATTTGATCTGTGACGAACCAAGATTTTTTTTACACCAGTTTTGGAAACACCTGTAGATTCACTTATTTTTCTTTGACTCAGTCCCTCACCATGCAAATGCATTATTTTATATCTAATCTCATCAGAAATTGTACTTTTCGTCATTTCTTAAGCCTGTGAAAGAAAAAAATAGCATGAATTAGGATTATAATGAGAAACGTTTTGACGTTTTGGATAAATTTGTTTTTAAGAATTTAAGTGAATATGTCAATACCTTTAACTGTAAATATTGAGATAACAATAGCTTAGGAGGATTTACTGCAGATCCATCATTAATAGTTCGCTAGATCTTTAAACACATGCGTTAAAAGTAATATAATGAATTAACTTCAATTCCAATTTATGCAGACTAGAGGGACATCCAGCTTAAGCAACTTTATACACTTAAGTAATAACTTAGTTATACGTTAATATGAACCAGAGGTTCTAGTTAATATGTATTTTAGTATCAAAACCAATTTTCATACGACAAATTATCTAATAGTTATCAGATCGACACTGGTCTCTGACTTTTATACGTACTATATATATATATATATATATATATATATATATATATATATATATATATATATATATATATACATTTTCAACTGCAAAGAACACGCAGTATAATTAACGTAAAGAACGACGCTTGTATAGAAGACATTCCGCGCAAGATGAGGAGGAAGAACGAACAAATGAAAAATGAGGTATATATATATATATATATATATATATATATAAATATACCTTACCTTATGAACCTTATGTTATTTCGTGTGTTGGTCTCTCTTCACACGGAGGTCAAGCTGGTGGCCCCGCCTCTAGGTCTGGTCTGGTGGAGGAGCGAGTTGCTTTCTTGTGCTCTCCACCGTACATAGCCAGGCACGCCCGGCTCATCTGGTACTGTCCTGAGCCAGGCATCCAGTCTTTTCTTGAAGACTTCAACTTTGACCCCCGTTACGTTTCTGAGGTCCTTAGGAAGCTGGTTGAAAAGTCTTGGCCCCCTGACAACCAAGCTATTTTACTTCAGGGTTGAGGAGGTCCCTTGTCGTGCTTTTAATTTGGGAACACTACACATTCTGCCTTTCCTATTTTCCAGTGTTGTTTGAATGGTAATTGGGTTTAGTTTTAGGTTTGGTACCAGTTTTTCGATCATTTTCCATATGTAGATTATGATGTACCTCTCTCTTCTTCTTTCCAGTGAGTACAGATTTAGTTTACGTAGTCTTTCCCAGTAGTTGAGTTCTTTGCAGCCATCAATCTTGGCTGTGAAATGCCCTTGCGTTTCTTCTAGTTTATTAGTTTCTTCCTTTTTATATGGGGACGTCAAAACTGAGCAGTATTCAAGTTTTGGTATAATCAGTGTTTTTAGCAGGGGAATCATTACTGTCCTGTCCCTTCTCTTGAACGTTCTTAGAACCTGTCCGGCGACTCTTTTTGCTTTATTTATCGCTATCTGATTTTGTGTTTCGAATTTCGCATCATCTGTCATTATTATCCCGAGATCAATCGCTTTCATGCTTCTCTGAATTTCCTGTCTATCTGGAGCATAATATGCAGTCTGTTTAAGTTCTTCTTTTCTACCATATCTCAAGAGCTGAAATTTCTCGGCGTTGAATGACATGTTGTTGTCTTCTGACCCTTTGTATATTTTGTTCGTGTCCCTCTGCAAGGCCTCCACGTCATATACATCGCTGATTTTTCTGCTGATCTTTGTATCGTCTGCAAAGGATGTTACTATACTATTGCTGTTTACTCCGCTGTCTATGTCTGTTAGCATGATAATGAACAAGAGTGGGGCCAGTACTGTCCCTTGTGGTACTGAGCTGCGTACTTCCGATTCTGATGATGATATACCTTGAATTTTGACGACCTGCAGACGATCACTAAGGAAGTTGTAGATCCATTTTCCCACTTTGCCTGTTATTCCCATGTCTTTAATTTTATGTGCTATTATACCATGGTCACATTTATCGAAAGCTTTAGCAAAATCTGTGTATATAACATCGTAGTTGTCATTGCCTTCCAATGCATCTAGGATATTGTTGTAGTGCTCTATTAGTTGTGATAGGCATGATCTACCTGATCGGAATCCATGCTGATTTTCATTGAATCTTTCCCGTGTCTCCAGGAAATCATAAATTTTCTCTCTAACTATTCTTTCAAATACTTTGGTGAGGTGGGACGTCAATGACACTGGTCTATAGTTCTTTGCTTGAGATCTGTCCCCTCCTTTATATATAGGGAAAATGTTTGCTCTTTTCAAGATGCTCGGTATTTCCCCAGTGTCTAGGGATCTTCTCCATATCCAGTATAAAGGTGTAGCTATTTCATTTTTACAGTTTTTAATCAATAATGCGTTCCAATTGTCCGGACCTGCAGCTGAATGTAGTTTCATTTGTTCTATAGCTCTCGCTACATCTTCTGGTGTAAACTCAAAGTCTGTTATATACTCTCCTTGCAATTCCTCTTCAAAGAATGCATTTATGTCAGGTATCGTTTTGTCACTTTTTGGGGTACTGAAAACTGATTCATATTGAGCTCTCAATGTATCAGATATTTCTTTTGGATCGTCGGTTAGTTCATTATTTCCCGTCCTTAAGGGCCCAATAGCGGCGCGCATTTTTGTTTTCCTTTTTGCATAGCTATAGAAGTATTTTGGATTTTCCTTTATTGCTTCTACCGCCTTTTCCTCTTCCCTCTCTGTATGGTCCTTAATCAGGGCTTGTATTTCCCTATCGATACCCTCCAGTTTTTCTTTTATTATTTTCCTGCCATTATCTCCGCAGTTTCCTAACTTCGCCTCCACTCTCTTTTTTTGCGGAATAGTCTTCTCTTTTGCCTTTCTAGCCAGCTCCTCTTTCCTTTTGGCTGTGATTTCGGAGCATATTTTTCTAAAATTCTCAGCGTTTTTTCCCCCAAAGTTGTTAGCATTTCTTCAGTTGTTTTATTCTCGAAAATTGTTCTCCATTCTATTTGGGCCATGTGCGATCTGATTGCTTCCCAATTTATAGTCTTCGAGTTTAAGTTAAAGGCCCCGAATTTACTTCTTTCCACAATATGTGTATTGTCTTCTAATGCTGCCATCATATTTCTTGATATCTCGATTAAGTTGTGGTCTGAGATAATGGTTGGGGTTATTTTATATCAGCAATCAAGTTCGTGTTATTCGTGAATAAATATATTATATATATACACACATATATATATATATATATATATATATATATATATATATATATATATATATATGTGTGTGTGTGTGTGTGTGTGAGTGTATAGTTAGGCTGGTTGGAGGGGTAACCTTGAATCAGTTTTGTCTAGGCGTCCAGTTCGCGCGCACCTGCTGCCGTCGCCCCTCCCCGTGTCCTGGTGTTCGCTAAAGTTCATATAATGACGCATGCACACAGATGTTTTAACTTATATTTTTAATTTCATATTTGTTTTTATCTTCTTTAATCAGAAACATCCCTAACTTCCCTGTTACCCTTATAATCCTTCACCCTTATGACCATTCTCCCTATCTGACTCCACAGCACCTTATCAAACCCATTGTTACCCAGCTGTAATTAAAATTTTTCTTTTTCCCCTTTTCACCCTCTTTTTCATTCTTTCTACCTCTTTCCCCAGCTCTTCTTTTTCCCTCTCGGCACTTCTACTGGCCCCTACTTCCATCTTTTCCTCTCATTTCCATGACAACCACTCGATATTTTTGCACACACACACACACTACTTAACTAAATAATCAAGGTAGTAATTATCGCTTTTTCAAAATGTTTCGTTCAACTGATGTAAGTAAATATTTTGAAGAAACAAAATTTTGGAACTCGTCCAGCTTAAATAATTGTTAAACGAACGTCATTTTTGAAAATGGTTCGTTTTCATGACGTATTAAATGGATTGGAAAGGATAAGATTTGAACGATATTTAATGAACTATAATATTGTCCGATTTCCGAATAAAGATACAACTCATCGTCAGGTTTTTTGTACATAATATATAATTATATATATATATATATATATATATATATATAAAAGAGTATATAAGAATCTGTCCAGTATATCTGCTCGGAGACAAGTTGAGCTGAAATAAGTGTATTTGTGCGACATTATTTGTTGCGAATGACAAAGGAGAGATTTTTAATTTCGATGAAATGTGGATATTTATTAGAAATGGAAGTGTTTTGTAGCTTGGACAGTTTCTTCGGACCGTGAAAAGCAAAAACATTTTATAATGAAAATACTTCACGACGAAAACAATATAACAATATCTCCCCTGCCCCCCTCCCCTCTCTCACATGGAAAGAGGTATCTACCCATGTGTACAGTTACAGTTCTCTCTTCTATAAACTTTATGAAATTTTTTTTATAGGTACCGTTGCGCACGAACAACAACAACAACAATAATAATAATAATAATGGAAGGTACAGGAAAAGTGTTTTTATTAGTTAGAATATCGTGTCTCGTCAGAATTAGCTCTCCCCCAGACTCCCTAACTGTATTGGCTCGCTCGATTCACCACGGAACCTGACGAACGTAGCTCAAGTTCGCCTCCCCCTTGGGACATTCCTGGCTACGTCCCTGCAAGTGGTTACAGTGTAAGGAATATTATCATCAGAATCTGAGGTACGGTAGCTTTGTACAACAATGAACAATTTCAACTCCACTATACTACTACTACTACTACTACTACTACTACTGTACTACTATTCATAATCATGTTGACCGATATAGACGGTGAAGTAACCTATAATAACAGAGTAACTTCCTTTGCTGATGATACAAAAATTAGTATAAAAATTAAAATGCAGGATGATATAGAATTCTTAAAAACGGACATAAACGAAATATAGAGATGGTCAGAAGATAACACTATGAATTTTAACATCGGAAAACTTTAGCTCTTATGATACGGAAGAAATAAGGAAATAAAACCTATGGACTATATGCCCTGAATGAACGGGAAATTCAAAGAAATACTAAAGCAAAAGATTTAGGAGTTATAATGACCGACGATACGAAATTTGAGACAAAACAAAATAGCGATAAACGAAGCAAAAATAATAACTGAACAGATACTGAGACCCTTTAACTTTAAAAGAAGGAGAAAAAATATAATGATTCCCTTACTGAGAACACTGATTATACCAAAACTATAATACTGCTTAGTCTTAACGTCCCCTCTTAAAAAAGAAATTAATCAACCAGAAGAAACTCAAAGAAATTTCACAGCCAAGATCAATGGAAAGAACTAAATTACTGAGAAAGATTACATAAATTAAATTTATATTCGTTGAGAAGAAGAAGAAGAAGAAGAAAAAGAAGAAGAGAAAGGTATACCATAATATACGCATGGAAAATAAGAGAAAAATTAATACCTAACTTTAAGCTGAACCTATAACCATTCAGATAACATTGGAAAATAGGAAAGACATGCTAGAACTAACAGTTACAGACAAGGAACATTCTCAACACTGAAGGAAAATCGCTTTGGTAGAGCCACAAGCCTGACCTCGTGTGAGGAGCGATCGTCACGCGGAACCAATACAAAGTTACAAGGCGTATATATATATATATATATATATATATATATATATATATATATATATATATATACACCATGTTTTTTTCTGGGGGGCTACGGAACGGAATGCAGTGCCTGCACTTTTTTTTTTTAAATTTAAAAATCCGTCATTTTCCACCACCCCTCTTCGAGTTCGTGAAGTCTGAGTACCTTTTTTCTTTTTCCTGAGTGCCTTTTTTCTAGAAAAAAGCAATATATATATATATATATATAGTCCCATCTATTAAGGTCACAGTTGAAAAAGAAAATGATGGAAGCTTATCTTTTCTGGATCTAAAAATTTGGAGATGCTCTAATCAGTTCAAATTTGAAGTCTATCGTAAGCCTACTAATAATAACTCTTATGTGCATTTTTATTCTGACCATCATCCCTCGATTAAATCCTCTATTTTCTCTGCTATGTTTCTCAGAGCATTGAGAGTTGTCAGTCCTGAATTTTTAGATTCCGAGTTATGCAATATCATGAATATTGGTAACAAATTATGTTATTCTACAGGGTGGGGCACGGGAATCAAGTGTTTTTTGAATAGCTAGTAATCGGCCATTATGAATGGGAGGGGCGTGCGGTAGGTAGCATTCCATTCCTGGGTTCATAGCATTTAACTTTAACTAACACTCACCTTTATCTTTCAGGTGCCATCATGGAGCAGTGGACGTTAGAACACCGCATGTTCGCGTATGATCATTTTGTTAGGAGTGGCGAGTCAGTGACAGCAGTTCAGCGTGCGTTTCGCCGCAGATTCAACATTCATCGAAATGACTCTGTTCCCGCTCGTGACACAATCTTACGTTGGGTTAACAATCTTCGAACAGGAGGCTCAATAATGAAAACAAAACCGAAGGGGCCGCAACGCACTGTGCGTACTCCAGAGAACGTTGAAAGGGTCAGACAAGCGATGTTGCAAAGCCCAGGCCGCTCTGTTCGGAGACATTCAGCTGCACTCGGAATTAGCAATCGTATTGTTAGACGGATTTTGCATGAAGAATTACATTTCACCCATACAAGTTAGCGATGGTGCAGGAATTGAATGTAAACGATTGCCCCCAACGACTGAATTTTGCACAGGAAATGCTTGCACTTTATGAGCAGAATGAAAACATGATGGTGGTAATGAGTGATGAAGCCCATTTCCACCTTAATGGGGCCGTCAACAATCAAAACTGTCGGTATTGGGCTGCTGAAAATCCGCGACAACTCCATGAAAAACCGCTGCATAGCCCTAAGGTTACAGTTTGGTGCGCGGTGGGAAAGTTTGGCGTCATCGGTCCCTATTTCTTCGAACAAAATGGGGTTACCGTTACCATAACATCTGGGCGTTACATTGAGATGGTGAACACCTTTTTCATCCCTGAGTTACGAAGAAGGCGTATTGCTCGTCGACATTTGTGGTTTCAGCAAGATGGGGCCACGCCACACACCGCCAGAGCGTCAATGGCTGTTCTTCGCCCCCTGTTTCCCAACCATCTCATTTCGAGATTTGGTGACATTGCATGGCCCCCTCGGTCCCCTGACTTGTCCACATGTGACTTCTTTCTATGGGGGTACCTCAAGTCACGTGTCTACGAGGACAAGCCCCGTACATTAGATGCATTGAAGGAAGCGATCCGTCAACAAATCATCCAAATCAACAGAGACCTGCTGGGAAGAGTGGAGGCCAATTTTCGTAAACGCCTTCAACAATGCGTCGACGGCCAGGGACATCATATGCCAGATATAATTTTCGGTACATGATTATTATGACATGAAATGCTATGTTCTTACGAATGTTGTTCTACCAATATATTTTCTTTACAAAAATAAATATCATTTTCCTGATTATTCCAAAAACACTTGGTTCCCGTGCCCCACCCTGTATTTTATTTTTAGATAACTGTCTTAGGAAAGCCAAGAATAGGTATTATAATAATGTAACTGTAAAGGAATTTGAGCTTAAAAATATCCTTAGCCTACCTTACCATGTTAATTTTCAATATCTTCCAACTTTACTTAAAGCAATTGGCATCAATGTAGTCTTTAAGTATAATAATACTGTACTGTCAAATCACGCCTAATAAAGAATAGCCCGGATAATGTTGTTGGTTGTGTGTATTCGATCGGATGTACACAATATAACACAGCATATATACAGTATATGCCAAACGGGTAAAACGTTAGATATTAAGGTAAAACAGCATAAATATGCGTGTAGAACAGCAAATAATTCCAATGCATTGTTTAACCATATGTATAGATGTAATCATAGCATCAAGTAGGATAGTTCTAAAGCGTTTGTTGAAAACAGAGATATAATTAAAAGAAATATTCTGGAATGTGCATTTATCCATTTTAAAAACAATTTCAATAACAGTGCGGGAATGTATAAAATTGACAATATCCTGTTAAAATTCCTTTTGCCTCTCATTAACTCTTGTTAAGTATGTGCTAATTGTTTTGGTTTCCGCTACGTTGTATATATTTATGGGCATCTTGCCTTCTCTCTTCATTCTCTGACGAGGTGTACCTCTGAATACACGAAAGAGCTTGGAATCGTTTTTCTTTTCATTGTGAGTTTGCATCATTCATTTATTTCACGTGTTTAATTGTGAAATTCATCTCATATATATATATATATATATATATATATATATATAATATATATATATATATATATATATATATATATTATATATATATATATATATATATATAATTTAGGGTAGGTTGATTTTGGAACTGTGATCTTGGACTAGTCTAGATAGAAAGGTACTAATGTATAAAAAACGTTGCACCAACTCATATTTGTGAAAATGATTGTATTTTTTGAGGATTGTTAATTATTTTTAAGTTGTAAAATTGAAGAATTTTACGCATAAAATCGCGCGAGCGGCATTCGCGCAATGTAAACAAACAAAATATCAGACCTTATTTCATCAAAATAATCAATTAAAATTCGGCTTTTTTAACAAAACGATGCTTGAAACTTATTGTAAATGCATTATAGATGTTTATTAGTGTATTATTTTGTAATTTTTAATGATATTTACCTATAAAATGTGTATTAAATTAAGTTATTTTATGATGCGTTCATTTAATTGTGTTTATTTTCAGATATTTCATAAAAATGGGTAAAAAACGGAAGTCTGCAGTGTTAACTCGAAGTGATAGTGCCAAAAAATTCAGTGGCCAGCCTTCCCCTTTGGATAAAACAGAGCCTCCTACCCTCCGCCAAGTTATTCAGTACAGTTATTTCCTCCAAAACAGCCACCCAGACTTGAAAGACTATGATATTGCTAAAATGATAGCAAAGGATGTGATTGAGATCTGGCAGGCAGTGAACCCGCGGCTGCCCCTGTATGAGGAATATTATGTAGTGAAATTGGTGGATAAAGTGTGCTTTAAGAAAGCAAAAGAGATGAACAGGAAATCTCTTTCTACAGTCCAGGAGTAGAATCTGGAAGAAAAGCTGGATAAACTTTTTGACATTTCTGCTTGCACCTGTAAGCTACCTGTTCGTCCCTGTGATGACAATGCTGTGAAGTGCAAGAAAGAAAATTGTCAAACACAGCACATAATCTGCACTTGTCCTCCCAGTAAGAAGGTAATGCTATTAGTTTTTTAACTTTTAACTGGCCTAACTTAGTGTGATTAGATGCCTTTTAAATGGAAGGAAATTCAATGCTTGTAATTGAAAAATATCTGCATTTTCCTCTTGTAATCCTCCTTTCCCCCACCCCTGGTAATAGAAATTAATAATCAATTTTTTTTCAGGATTTTATCTCTTATTTTAGATCCGCTATTTAATATACTTTAATATTTCAGGTTCCAGTAGAGGAGAGGGAATACTTGAGAGATCAGAGGGCCAAAATACGACCCAAGGGCTCTTTCCAGCTGGGATCTGTGGATAAAGCCGCTGTGAAGAGAGACCAGAGGGTTGCAGCTGAAGCAGAAAGATTACAGAGCCAGATTCAACAGCAGCAGGAAGTGGATTTGGCCACTTTTGCCTCCACACCTTCACAAGATATTTCTTTTGAATCCAGCTCAGGAGAATCAGGAGAGGTAATATATATTTTTTCTTATATCTTATCCCATTTTTACCCAAATTTATCCCTAATTTTTGTCCCTATTTCACCCCCTTTTTCCCCCATTTTCGCTTTAGTAACTTATTCTTTTTTTCGCCCATTTTCGCCGACTTTTTACCTGAATTTTTACCCATTTTTCCCCCCTATTTTCCCACGTTTTTCCCCCATTTTCGTTTAAGTAATTTATTCTTATTTCCGCCCATTTTCGTCGATTTTTACCCATATTTTTCCCTACTTTTCCCCTATTTTCCCCCATTTTTGCTTTAGTAATTTTTTTTTTATTTTCATTTCAGCCATCTGGTGGTGAAGCTGAAGAGTTCAAGCCAAGGAGGCACCTAAGTGTAGGTTACAGCTTTTTGAAAACTCCCAGATATGCCATGGAACTGATCAGGGGTGATGTTTCTTCCAATCTTGGGGCAAGTCTTGCTAATGCCTTCCTCCTGGACTTACAAGCTATGGACCTGCTTAAGCCTGGCCTTGATGTGAAACAGATAATAGTTGATAAATCGAAAATGGACAGGGAAAAAGCTAGAATGAAAGTGAAAAGTGATGAAAAGCACAATGAGGGTCTGGAAAAGTTAGTCTGTATTTGGGTTGATGGGAAAGTTGACAAGGACACTTTGCTGTACAGAGAAGTTAAGGATGAAAATGGGGAGATTAAGCTGAAAAAAGGAAAGGGACAAGAGCACCATTTGACTTTCACAAAGGAGCCGGGAACTGAAAGTGGAACATATCTTACTCACAGAGTCATCCCAATTAAAGGTGCGACTGGGGTTCTTCTTGGTGAAGAAGTTGCTAGTGTCTTGGAGGAGTTTAACAGTGTTCATACCCTGAAAGCTGTCCTCCTTGACAACACAAATACAAACACTGGCTGGGAGGGAGGCCTTGTAACAGCTCTGGAAAATAAAATTGAGCGGAAATTGCACACCAGAATGAGCTTCCTTTCAGAGCTGTTTTCAAGCATCTTGATGGCAGTACCAAAAGTCCCACTGCTTTCACTGGTCCGCTGGGAAAACTCTGTGAAATTGACTACCAAGATCTGCCACAAGTCGAATTCACCAAACTCAGTGGCCCCCTGGATGACATGGAATTTGCTGAGGAGACACTGAATGATCTCAGTAGCGACCAGAGGCTTCTTTTGGAGTATGTGCTTGGAATTTCCAAAGGTAAAGTCAACCCAAGATTTGCTGCCTGGAAAATTGAACCATTAAACCATGCAAGATGGTTGACTTTGGCAATTAGATTGATGTGTCTGACTGTCTGTGGACCAGAGGTGCTTACCCTCCAGAACTACAGGATAAGCTTTACCAGGCCATCAAGTTCATTGTGGAAGTGTATGCAGTCAGTTGGTTTGAGATCAAAAGGGACAGCAAGTTCCACAATCAGCAGCTGTACATCTTCAACATGATCCAGAGGATCAAGCAGCAGTCTGAAGAAATCCAGGGTGTTGTTTTCAAGAACCTGAAGTACAATGCTTTTGCCTTGCTGCCCGAGAATGTGCTGTACTCCATGATGAAGTCTGATGACTTGGAAGTGAGAGAAGCTGCTCTCAAGAAAATTCTGTCCATCAGGTAAGCATTTATTAATTTTAAAAAATGTGAAAAAAAAATTGATTATGGGGATTTATTTAATAAAAAAAGGCCTGAGTTCTATAAATCCCCATAATCGAATTTTTTTTCACATTTTCTTATCCCAATTCCCCCCTTCCCCTCTGATAATGGAAGTAATCTCACCTTCTTTCTGAAAAAAAATTCGATTATGGGGATTTATAGAACTCGGTTTTTTTTTTTTTTAATTTAAGTTTAATTTAAATCAGCAATTCTGAGACTAATAGGGATTAAATCTTAAACTGGAATAAAAAATAAATTAATTATTATTCTTTCAGAAGTGGGAAGCCAGCCAAGAAGAGGCTGAAGAAGATCACAGCCATCAACATTGAAGCTACCCACTGGTCAGAACTAATCAACCTTTCTCAAAGTGGCATCTGTGAACCTGCTCTCACAGAAGACTTTTCTGACCAGGAGCTTCAAGAAGCATTGCTGAATGGCACCAAGCTGGAGCTGCCTGATCTGCCTTCACATTCTCAGTGTGTTGAAAGGGCCGTGAAGCTGACATCTGAAGCTTCCCATACTGTTTATGGACTCGAATCAAGGCACAAACACATTCTGGCCAAAGCCCTAAGCCGCCAGATGAGGCCTTCCTTTGCTTCTAAGGGCTCTTACAGTGAAAATTATGATGATCTTGGGATCTAAATGTGTCTATTTGACTCTGTCATGTTTTTTTTACTTTTTTCCAATAAAATTGTTACTTTTTTCAGGATTTTTTTATGAAAATAGCATGTTTTTTTCGGCCGAAAATTGCGAAAATGCGATATTTTTCGGTACGATTTTTGACGATTTTTGAAACGGTTTCCTCAAAAAATGGTTAAAGCTAGGGATCTGAAATGTTTTGTCAGTTATTATCATATTAAGCCCTGACTATCTTGACTAGTCCAAAGTCGATATCTAAAAAAATGCGGAAAATCAACCTACCTTAATATTATATATATATATATATATATATATATATATATATATGTTAAACACAGACCGTGCATGGAACAAGGAACTCTTCTGGGAAAATTAAATCCACTATAGTCCGAATAAGTAATGGTAAATGACAAATACCATAGTTTTTCTTTTTCATGATGCTAGCCCGACGTGGGCAACGGGTGCCTTGAAAAGTGGACGCTCAATGTCCCGGTTGAGGTTTAAGTGTTGGTTTTTTGGCTAAAAATACAATAGTTACCCCTTTTTCTTTGATTTATTCAATCCGACGTGAATGCAACGAGTCTTTTACTTATATAGAGGTTCTGAATGTAGTGGGACTAGGCTTGCTTTAAACCCTAGATCCATGTCCCAAAGCTGGATCCTGTCTGCTTTGCAGATAGCTGGTGAGGGAAGCTATATTTATGGGACCTCTTTGCGAGAGACCCGTTGCCCACGTCGGGCTAGCATCATGAAAAAGAAAAACTATGGTATTTGTCATTTACCATTACTTATTCGGACTATAGTGGATTTAATTTTCCCAGAAGAGTTCCTTGTTCCATGCACGGTCTGTGTTTAACATATAAGTTTCTCAGGGACCATTCTGAGTTTGTGTGTATATATATATATATATATATATATATATATATATATATATATATATATATATATATATATATATATATACGTATGACAAGAAGTGTGTTCGTTCTCCATGATTAAAGAGATTGAATATTTTCCTTATGTTGTCCATGTGTATCTTGAACGTTTATATTTGTCGAAATAATATTATCTTTCTCTCTACTGTATTTATTTATTTATTTATTTATCTAACTATGTATGTATTCATGTTTCCCCTTTTTCCCCTTGGTAGTGTGTCTCCCTCCGTCTTTTGAATTCATTCTCTTTCAAACTTTTCCATTACAGTCTTATTTTTTGGCATTCCTCTCTCTCTCTCTCTCTCTCTCTCTCTCTCTCTCTCTCTCTCTCTCTCTCTCTCTCTCTCTCGTCTTAAGGCGCTAAAATAAGGATTCCCATGGACACATAATAAACTTCCACACTTAAGTAGGAACGACGATGCTAGCAAATGGATAAAAAGACGGCCTGAATAAAAGAATTTTCCCTTAATGAGAAGCTGCTTTCAAAGGGGAAAACCCATGCATACTTCCATTTTTGGGAGCAAAAATATCCGATATTAGTTCTCGAATGTAAGTTTTACTTAAACAGAAAATCTATTTTTTTCTTCTTTTTATCATCGCTTACTGAGTGAGATTTCGGTGAAAGGACTGCGGCGAGCGTGTAAGGGAGGAGGGGAAAAAGCTAAGGGGGAATTAAGGGGAAAATGGCAGGAAAGGGAGCGGGAGAGGGGTAAAGAGGAAAGAAAGCTTCGGATACGGAAGGGGAGGAAGCGTGGATCATGATGAAAGAGAAAATAGGAAGAAGGAATTGCGTGAGGGGTGAAATATATGATGAAAAGAGGAAACCGAAAAAGGAATCTCGTTGCTCTTCGAGGGGAAAAAGGTCCTCATTCTGAGGGGAAAAAGGAACAATCTCAAATAGTTACAATATATCATCTAATAAGCAACATTCACTTTAAAGAATGTTACAATGTCGATGTGAGGCTCCCTGAACGTTCTCCCGCGATACGTTTTTGTGCCTTAGGAACTCGTTACGTGATTGGTTCTCATTCAGGAGGTGCAATAGTTTTGTTAGATCACAGAATTACATTATGTACGCATTTAACTCTTAAATGCCCCTTTATAGAAAATATTAATCTCTCTCTCTCTCTCTCTCTCTCTCTCTCTCTCCTCTCTCTCTCTCTCTCTCTCACTATATATATATATATTATATATGATGAATAAAACCAAGAAGGAAAGGAAACACAGAGTGGTGCTCAAGCGCTTTCGTCTAATGACATCCTCAGGAACACTGAAGTAAATAAAGAGTTCAAGACTATATATACGTTACAAAATATATATATATATATATATATATATATATATATATATATATATACACATATCATAAATAAAGAAATAAAAATTGTGCGAGGAGCATACAAATTTGTAACGAAAACTACCACTTTAGCACTTTGCCCGAATTCAACACAAGATCAAATGGATTGTTTACAACCAATTTTATAGATAATGCCTGAATGATATATAGGTCACAAAAAAAAATAAAAATAAAAATAAAAATAAAAATTGTAAGAGGAGCATACAAATTTATAAGGGAAAATTACCAAAGTTTTAGCACTCTGCCCTTCTTGTCTAAATCCGTTCTGAACGAATTAAAAACAATGGGATCCAGTTGAAAACGACCTTTGCTCATGTTAAAGTTATTTGTAAGTTGGATAATAGCAGACTCAAGAATATTTCTATTAACAATGTTGCTAGAGTGAAACAAAACTGAAGCATTATTCCAATCAATACAATGGGATAACTCTGACAAGTGGACAAAAAGGGCACTGGACGACTGTCCCGTTCTGACGGAATATTGATGCTGTTTTACACGCGTGTGCAAATCCTTTCCCGTCTGACCATTGTAAAAGAAATCACATTGTTCACAACCAATTTTATAGATAATGCCTGAATTATTGGTAGGGCTATTTTTTACTATGATATTTTTCACAATATTGTTATATGAAAATACTACATTAATATCCAAAAGTTTAAGTACATTAGCAATGCCTAAAAAGCCTGGGAAAAATGGAAGTACTAAAATATTCTTTGACAAAGTGCGAGGGTTATTATTCACACGATAGAAGGTTCGGTTTGCCTTGTTAAGACAAGATTCCATAAAAGCAGATGGGTAGCACAGATCACTTCCAATACCGTTGATTTTTTCCAATTCGGCATCGATGTATTCCGGACTGGCGATCGTAAGAGCGCGGAGAAACATTGAAGAAAATATGGCCTTCTTAATGGGGGTGTCATGTCCAGAGTAAAAGTGTACGTAGGACAAATTGTTTGTTTTTTCCGATAGATACTAAACTTAAAACCTGGGTTTTCCCCATGTACACGCACATCCAAAAACGGGATTGAGTTGTCTTGTTCCACTTCTAAAGTAAACTTAATGGAGGGGACTTGATCATTTAACTGAAGGAGGAAGTCATCCAGGTAACGATTCATGGACCAGATACACAAAATATCGTTGACGTACCGCAACCATGGGATGCCAACCCCCAGGATTCTCGGAATGTAAGTAATTTCGAAAAACTCCATATAAATATTGGAGAGGAGGGGCGACAAGGGGTTGCCCATGGCCATCCCAAAAACCTGTTGAAAATACTCGCTATTGAAAGTGAATTTACAGTCTTTGATGCAGAGCTTAATAAGTTCCAAAACGATGTGTGCAGTAGTGACAGGTCGTACTTATAATCAGGTTCACTATGTATTTTTGTTCAAATTTTATGGAGATTAGCAAACCAGTACATTTTTGAGAAGCTTATGGCATCAGGAATATGAAAAGTAATGTTAACATTTGCGCAGATGCCTGCTTGGCGCAATTTTGGCGGCAGTTGCAACAGTGTTTGTAAATCCTGATGCTTCAATAATTTTGCAGTATTTTTGCAGTAGTGTTGCAATATTTAATTTTATACTGTAAAAATTAAAATTTATGTTAACACAACTAGTACACAATTATGTTGGTGTTGGTTAATATAGTGGTGGCTCTCTTTCTTTTCAGTGCCTGAGTCATCATGAGTGAAGACCCGGGATCCAGCAAGTTGAGTTCGGTCACGTCGTCCATGGACACAGTAGACTGGAAGCAGTGCATTCTTTGTCAGGAGTCCACTGCCAGCAAAGGAACACTTGTTCAATATCCCAGAACAGAATCATACCAGAAACTACTCGATGTAGTGGGAGAAAGAGCCAGCTTACAGGATGGAAAATATGTTGACATCCAAAGACGCCTCAAAGACTTTACCAAAGAAATATTGATTGAAAGGAAACCAATGTGGCATCGCAGTTGTTATTCTGATGCCACAAATAAAATATCCATACAGCGAGCGAGAGACCGCCTGCAGCATGCCATGTCTACAGGAACCTATGCTGTGAAAAAACGTGGGCATAAAAGAACAAGCTCTGAAATGGAGCAATCAGCAACCCCAGGCGCCTCAGCACCTTTCACTAGATCTGCGACAGAACCGTTCACAAGAGATCACTGCTTTTTATGTCAAGAAGATGATGACCAGCGTCTCTTCACCGTACGAACTGAAAACGCGGGGAAGGCACTTAGACGAGCTGTGGATTAGGGCGGCTCGTTTTTACACTTTTTTCGATATTTGATTGGGGGTAGTGCGGAAAAGTTGCGATTTGGAGAGAAAATAAAGTGTGTAAAATTTTTTTGATCTACGTCAATACCTTCCGGTTGCGGCGAGTCCTTAAAAATCGAAAAATAGGCCTAAAAACATAAAAATTTTATATAATTTTATATAATTTTTATATAATGTTCATTGTTCAGTGACTGCTATTAATTTATTCAAGCCTATAATAGTGTTCTCAGGGTTGTTTGCACAGAAATATACCGGAATTAACATTTGTATAACATCTTGTTAAAACTTGCTTTAAATCAATATTTTGGATATTTTAACGGCTAAGACGCCACCGGAAGTTATTAACAGATTGTGCTGAAATTTTTATTGTTTATTTTGTAAGTCTTTAAAACCATTTTCCAATCTACCCCGTTAGGCCTATTTTTCGATTTTTAAGGACTCGCCGCCACCGGAAGGTATTGACGTAGATCAAAAAATTTTACACACTTTATTTTCTCTCCAAATCGCAACTTTTCCGCACTACCCCCAATCAAATATCGAAAAAAGTGTAAAAACGAGCCGCCCTACTGTGGATATTTCCCAAGATCCAGTATTGATGACAAGACTAAGCAATGCACTCTCACCAAGTGATGCCCATGCGATAGATGTAAGATACCACAAACCATGCTGGACACGATATGTGTTCCATGTCCTGAGGGATGATGCCAGCAACCGGGCCAAGTCTACAAAGACAGACCTACCAATGCAAGTACCATGCTTGATTGAGCTGATCAATCTCATTGAATATCAAACCCAAAATAAGGCTCATCTACCCATGGATGCCATCGAAAAAACCTACATATCTATGCTTGGTGGTAGTGATGAGGCACAGAAGCACACTCCGACACTGACACGACAGTGGCTAAAGGACAAAATTCTTGCAGAGTTACCAAGTGTGAAGTCAGTGAGGCAGAAAGACAGAAGAAAACCATCTGTTCTTTACTGTCCTGAAGCCTGCGAAGAAGATATGGTCTACACTTCCTTGATGCAAGATGCCACAAGTGAAATGGACAAGACAATGATGATATACAAGACAGCTAAGCTAATACGCAACAGCATTGCCAATTTCGCTGAGGAGAAGGAAACACAATTACAGTATCCAGCACAAGAGAGGATGTCCCGACCGAGCTGTACAGCCTTATACGGTGGATTTTGGTGGGATCTGAGGAGGAGCTGCAAACGGAGATGAGGAGCAGGACAGTTGACAGGTCAGCATTGACCATAAGTCAGAATATTATGTATGCTTTCAAGACCAGGAGACAAGTGCACCACGTGCCCAAGAAAGCCACTGACACATTTCGGACACCACACACACGAGAAAACCCACAGGTTGTAGGGTTGGCACTCACTGTACAATGTACATCATGACACCAGGAACAAGGCGCTGATGGACCTATTCCATGTACAGAACTACTGCGTATCACACAGCCGTGCCTTGCTCCTAAAAACAGCAATTGCCAATGCTGTTGTGGAAAACACAAAACAATTTGATGGATTGTATGTACCACCTTTCCTCAAAAAAGGTAAATTTGTGTTCATCGCTGTTGATAATACAGATTTTGCAGAGGACACTGTAGATGGCAAAGGCACCACCCATGGCACAATCACCGCAGTGTATCAGAAGGCTGATGCGCCTGGAGAATCAATCGCACCCAATTTGGAAGTTAGTGAGGCAAAAAACCTGTTGGTTGTCCCTTATCATGTACCCATCGAGCCATGCAGTAAACCAAAACCTGGGCCAGTCAAGAGAGCAAAGGAATTCAAGGCGTGTTCCACAGGTGTTGCCGAATCCTATGAACTAACCAATCTTGGTTGGATGATTGCATCTGCTTTGTCTAGATCAACCGACAGTGAATCACAAAGCAGTATCCCAGGCTGGGCAGGCTACATATCACTTGTGTCATCTAGTCAGTCACTGACTCAAGTCTGTGCCTTGCCTCTACTTCCAGAGGTCGCACATGAGTGGTCTACCATGCTGACTGTGATGTTGCAAGCGTCTCAGTTGAAGAGCTTGGCAGTTGGTGAAAACCACCCAACTGTCATAACCTTTGACATGGCCCTGTACGAGAAGGCAGTACAGTTGCTAGATGCAAGACCTAACTTGAAAAGAGAAGTTGTTCCGAGACTTGGGGAGCTGCATGCTGTGATGGCTGCACTGAGGGCACTCGGAGCCTCAATAGAAAATTCTGGCATAGATGATGCATGGATTGAGGCAGATGTATATGGGCCTGCTACAACGAGACAGATCCTCAAGTGCGGCCACTACAAGAGAGCACTCCGTGCACACATCCACACTTACATGGCTCTGTATGAACTTGCTCTAGAACAGTTCTTCACAGAGATGCCACAACTAAAAGAAATCTGCTCGAAACCAGCAAATGAATTGCAGGAAGCCTGCACAAACACAGCTTCTGGGACAAGTGATGGAGCAGAATGCATCAGAATTGCTAACACTCACCTGCTTCAAGTCTTGACCAACGAAGATGTCATTCAACAGCTGAAGAAGTGGGAAGCTCAGAAATCATCTAACGCTATGTTCAAGTCATTGATGAATTACCTCCACCGGGTTGAAACCATCTTGTTCTTTGTTGAAGCATCCAGAAATGCTGATCTCGTTCTCCATCTGGAGGCTGGAGAAGCACTCAGCAAGCTGTTTTTCGCAATGGATCGAATAAAATACAAACGCCTCTGGCCAAGGTACATCGCCGACATGCACGAAATGAAGACAAGCCATCCAGCAACATGGCGAGAACTTCAAGATGGAAACATATCTGTCACCAAGAGTGAGATTCCGTTCGTCTCAATAGGTGCAGACCATGCCTGCGAACATCTCAACAAGATGATGAAGGTTCATTCTGGCCTAATTGGCATTTCCAATAATGCGAATGCTAGGCAGCGGTTCTTCTTGGCTTCTCCAGAGATGTCGTGCCTCTCAACAGAGTTTAAAGGACAGTTCGGGCTTCAAGTAAACAAGCCAGAGGAACACCATGATGTACGACCCAGTGCTGTCAGGAAAGAACATGAAGCTGTTGACAAAATCAAGGCTGCAATACTGAGCCACGGGAATCCCTTTGCTGTTGAAGGTGATCAGCTATACAATTTCATCACACATGCATATGTACGACAAGAGTATGTTCCACAAATCTTGAACATTGATGACATCGGACAGAAGCTTTATGAAGATTATGTCACTGAACGTATCAATGGAGATGTTAGTCTCTGGGCACCAGTCAAAAAGCAGAACAACAAGATGTACATGTCTGGCAGCAAGAAACAAACTTTCAAGTTCCGTGACCAGACAGTTGACCTAAAAGAGACCAAAGATCTCTATGGTCGGCTGATGGTTCTCACCAGGTCGAGCAGGGACATCGATCAGAAGAATGCAGTTGGCAACTATGAGTTCACATTGACTCCGAGAGCACTATTTGCACCAGACGGCTCAATGCTGCCATGCACTGACAAGTCCAAGCTGATACACAGCCTTGAGAAGCTGGCAAAAACAGATGAAACCCAGGAACAGACAGAAGCTCTAGCGGCCAAAGAGCAGGATGATGACAGAGGTCCTGTATCATCATCTCCATCGTCGTCATCAAATCAAAAGATCGCCATTGTTGATGGAATGGTGCTTGTCCAGAAGATGACAAAGAAATCAGGGACAATCAGCACAGTCAAAGATCTAGCCCAGTGTTTCAATGACAGGCTCGTGAGCTTGACAGCAGGGTTCAGTGAGGTCATCCTGGTCTTCGATACATACAAACCTGACTCACTAAAGGAGGAAACTAGAGAGAGACGACGACAAGGAAAAGCTCCTATACAGTATCAGGTTGCAGATGATACGAACATCAAACACATCCTACTGGCACGGTTTCTATCGCACGAAAAAACGAAAGCAGATTTGACAGACTATCTCGCCAAAGCAACCCTTGATTACAACAAAAACTCACCTCAGTTAGTCATCACATCAGCATCAGGTCACACCAGAAGCAACAGAAACATGCACTTTGAAGACAACAATCACGAGGAGGCTGACACATTGATGATCTGCCTGGCAGCGGAGGCATCACAGCGGTGTCCTGATGCACAGCTAGTATTCTTCACTCCTGATACTGACGTCTTGGTTCTGGCTGTGGCACACTATGACAAGCTCTGCAAAAAGACATCTATTTTGATGGTATCAGGTACAGTCGAAATAGAGCCAATCTGGAGAACTTTGGGCAAAGAAAAGGCGCAAACTTTATCTGTATTCCACGCATTCACTGGAGCAGACAATGTTGGAAAATTTTCAGGAATAGGCAAAACAAAATGGTTTCAGCAGTATATGAAAGCTGACATGCACTTAGTCAGAGCACTGATGAAACTACCGGAGAAAGGTGACCTAACACAGGAGGTGAAAGACGTATTGGCCAAATTTGTGTGCTCAAACTACCGTCCCAAGGGTATTCACATTGCAAGTATCCCTGATCTAAGATGGTATCTGTTTTGTAAACACCTAGTTGAAAGCAACAACTTACCTCCTACACTAGGTGCACTTGAGGAACACATCCAGCGTGTGCGGTTACAAAGCCGAGTATGGTGCCAAGCCAATGTTATGCAGCAACAGCCTTTTGACCCCCCTGAAATTTGGTTACTATCAGGACAAAAGTTGCCAAATACTGCCAGTCACCACAAAGGCTCCTCCTGCCCCGCAAGCCATCATCGAGTTGGTCAGATGCCACTGCAAAACCAACTGTTCTACACAGAGATGTTCATGCAGAAGGAACTTGCCTTGCACAGAACTATGCTTGTGCGGCACAGAATGCGAAAACGATGCAGACTGTAATGTTGAATATGACACTGAGAGTAATGATGATGTGAAATGAATTTAGAGACCGGATTTTGCCCTTTTTGCCTTTTTTATTCCCGTTTATAGATTCATAGGCTTCTTTTAGAGAAATCCATTTCGGGACTGCGGGATGTATATAATTAAATGTTATAGTGCCTATAAACGCCTATTTTGATGGTTAGTGCCTAATTTTAAAATACGTGCCTATATCTGCTTGTTCTATACATACAGATTCTATTATTTTTTACATAATTATTACATTTATTATTAAATTTATTACATTTAATATTGCATTATTATTTATTACAGAAATTATTAATTTATTATTACATTGATTATTACACTGTTGTTTATTATACAGAAATTGTAAACCGAAAAAACGAATGAAAAAGGCGAAAAGGAAACAATCCAGAGACCATTAAGGAATCTGCACCTCCACTAGATCCCGTTCCCACGACCCCAGAAGGGCATTTTTTTAATTTTTTTATTAAAGGGTCCCGCTTATAAGTACATTCGCACAAATTAAAACTATCTTCTTGTTCTATACATACAGATTCTATTATTTTGACATAATTACTGCATTTATTATTGCATTTACATTTTTTAACATTTATTATTATTACCTTTACACTAATTATTACATTTATTTTATTACCTTTATTATTACATTTATTGCATTTATATTTGTTTCCACATTTATTACTTCCATTATTACATTTACATTTACGTTTATTATTCCATTTACATTTTACCGAAAGAAAAAAAAAACGAATGAACCAAAAGCGAGTAAGGAAACAATCCAGAGACATTTAAGAAAGTCACACTTAGTTTAGAACCCGTTCATCCGACGCCGTAAGGGAATTTTTACCAAGAATCTCATTAAAGGGTCCAACTTATAAGTACCTGCGCACAAATTAAAATTGTCTTCTTGTTCTATACATACAGATTCTATTATTTTTCTTTTGACATAATTATTACATTTATAAAGTACCTTACTTGATTCCCAATCTATAGCATGATTATTTTGGCTGGCGTGATAAAAAATGGCATTATTAGTATTACAACTTCTGAAGGCATATTTGTGTTCTTTAAAACGGGTTTCAATATTTCTTCCAGTTTCTCCTACGTATACTAAATCACAACTTTTACAGGGAATGCTGTAGACACAGGCTTGTTCCTGTTTTGCAACGTTATTCCTAACCAATTTACTTTTCACGGTAGACGAATATTTGAACGCCAAAGCAAACTTTTATGCCCCTCGGGAACCTACGAAAGATCTTAATAAAAAAAATGAAAAAAATGCCCTTCTGGGTTCGTGGGAACGGGATCTAGCCTAGGTGCGAATTCCTTAATGGTCTCTGGATTGTTTCCTTCTCGCCTTTTTCATTCGTTTTTCGGTTTACAATTTCTCTATAATAAACAACAATGTAATAATCAATGTAATAATAAATTTATAATTTCTGTAATAAATAATAATGCAATATTAAATGTAATACATTTAATAATAAATGCAATAATTATGTAAAAAATAATACAGGGTGTCCTATAAGTCCGGCATCATAGGAGAAATTCATATTTTTCTATTTCTACAAACCATAATTCATATTTTTCTCTTTCTACAGGCCATAATGTCTGTGAGCAAGGAAGAACGAATCCAGATAATTCTAATCATAGGAAATCGGAGTCAAAGAGAGGCCGCTGCTGAATTTAACAGACTGCATCCAGACCGCGAGCCAATAACACAGAGTTGTGTTAGCAGACTTGTTGCAAAGTTTAAGGAAACAGGATCCGTACAAGATAAACCACGCAGTGGACCTTCAAGGAGGTCCACTGACGATGATACAGCGACTGCTATCCTGGCTCATTTTAACAGAAGTCCCAATAAGTCTCTTCAGCGATTGTCCGCCGAGACAGGAGTGTCGAAAAGTAGCATCCATCGCATTCTTCAGGCTCACAAATGGCATCCATATAAACTTCAGATCCTACAGAAATTAAGCGAAGATGATCCCGACCGGCGGATGGAATTTTGTGAATGGGCTACGGAACAATAAAACAATGGTGGACATATTGAGCACGTTCTGTAAATAAAAGCTTTTGTTTTGCCTTTTTTTATTATTTTTCCTATGATGTCGGACTTATGGGACACCCTGTAGAATCTGTATGTATAGAACAAGCAGATAGTTTTAAATTTGTGCGAATGTACTTATAAGCGGGTCCCTTTAATAAAAATGCCCTTCCAGTGTCGGGAGAACGGGATCTAACCTAGGTGCGAATTTCTTAATGGTCCCTGGACTGTTTTCCCTCTTGTTTTTGGTTCATTCGTTTTTCTGTATCCACCCGAAGAGGATGCCAGTGGGCATCGAAACTGTTGTGGAAATAAACTCTGTCTATTAGAGTGGGTTTTAATTATCATAGTAAGACTATAACAAATCTGTAAAGCAGGTTTTTTAACAATAAAAAAGGACATACCAAATCCAAAGGTACTTTTTGCAAAGTCACTAATGTTTTTCGAAGAAAGGTTCAAAACACATTTTGAGCTTGCTTTTTTACTCCACTGACTATTTCGAATGAGACTTTTAGTTTTGCGACCCAAAATGTTACGAAGTGAAGAAGTTCTCCGACGCAACTCGTTGTAAATTTCATCAAACAAAGGTTGGATCCACGGTTGGGAAATAACGGTCACAAAATTACGTTTGGCAATGCGTAAATTTTTGAAGGCGGACCAGTCATTTTGTCTGGCGACTTCAATATGTTTCTTTAAAATTAATCTGCTGAAGTTGTTGAACGGTCTAGAGGAGCAGGTCCTTCCCAAGTCCCTCCTTCCGATTCGCCTCAGACAAACTCATAGTGGCTTGAAACGCATTCTCAAAGATCATAAGGACTTAATTCCGCTTTTCACGTCCACTTCACTTTCTCTTCCCTACTTTTACGGTCTTATTAAAACCCACAAACCTGGCAACCCTATGCGCCCTATTATTAGCTCGGTGGGCTCTATTACCTATAAACTCTCCAAATGGCTTGTTAATGTCTTGTCCCCCATTCTTGGAACTATCTCTGATTTACATGTAAAAAATTCCATGGATCTTACTGAAAAATTGAATGATGTTCGCACTGAAACCAACGATAGATTGATCAGTTTTGACGTTTGTTCATTGCTTACAAAAGTGCCGATTGACGATATGATTGACTTTCTCTCCCGAGAATTACATAAGTACGACCTGCCACTACCTGCACACATCGTTTTGGAACTTATTAAGCTCTGCATCAAAGACTGTAAATTCACTTTCAATAGCGAGTATTTTCAACAGGTTTTTGGGATGGCCATGGGCAACCCCTTGTCGCCCCTCCTCTCCAATATTTATATGGAGTTTTTCGAAATTACTTACATTCCGAGAATCCTGGGGGTTGGCATCCCATGGTTGCGGTACGTCAACGATATTTTGTGTATCTGGCCTATGAATCGTTACCTGGATGACTTCCTCCTTCAGTTAAATGATCAAGTCCCCTCCATTAAGTTTACTTTAGAAGTGGAACAAGACAACTCAATCCCGTTTTTGGATGTGCGTGTACATGGGGAAAACCCAGGTTTTAAGTTTAGTATCTATCGGAAAAAACAAACAATTTGTCCTACGTACACTTTTACTCTGGACATGACACCCCCATTAAGAAGGCCATATTTTCTTCAATGTTTCTCCGCGCTCTTACGATCGCCAGTCCGGAATACATCGATGCCGAATTGGAAAAAATCAACGGTATTGGAAGTGATCTGTGCTACCCACCTGCGTTTATGGAATCTTGTCTTAACAAGGCAAAACGAACCTTCTATCGTGTGAATAATAACCCTCGCACTTTGTCAAAGAATATTTTAGTACTTCCATTTTTCCCAGGCTTTTTAGGCATTGCTAATGTACTTAAACTTTTGGATATTAATGTAGTATTTTCATATAACAATATTGTGAAAAATATCATAGTAAAAAATAGCCCTACCAATAATTCAGGCATTATCTATAAAATTGGTTGTAAACAATGTGATTCCTTTTTCATTGGTCAGACGGGAAAGGATTTGCACACGCGTGTAAAACAGCATCAATATTCCGTCAGAATGGGACAGTCGTCCAGTACCCTTTTTGTCCACTGGAATAATGCTTCAGTTTTGTTTCACTCTAGCAACATTGTTAATAGAAATATTCTTGAGTCTGCTATTATCCAACTTACAAATAACTTTAACATGAGCAAAGGTCTTTTTCAACTGGATCCCGTTGTTTTGAATTCGTTCAGAACGGATTTAGACAAGAAGGGCAGAGTGCTAAAACTTTGGTAATTTTCCCTTATAAATTTGTATGCACCTCTTACAATTTTTATTTTTATTCTTATTTTTTTATTTTTTTTTTACCGATATATCATTCAGGCATTATCTATAAAATTGGTTGTAAATAATCCATTTGATATTGTGTTGAATTCGGGCAAAGTGCTAAAATTGGTAGTTTTCCTTACAAATTTGTATGCTCCTCCCACAATTTTTATTTCTATATTTAAGATATATATATATATATTTTTTTTTTGTAACGTATATATAGTCTTGAACTCTATATTTACTTCAGTGTTCCTGAGGATATCATTAGACGAAAGCGCTTGAGCACCACTCTGTGTTTCCTTTCCTTCGTGGTTTTATTCATCATAAATATTTTTCACGTGTTACTTTCGTGAAATAATTTTCATATATATATGTATGGTGTAACAAAAGTTCACCATAGATTATTTCTTATTTGTAATGAAGACAATAAATGTTCAAATTGGATGCCATTCAGGTGCTGACACACGTTAATTCGATCATGCACGTAAGCTACATTAAACGTTGCGTAGCACATCCTTATTGATGTTGTTACATTTTTGTTAAGGTTGTCTTTAAAGTGTTGAATAGTTCGTAGTCTTGTCTGGTAAACAGCTGACTTTAAATATCCGCAGCGGAAGCTACATACAATAAAACTAATTGTTCATCATTTGTAAACCTTAAACAAAAAGAGAAAACATTAATTTCCTATGGTAACGGACTTTTGTTACGATATATATATATATATATATATATATATATATATATATATATATATATATATATATATATATATATAAAGTATATGAACTTCAATTGGATACTCTTTATTCCATGATGAAATGCTTTTATGCCCACTGAAAGCCAAAAACTAATAGCCATACTTGATGTGAACTTAATTACTGAGATAAAAATCAAGCACTTTATATTAATGAAACAATTTTCTCAAAATGGAATTATGGAGTAGAGAGAGAGAAAGAGAGAGAGAGAGAGAACATAACTTTTATTATGTAAAAAAAACAAGATAAATTGAATTAATTGGCGTTTCCAGAGGTAAAAACTCAGGAAATTGAAAGAGTGAATAAGTAGAGAGAAACTTAAAACAATTAAGATTTAAAGCTTTTTGTACGACATTATTGTTAGCAACTATTTATGTCTTCTTAATAATGATTTAAAAAAATAGATAAATTGTAATTATAATATTTGAAATAAAAAAGTTTATTTACTTTAGTTGGGCATTTTTATTTAATTAAAAAGTATATTAATTAGTGCCGTTAAGAACCTGAGTCAGTTTGTGAGTGCCAGAGTTTATACAGGAATTTAATGTATAGTGCCAGTTTAATTGTTTTTTAGTCAAAATTGTAATACAGTGTGGCTCCAAAATTTTGTTATTTTGTATTACAAGAGAGGTGCTTAAAATTGTTTATTTAAGAAGTTACACATAACCTGGTGATGTTGGTAATTTCTTATATATATATATATATATATATATATATATATATATATATATATATATATATGAAAATAACCACGAAGGAAAATGAAACATGAAATAGTGTTCAAGCGCTTTTGGCTAATGACATCCTCTCCTCAGGATGAATAGTGTTTCTGAGGATGTCATTAGACGAAAGCGCTTGAGCAGTATTTCGTGTTTTATTTTCCTTCGTGGTTATTTTCGTAAAATAATTTCATATACTGTATATATATATATTTTTTTTTTTAACTGCAAACAACACAGTATAATTAATGTAAAGAACGACGTTTGTATAGAAGAACGTTCCGCACAAGATGAGGAGGGAGAACGAACAAATGAAAAATGAGGTAACCACCCTGGAATCGAACCCGGGATCTTCCGATTGCCGGTCAGATATGCTAACCACTACACCATGGGCCTCGATTAATCAGAAGTCGTAATTCTCCTACATACGAGCAGAAACCAATGCCCTGAGGGGGCACCTCCCGCATGCCGCATATATATACATTTTAACTGCAAACAACACACAGTATAATTAATGTAAAGAACGACGCTTGTATAGAAGAACGTTCCGCACAAGATGAGGAGGGAGAACGAACAAATGAAAAATGAGGTAACCACCCGGGAATCGAACCCGGGATCTTCCGATTGCCGGTCAGATATGCTAACCACTACACCATGGGCCTCGATTAATCAGAAGTCGTAATTCTCCTACATACGAGCAGAAACCAGTTAAAATGTATATATGTGCGGCATGCGGGAGGTGCCCCCTCAGGGCATTGGTTTCTGCTCGTATGTAGGAGAATTACGACTTCTGATTAATCGAGGCCCATGGTGTAGTGGTTAGCATATCTGACCGGCAATCGGAAGATCCCGGGTTCGATTCCCGGGTGGTTACCTCATTTTTCATTTGTTCGTTCTCCCTCCTCATCTTGTGCGGAACGTTCTTCTATACAAGCGTCGTTCTTTACATTAATATATATATATATATATATATATATACATATATACATATATATATATATATATACAGGGTATTATCAAATTATGTTTCATAAATTAGTAAACATATTCAGGACGTCAAAATGAGCAAAAAATTTCCTATGAACATAAACCCGCAATCGCTTCGTTTCCGAGATACATTACTTTTTTGCAATGTATTATTATTATTATTATTATTATTTTATTTTTATTTTTTTTTTCAAATTATGAAGAGATTGCTTCTATCTTTTCTCATATGTAATGCGATGGAAATGAAGTGGTTCGTGCTTGTTATAATCGAGCTAAAAATCCTGTCATAATACTAAAGATAATAATGATCTATATTATAATAAGAGAGCTGTCCGTCTGTCCGTCGGTCCGTCTGTCCGTCCGTCCGTCTGTCCGTCCGTCCGTCCGTCCGTCACACTTTCAGAAATTGTGAGAAAAAATTGTGAGAAAAAAATTCAGAAATTGTATTACGGGCGGCCATGTGAAGCTCAAGATTTTCATGACTGTGTTCTTTTCTGTAGTTTAGCAATGGGGGAAGGGTGGGGTTCTTTTTTTTGTAGTTTAGCCTGTCTAACCGTCAGCGAAGCGACGGGAACTGTACTAGTAATAATAATAATAATAATAATAATAATAATAATTTTATTGTTCTCTGATATAGCTAGAAAGCATACAATAGGTGTACAGAGAAGAGCATCGTCCTCGGCAAAAAAGCAATGCATCTCGGAAACGAAGCGATTCTGGATTTATGTTCATAGGAACTTTTTTGTCCACTTTGACGTGCTCAATATGTATACTAATTTATGAAACATAATTTGAGAACACCCTGTATGTAAGGTATTCTTTTGTATGTTGCGCGTAAAATTAGTTTCATGTATAAAATTACCGATATGTGTACGTAATTATTTGGTATTATTTATGGTTACATTATTGTTTACTTCATTATCATTTTGCCGTTCACATATCCTGCGGATATTATCGTTGCCTAAATAAAAAGTGAGCGCTTATTCTCGTATTTAAATTAAGAGTTGTTGTAATACGCATTCATTGTCCGCGCGATAACTTTGGAAAAAGTGTTAAACTGAATTTGAATTTAATTTTCACGTAAATTAATATAAACAATTTATGAATGGAATTCCATTAATAATTATCAACTACGAAAGTGTCTCGAAATAAATCGAACAAAATATAAATGAAAATGGTAAAAAATTTAAAGTTGATTTCTCTCCAAATTTTACTTTTAAGAGTGACAGTCGGCACAGAAAACTACTGCTCCCCCATCAAGTAAGGAATAACGTAAATACTGTAGTTCGTTTCTTCGTTATAGCAAAAAGCTCAAATGTTCGTTCAAAATATGTTGACTGAAGAAATCTGTATATATAGAGTTCAGTGTTTCTTATGATGTGAGAAAAACTCGCTTTAGATGTTTATCGATAACTGAACTTCGGAGTTAAGAAGTTCCATAAAATATAGGAGAATTCTAAAGTAAAACCTATTTATAAAATTATCAGTAATGGACACAAAATAACACTTATTTACTAAATAAGATAAAAACTTCAATTTCTTTCAGACGAAAAAAGATTTTATAAAATTTGTATTTACTTATTATTATTATTATTACTATTATTATTATTACCGTAGGTGCATATAAATAACAACGAAATATTCATTGAATATATATATAGAACGAAACAAATGAAAAAATGAGGTATGTAGAAGAATTACGGCATTTGAATGAGTGAGGCCCATGGTGTAATGGTTATCATATCTGACCGGCAATCGGAAGATCCCGGGTTCGATTCCCGGGTGGTTACCTCATTTTTTCATTTGTTTCGTTCTCTCTCTCTCATCTTGCGCGGAATATCTCCTATACAAGCGTCGTTCTTTACGTTAATTATACTGCGTGTTTGCAGTTAAATGTATATAATGTTACGGCATGCGGGAGGTGCCCCCTTGGGGCATTGGTTTCTGCGCGTATGTAGAAGAATTACGGCATTTGAATGAGTGAGGCCCATGGTGTAATGGTTATCATATCTGACCGGCAATCAGAAGATCCCGGGTTCGATTCCCGGGTGGTTACCTCATTTTTTCATTTGTTTCGTTCTCTCTCTCTCATCTTGCGCAGAATATCTCCTATACAAGCGTCGTTCTTTACGTTAATTATACTGCGTGTTTGCAGTTAAATGTATATAATGTTACGGCATGCGGGAGGTGCCCCCTTGGGGCATTGGTTTCTGCGCGTATGTAGAAGAATTACGGCATTTGGATGAGTGAGGCCCATGGTGTAATGGTTATCATATCTGACCGGCAATCGGAAGATCCCGGGTTCGATTCACGGGTGGTTACCTCATTTTTTCATTTGTTTCGTTCTCTGTCTCTCATCTTGCGCGGAATATCTCCTATACAAGCGTCGTTCTTTACGTTAATTATACTGCGTGTTTGCAGTTAAATGTATATAATGTTACGGCATGCGGGAGGTGCCCCCTTGGGGCAGTGGTTTCTGCGCGTATGTAGAAGAATTACGGCATTTGAATGAGTGAGGCCCATGGTGTAATGGTTATCATATCTGACCGGCAATCGGAAGATCACGGGTGGTTACCTCATTTTTTCATTTGTTTCGTTCTCTCTCTCTCATCTTGCGCGGAATATCTCCTATACAAGCGTCCTTCTTTACGTTAATATATTTATATTTATATATATATATATATATATATATATATACAGGGTGGGCCGTAAGTTTCCATACATAGGAAAAATAAACATTTTTTTATGGACAACCATTTTTATTTATATAATATGCTCTACATGGTTGCCATTGTTTTGAAAACACATTTCAATACGTGTTCCCCACTGTTGATGAACACGCATTAGCACAGTTGACGTTATGCTTGTAATGGCGTTGGTGATACCTTCCTTTAGATGATTTATGTCTCGTATCTTTTCCTGATACACCATGGCCTTCAAGTGCCCCCAAAGATAGAAATCAAGGGGGGTGAGATCTGGGGATCTGGGAGGCCACTCCACAGGACCACGCCGACCAATCCAAGCATCCGGAAACTGCTGATCCAAATACCGACGCACGTATTTAAATTTTCCTATGTATGGAAACTTACGGCCCACCCTGTATATATGTTACACACAGACCGTGCATGGAACTCTTCTGGGAAAATTAAATCCACTATAGTTCGAATAAGTAATTGTAAATGAAACCCATTATATATATATATATATATGATGCAAACCCACAAGGAAAAAGAAAAATGATTCCAAGGCCTTTCGTGTATTCAGAAGTACACCTCGTCAGGGAATGAAGGGAGAAGGCGAGATGACAAAAATACATACCTATGTACAGCGGGACAAAAAAATAAAAAGATTAGCACATGATTAACAAGAGTTAATTAGAGGCAAAAGGTATTTTAACAGGATATCGTCAATTTTATACATTCCCGCACTGTTATTGAAATTATTTTTAAAATGGATAAATGCACATTCTAGAATATTCCTTTCAATTATATCTATGTTTTTAACGAGCGCTTTAAAACTATCCCACTTGATACTATGATTACATCTGTACATATGGTTAAACAATGCATTAGAATTATTTGCTGTTCTACACATATTTATGCTGTTTTACCCTAATGTCTAACGTTTTACCCGTTTGGCCTATATATATATCTACTGAGTTATATTGTGTACATCCGATCGAATACACACAAACAACCGCATTATCCGGGCTATTCTTTATTAGGTGTGATTTAACCTTATTATTATACTTAAAGACTACATTGATACCAATTGCTTTAAGCAAAGTCGGAAGATATTGAAAATTAACATGGTAAGGTTGGCTAAGGATATTTTTACGCTCAAATTCCTTTACAGTTACACTATTATAATACCTATTCACAATACACAACACTCTTATTGAGTTAATTGAGCTTTGCGTCAAAGATTGTAAATTTCAGTTTGAAAATAAGTTTCATGCTATGTCGTTCGGTTTGGCAATGGAAAATCCCCTCTCACCGGTATTAGCTAACTTATACCGTATATGGAGTTTTTTGAGAGTAGAATTTTGCCTACTATTGTTAATTTTAACTTTGTGTGGTTGAGGTATGTAGATGATATTTTATACCTTTGGCCTTACATTTTGGATGTTGACTTATTTCTTGGTAGGCTTAACAATTTAGTCCCATCTATTAAGTTCACGATTGAAAAAGAAAATGATGAAGCCTATCTTTTCTGGATCTGAAAATTCGGAGAAGCTTGAATCAGTTCAAATTTTTCGTAAGCCTACTAATAATAACTTATGTGCATTTATATTCTGACCATCATCCCTTATTAAATCTTCTATTTTCTCTGCAATGTTTCTTAGAGCATTGAGAGTTGTCAGTCCTGAATTTTTAGATTCCGATTTATGCAATATCATGAATATTGGTATTAAATTATGTTATCCTATTTCATTTCTAGATAACTGCCTTAGGAAAGCCAAGAATAGGTATTATAATAGTGTAACTGTAAAGGAATTTGAGCGTAAAAATATCCTTAGCCAACCTTACCATGTTAATTTTCAATATCTTCCAACTTTACTTAAAGCAATTGGTATCAATGTAGTCTTTAAGTATAATAATAAGGTTAAATCACACCTAATAAAGAATAGCCCGGATAATGCGGTTGGTTGTGTGTATTCGATCGGATGTACAGTTGTACACAATATAACTTAGTATATATAGGCCAAACGGGTGAAACGTTAGAAATTAGGGTAAAACAGCATAAATATGCGTGTAGAACAGCAAATAATTCTAATGCATTGTTTAACCATATGTGCAGATGTAATCATAGTATAAAGTGGGATACTTCTAAAGCGCTCGTTAAAAAAACCAGATATAATTGAAAGGAATATTCTAGAATGTGCATTTATCCATTTTTAAAATAATTTCAATAACAGTGCGGGAATGTATAAAATTGACAATATTTTGTTAAAATACCTTTTGCCTCTAATTAATTAACTCTTGTTAATCATGTGCTAATCTTTTTATTTTTCTGTCCCGCTGTACATAGGTATATATTTTTGTCATCTCGCCTTCTCCCTTCATTCCCTGACGAGGTGTATTTATGAATATACGAAAGGCCTTGGAATCATTTTTCTTTTTCCTTGTGAGTTTGCATCATACATACATATATATATATATATATATATATATATATATATATATATATATATATATATTGACGTTTCGACCCAGAGTAAGTGTCATCATCAGCATTCCTCACACTCGCCAATCCTATATACTTGCAAACATGACCCACATACTATCAAACACTATCGACAGCGTTTCAGCGTCCACGTACACCTTCAAATCTCACCACTTGCATAAAATATCACTTTGACTGGAAAACACTGCACTTGCATTCAATATCATGTATGTTTTTGCAAGTGATATCTTATTCAGGCCACCCATTACAGAGGACTTGACAATTGAAGGCGTCATAAGGCGTTCCTTATGACGGCAGAAATTATAGATAGAAGAGGAATTACTATTAATAAATTTAAAACAACATTGAGGAAATTACTTTGACAGGACACTACGAACGAGCCTGTTCATTTCGTCAGTGGGATGGCCAAGAAAGAGAAGTCTAATATACATCTCTAATCTAGGAAGAGTGGGAACTAAATTTTGAGGCTGAAAAAGGTTTTGGAGAAAATAGTCGAGAGAATTATCAAATAGATGTATTGGGTATAGGTTATGTTTAAAGAACTGCTGGAGGTTCCATCGGTGCTACTGTAGTATGCGGTCTACCGTTAAGTTTCTACTGTAGTATGCGGTCTACCGTTAAGTTTCTACTGTAGTATGCGGTCTACCGTTCAAAATATTTAAAAGGAATTGAAAATGAATTGAAAGGAATTATAATTTAATTTACACAATTAAGGAATTATTAAAGAAGTTAAACATACTACTACCGCATACTTAACGATAGACCGCATACTACAGTACGCCCTTGATGATTGGTTAGGTTAAGTCGTGATATTTTCGTTAGTTTTAACGAAAATATCACGACTTAACCTAACCAATCGTCAAGGGCGTACAATTAACCTAATAATAAAATAATAAGAAGATAAGAAGCTATAATTAAAAGGTAGACCGCCGAATCGTAGGTAGACCGCATACTACAGTAGCACCGGTTCCATCTCTCTATGGAACAGGGCCCAATCTGAACAAATATGATAAACTCAGTGTATTTTACACGTGATGCTAGATATTTTGAAACGAAATGGTATAAACCTTAGTAGAAAAACCATTTGCAGAGCGAGTGACTAAAACATCAAGGAATGATAGAGACTTTTCGGTTTCCATTTCAAGAGTAGTGAGTAATATAATCAAGGAACAACGGGGCATGTTCTTTACATTTAAATATAAGAAAGCAATCAACATATCGCTTGTACAGTCCCCTGCAATAGTCGCGCTCCAACAAGCAAATTGATCTGTCCAAGTCACTATTCAAAACATACAGTATAAATAAACAACTCAGAGGAAAATGACCATTTTATTTCTCAAATCAATTATATTAATTCTATCACCACACAATTTACAAATGCAGTACCAGTCCATGCAGGCAAGACAACTGCAAGATTTTCATAATTAGAAGTGTACTTTCTTTGCTTTCTCTCTTGCAAAATGGTAAATGATTCTGATGAAATTTAAAGTACGGGCTAACTGGCTTTCAATTACAATGGTTCCCAAATTTGTCAGTCGATCTTGGGCATTGGTGAATCGCTGATAATATTTTGTCTGTTTCGGTTTGATTATGATAATCTCAAGAAAATGTATGTTCATTAATTATATTTTCTCTCTGTTATTTAATCAAGTGCTTTATTAATATTTTTAGATTTTATCCCCCTCTTTCCGGGTCCCCTAGAGGTCCGGGCCCCGGGGTTATTTATCCCGGCTTCCCCGCCCTCTCGGCGGCCATGCTTCCAGGCAATAATATTTCTGTTTAATAAACCGTTTAATGGCCGGTTACATATCTGATTGACATAAGAATTTGCAACTTGCATCAATTAATGCTTACAACTATTTTTGTCCAAAAATGCTGAAATTATAAATATTTTTTTATTTTTTCATATATTTTTATGATGTTCCCAAAATGGGAACGTTTGCATGTTCGGTCATAAGATTTATGAGGATATATAAGGATTATGATAAACCAATATAAAGCTTATGTAAAAGGTTTATTTTAATGTAGAAAATTATATTTGAGTAACTAAACTGAAACATATTTTTTTCGCAGCAGTAAGAAAGATCAAGTTTGATATGTATATATACACTGTATATATATATATATATATATATATATATATATATATATATATATATATACAGGGTGGGCGGAAAGTAGCTCCCTATTTTGGATTGGTAAAAAAATACGTATATTATCCATTTATTTCAGAAGAAATAATATGAAAAGGTAGGCATACATGGTAGGTTTTCTCTAAAATTCAATGTGGGCTCCAACTCTTTCCACCAGCTTCTGGAGCCGCCCAGGAATGGCGTCCACTGACTTTAGCAGGAACTCCGGCGGGATGGAGGACATGACTTCCCGAATTCGGTCCTCCAGTTCTTCCAATGTCCTCGGTTTGGTGCGGTAGACTTCTTCCTTTACCCACCCCCAAAGAAAGAAGTCGCACGGTGTCAAGTCGGGGCTCCTGGCTGGCCATTGATGTGGACCACGACGACCCATCCAACGCCCAGGGAAGTGGGCATCCAGCCACTCACGGACAACAGGAGCGAAGTGCGGAGGGGCGCCATCTTGCATAAATATCAGATCGTCGATGTTCTCCCATGTGCTGACAACCGGCCAGACCTCGTTTCGCAACATAGCAAGGTACCGCTCAGCATTCATGGTGTTGCGCAGAAGGAACGGGCCCACAACCTGATCTGAGGTCATACCACACCACACCGTTACACTGAACCGATTCTGCCGTTTTTTCAGCGGTAACCGTGCGACTTCTTTCTTTGGGGGTGGGTAAAGGAAGAAGTCTACCGCACCAAACCGAGGACATTGGAAGAACTGGAGGACCGAATTCGGGAAGTCATGTCCTCCATCCGCCGGAGTTCCTGCTAAAGTCAGTGGACGCCATTCCTGGGCGGCTCCAGAAGCTGTGGAAAGAGGTTGGAGCCCACATTGAATTTTAGAGAAAACCTACCATGTATGCCTACCTTTTCATATTATTTCTTCTGAAATAAATGGATAATATACGTATTTGTTTACCAATCCAAAATAGGGAGCTACTTTCCGCCCACCCTGTATATATATATATATATATACACGAAACTAAAACAGATAAGAAAAATCAAGTTTGATATATATATACTAAACTAAAACAGCATTTTATTCGTAGTTTCAAGTTCAAATAAAATTATTTCTTATGATATATTGCACTACAGTCTTTATGCAACCTTTTCTTGCATTTTATGCACTGTAATCTTGTTTTCTTTTGGCAAACCGGACATCTACCCCTCAAGGTGGTGCGGATGGGCTTCCTTGTCTGCGTCGTTCTTGTTGAACTTTTATAAGTGATCTTGCAACTTCCTGTCTAAACTGAAGGTGAGAAAGAGTTGTGGAGCTATTTGCGGATTTGTAGAAGCGGAATGCAGCAACAATGGACATATTAAAAATATGAGAAAATAGATTCCACCACCACTCTTTAGAGCGTAAGCGTGGCCTGTATGAAGACAGCATCCGATCCAGTACATCAACTCCTCCCATTCCTTTATTGTACATATTGATGAGGAATGGTTGAGTTACGACCTTTTTTTTCACTTGCTTTACTCTCCTCTCCACTTTCTGCACTGGGCTTACCCCATAGTAGTTACTAGCGATTGTTACACTAGAATTATCATTCCCTCGAGCACACAAAACAACCCCATCTCATCTAAAATCATAAAAGCCTCTCTCTTTTTTCTTCGCTTCCTTTTGTGTCACTAAAGGACAGGTGCTCGTCCGGTTATCTCTTATCGTTCTTCAAGCTCGTATATTTTTCGAGGCCAAATCAACTAATAACTCGTGGCTTGTAAAAAAGTTACCGAAGAACAATACATGTTCATTGCTATTTTTTACTGGGTAGAGCATCTCAGTGACAACACGATATCCCAGAGGAAGGTTTGTATCGCCTTCTTTTCCACAATATATGGAAAAGTTATAAGGATATCCATCAGCCCCACAAAGCATCCACATTGTGTATCCAAATCTGATGGGTTTATTTTTTATAAACTGTTTTGCGCTGTGATGTCCATGGTAGGGTATCATTGATTCATCTATGCTGAGGAGTTCATGGAAAATCTCGAATTGCTGACAGTTTCTTCGAAGTCGAGAAGTGGTAGCACTTTTGTCATTTTCGATTCACCTAAGTTAGAGTTATCAGCTAAATGAATATATCTCTTTATCGACCGAAACCTCTCTCTGCTCATAGTTTTAGCGAATATTTGAGCCTTCATATCATCACTTGTCGACCAATAGTCATTCTCGGAGGAAAGACAGTGATAGCCACTGAGAAGCAATAAACCTAAGAACTTTTGGATCTCCTCCTCCTCTACGTGAAAATTCTTATCATTTTTCTCTCACAGCATAGAGATTTGTTTGTTCTGTTATAAGGGTCAACATGTCGTGAGTAAAAAATAAACTAAAGATTTCAAACGGATCCTTACCGGCATTACTTTAACCTGCTTTCAAAGGAATTGAGTGAGGACAGTAGCATGGGGGAAAAAGGAGAGAGTGCAATGCACTTGCAAAGGTTGATCAATAGTGCAAAGGGGGAGGGGAAAATGTTGCAAAAGGGTATGCAACAAAGGGGGAATGTTGCAATATGTTATGCAACAAAGGGAAATGTTGCAGGAGGTTATGCAACAAGGGGAGGAGTTATCCCCCAAGTTGCAATGAACTCCCCCAGCTTGCTGGGGGAGACCTCTTTGGGGAGAAGTTGGGAGGGCCTCATCCCCCAAAGGGGTATAGCACACCTAAGAGAGAGAGGAGAGAGGAAGAGAGGTGTTCACTTGACAGTAGCCAAGTGCATATTAAGACTTCATCCCAGCGCTTGCCGTCTTATAAGCCCCTAATCAGCCAGTTGGCTTAATTCGCCAGTTGGCTTAATCAGCCAGTTGGCACAGTGTATACAACGTTTGGACAAATGCACGTACACTCCCGCCTATACGCCCATAAAATGTCACACACACACAAACTATATGCGCGATTATATGCGCCGGGTTCGAGACCCGGTGACGGTGCATCCTTCAACGGTTGGTAGATAAGTGGAAACCGTGGTTATCCTAGTGGTTGCTGGTTAAGCTGTAGGTCTAAGGTGGAGTATAAACATCCTTCCACGGTTGGTAGATAAATGGAAACCCTGGTTATTAGGGTGTATCATGCTTAGGTCGAATATTAAAAAACGTGGAATTTCAAGATTGGCAGTATGTTTTCTTATGTAAAATTGAATTTTAAGAGGGGTTCGTCTTGTGCAACGTTTGCGAAAAATCATATTTAAGTGTTCAAAATGGCACTTTTTTGTCGAAAAATGGGATTTTTGGCCAATTTCAAAGACTTGGTAGCCTCAAATGACCTCCATATGTTCCATATTGTTCACATACACCCTTAAGCATTTCTAGGGGCAGGCTTGGACCCATTTAAGATCAGCCAAAGTGGTTCATAACCCCTAAAATAACCAAAATAACCCAAAATGGCCCAAACCTAAGGAATTGTATGATTTTTAGTCTCCTATACACCACATTTCGCGGCTGTTCTCTTCATCAGGCAGAATCTTTTTGTTCTTCTTTCTTGGTCTTTCATTTTCTTTTTTTTAGAAACGCCTCCACCAATTTTTATTTATTTTCTTTTCGGCATCACTGAGTGTGATGGCAGCTGCCCCCACCTCTCCGCAAGCTGCTGTGACGTTCAACCTTTTTTTTTGCAATTGCAATTCTTCTTTAATATTTGTATAAGTCCCTCTTCCACCCTCAACTTGTAATAATATGCTGGTCAACTGAATGTTTTGAGATTTTTTCTTCTGAAAGCATCTTGATTTGTCTAGCAGGTCTTGTAGAGATCTAAAACATGTTCATAATGTCTTGCTTTGACTTGAAAACTGGCAACAATTCTCTGTGATCGATCCTAGCACGAACAAAATCATCTCTTCTCTCTTGCCCATACACTGCATGAGCTGTAGCTGAAACTTCCTGGACTGCTCTTTCACAGCTTTGAGTGTGAACTGTGAAGTTCTCAACTTCAAGTGGAGACCTGAGAAGCTCCTCAACTTCTCCTCTTGACATCTTACAAGTGAAGAGTGGCTCATACAGTTTCTCCTTATCCCAATTAATCAGAGTAATTGGAGAAGTAGCATCAAAATTCAGTTTAGGGTTTCTATGAGTTCTCAGACTCATGTCTCCATACTCAGACTTACCTCTGATCTTCTTGATCATCTCAACTCCCCATGCCCTCGCCTCCTCATCCTCACTGCACAGGAGAGAGGCAATGAGGTTCTCACTGTGAGCATGATATGCTCCACGAACTATCACATGAGTGATTATGTTCCTGGCTTCAGAGGTCTGGCTTCTCAGCAGTCCCAGAACGGTCACAATATGGTGAGGTCCATACCTCATGTGGTGCTTCACCTTGATCTCAAAATACATCTTGAAGTAGAAGTCCAGGGAGAACTTCAGCAGCAACTCCAGCTTCTTCACCACCTCCCTCTTCAGACCATGCTGCCTCATCCACATCATCAACAGAGCCTCACCTGTAGTCAGCCAGCGTGACTGATTCAGTGGGCCACACTTCAGACCAGCAACTTCCTTGCTCAAATCTCCTGTCTTGAGAGCTTTGATCAGTAGGTAGCAGTGCTTCTGGTCAGTGCTAAGGTTCTGTACAATGTCTTCTGTCAGTTCAATTATATCTTCTCCTGGAAGAGCCTTGAAGCTAAAGTTGACAGGTATGTCATTGATCTTCTCCAAAAGTTTTCCTATTGGGCCACTGAACCGAGACTTGTGCGTGTAGGGACCATCAAGCTTGATGATCATGTGCCTGAGGCTGAATTCATTAATATGCAACTGGCATATCAGCCAGCGACACTTGTGACCTAGCAGTCTCTCCAAGTGAGTGATGGCTAGGCTGACCATATTTCCTTGAGACAAAAACGGGACATTGGGATGGCAAAAAAGGGACGGGGGTTATGTAATATTCTGTATTCATGAAAAAGTAAGTACATAAACCGGCACAAAATTGACATTTTTATTAAAACGACGGGACGGCCAGGAAAAAAAACAAAAAACGGTACTGTCCCGTTCAAAACGGTACGTATGGTCAGCCTAGTGATGGCTCCTCCATCAGGTCCTGTGTTTGTGTTGGTGGAGTCACCACCAAGGACCACAATAGTATCTTTAGCACCATGAGCACTAATCCACTCAAACAGAGCATGAGCTATCTTCAGTGCACGTTTCTCATTTCCTTCAGGTTCTTCTGGTGTACAATGGAAGAGATACTTCCCCTCAGGTTCCCAGGTAACACTATAGTGCTCTTCACTTGTAATATCAGGATGGAAGCGGCCAGTTTCTTCATTGTACCTCATGATATTTGTCTTCTTATCTTGTTTTCCATCAAAGAAAATTCCCTTGATCTCCTCTCCCTCTGTCCTTTTTTCCAGGGCCTCCACCGAGGCACCTATTACAGACTCCTTGCCCCTCCACATCTTCATCCTGTCAACAGCTAGATATGCCTTATCAGCAGATAGATGGCCAGCTTTGATGAGATCTTGCAAGAAACCAGTTGCAATGGCTGCTGCAGGAGTGTTTGCCACCTTGAACCTGACTGCAGCCGCAACAGTGCTTGAGATATCCATGTAGTTCCTCCTGGCAGAGGTGGAGACTTTGCCAGTGTTGACACTGGAGCTTGTGCCTGGTGCAGTACTGGAAAAATCTGTGTCAGTAGTAGGAGCTGCTCTGCCTGGAGACTCTTGCAAGGAAGTCACCTCATCTTTATCATCATCACCATCATCAGCTCTAAGCAGTAGCTCCTTTTCTTCTTCCTCTTTTCTGTTTCTCTTCTCAGCTGCCTTCTGTTCTTCCTGCTTCCTCTTAGCAGCCTTCACCTGCTTCACTGTTTCCTTCACATCAACAGATGCCATCCGGAAGCCAGAAACTTCTGAGGTTTTGTTCCTCTGGTAATGGAGCCACTCTAGCTCTAGCTTTGAAATCTTCTAAGGCAGAGGACAGTCACAGTTGACATGAACTCTAGCAGCACAGCCAGAACAGCCAGATGCTTCAGCTCCACAGAGAGTGATATCATGTCTGCAGGTTGCTATGTCAAACAATGTATCAAGTTCAGATATTCTCTTCTCTCTCTTTGCAGCCTTCACTCTGACATTCACTAGGTCAATCATTTCATTCCATCTGACAAGAATCTTCCTGACAATGGATCTCTCTCGAATGATCACAGGAGTGAACTTGGCATTGCTTTTGCGCCACTGTGCCAGCACCAGTGATGCCAAGTCCTTAGCCAAATCTTGCAGAGGGTACTGAGCTTTCTTCATATCATCCAGAAGCAGCTTCTCTTCCTGGAGGAGGATTCCTCTCTGAAACACAGCTCTCCAGGTTGGAACGTCTGTGGGAAATAACTGCTTGCCTGGACCCACCAGATCACTCAGCTTTGAACCAGAACTTTTTCTGGTCTTTCGTCCTTGCTTAGCCATGGTGGCTACACAATCTTCACCAAGCTTTGTATCTGAAACAGAAAATTATCACAGTGAAACTCTAGTAGCCTATAACAGCTGTTACAATGGTTTTGTTTGGTAAGAAACCGGTCTGTTACATTTGAACGACAGTGTATAGGAATACATACTGCCAATCTTGAAATTCGCGCTTCAATGAGCTCTCTCTCTCTCTCTCTCTCTCTCTCTCTCTCTCTCTCTCTCTCATATATATATATATATATATATATATATATATATATATATTTCCCCGTTAAACAGTAGGTCTAAGGTGGATTGTAAACACCCTGTCACAGCTGGTAGATAAATGGGAACCCTGTGTATCATAGTGATTGCTGGTTAAGTTGTAGGTCTTAGGTGGAGTGCAAGGCTTGACCTTCGTCAGAATGAACAATTCGGGCTGAAGCCATCGAAAGCAAAGGAGAGCCTATATATGTACAGTTCCGGGAAAAAGTTCATCTAAAAAATTCTGAAAACTATAAAATTGGTGCAAGAAGTGTGCACAAAAGATCCAAAATTTATAATTAGCAATCACGTCAAATTGCATTAATTAACTCTCTCTCTCTTTCTCTCTCTCTCGGGCTAACTTGAATTGGATATTAAGGTCTTTTTTATCTGTAACTTCTGCAAATTAAAAATAAAACAGGACAAATGATACACATAGCATTAAAATGAAGGTGAAAATGTACAGCACAAATGAATAAATAGAAAGGAAATATGATAAAGGGGGGAAATGAAGAGAAGAAAGGCAAAAGCGATATAAACAAAAACCTACCTAACAACAAATCCTAATTGGACGATGTAAATAGCTGAATAATAGAAAGACAAATATTTATAAAAAAAATATACATATATATATACACACACACACACATATATATATACATACATATATATATATATATATACATATATATACATATACACACAATTATATTAAACATCGTTCTGAAAATTGTGGGGTTTGGCGGAAGCGATAGATGATATCGATTTTAAAATTCCAATAAATAAACTTCTTTTCGGAGGTGTTTATTTCGAGATCATAAACTTTGGGGGTTAATGAACCGCATCCACCACCCATCTCTGTTATTTTTTTAAAATTTATTTTACGAGATGATATCGTGCGATAGCACAGGGCGCCATAAACTTTACAAGTACGAGAATTGTTTCGAATTCATGGGTAATTGGTTTTAAAACTATCTTCCAGTTTCTGACGAATTATTTTTCAGAGGAAATAATAAATTTTCCGAACCTATTTTAGATGGGGCAACATAAACCGATTCACAAATTTATCTTCCAACTTCGTTAAGCCCCTCATATAATTGGATGTTTATTATATGCTCAAATCTCCCTTCCCCCACCAACACATCGGCGCCCCAGAATACAAGATTTATTTCCAGACAATGCGTTTCTCTCTCCATGGATATGGATCGGGCAAGATATATCTGACACACCCCAGATTTCACGAGACAGCCAATCACAGTACAGTAGGCGGCGTATGAGGACGGCACAGGACCTCTGGTTGCAGGCTAGACGTGCTTATACGTTAAGCCCCGCCCAAATTTCACAGAGGTCCAATAGGAAACTCGTGAATCGGGTATTGTGGGATGTTCACAATTACGATCCCCGTTTATAAAAGTGGGCATTTTTATCACAGGGCTCAAATTCAGTTGTTTTTATCGAACCGTGCTTTAGAAATACCTCGCCATGAGCCAATCGCCGCAGCTCCACCTCTCTCCGGATTTGTTTGAACACGAGGATGCCTCATCGCTGTCTGCAATTTATCTTTTCGTTGCGACTGACCAGAATGAACTTCTTTCAACGCAAACTGAGCAGAAATTTGTGATGGGGTGCAAAAATCGATCAATGAAGACGACATTAAAATGTAAGTAATTAACTTAATTTGTGATTATATACGTCGTTTCATTCAGTGTTAGCTAATTTATAAAAAGCCATAATAAATGCGTTTTGAAAAATTAGTTTGTGATTTATTCTCGGGCTATATACATCGTGTCATTCAGTGTTAAATAATTTATCAAAAGCCGTTGTAAACCGAAGTGAAAGGATATATACCCAGAGGTCGAGGCCCGGTCTCTATTCATATATATATATATATATATATATATATATATATGTTCCTCTGTGTGTATTTTGATGAAAAAACAATAGGTTTTTATTTATTGTCCATTCTCTGTTTTCTTCGTGGTCACTTCGGCATATATATATATATATATATATATATATATATATATATATATATATATATAATATGGTGTGGTTTTAATAATACATTTCTTGATAACTTAAAAATTTATAGAAAGTTCTACAGTAGGATTTTAGAAATATTAAAAACTTTTAAGAAATGCCTGCGGACCCGGGCTCGAGACCCGGTGCCGACAGGCGAAGCGTAGCACACCCATCTAATCTTCCTTTTGAGCTGTAAATTAGTGTACTTGTTTTTAATTATTGCCCATTCTCTGTTTCCTTTGTGGTTATTTCGGCATATATATATATATATATATATATATATATATATATATATATATATATATATATTATATATATAAAATAATGTGGTTTTAATAATACATTTCTTGATAACTTAAAAATTTATAAAGTTCTACAGTAGGATTTTAGAAATAATAAAAACTTTTAAGAATTGCCTGCGGGCCCAGGCTCGAGACCCGATACCAACAGACGATGTCTTAGCAATCTTATTTTTGAAAACTGTCAGGATATCTGCTTTGTAATTATAATTTGCCAGGCGTCCTAATCGGCATTTTCTCTCATTATATTTTTTAATGAAACTTTAATTTAACTTAACTTTAACTGATTCAGTATGAACTAATCATGTTAATTTCTCCTTAAAGGTCCGATGCGGAACTTGATCGTGTTATAGCTACTTTTCGTTTTGTCGAAAGGGGAATAAATGATTTGGAGGCTTTACCGCACAGCCAACCCAGTGACCTGCATACCGAGATCGAGGTACTGGCTCACATCCGGTCGAACGAGCGCCAGGTCATCGAAGAATTAATGTAATTTTTTTGTCTACTCACATTTTATCGTAAATGTTTCATTAGCGGGTATCTTCAATTATAGCCTAGTTTGCATTAGCACTGAGTTATGATTTCTGAACACAATTCGATTTATGAAAAAAATGGACTTTAATTAAAAGGAATCAGTATGAACTAATCATGTTAATTTCTCCTTAAAGCACCAATACGGAGCTCGAACATATTATAGCAACTTTTCGTGACAGCTTTGATGAGAGGGAAGTAAATGATTTGGAGGCTTTACCGCGCAGCCTGCCCATGGGCCTGAATAAAGGGGTCGAGGTATTGGCTCACATCCGCTCCAACGAATGCCAGATCATAGAGGAACTAATGTAAGTTTTCTTGGGGTTAGGAACAAAAAACATTGTATTTTAATTTAATTTATTGGAGGGTAGAAAACATGTACAAAGCGGCTTACAGAACTAGCGTCCATTAAATAAGCCTTAATGGAGACATTTTACAAATGTATATACACCTTTACACAATGTAGATATATAGATATATACGGCTTTTGATAAATTATTTAACACTGAATGACACGATGTATGGTAGCCCGAGAATAACTCACAATTATATATACACCTTTACACAACACAACGAGTGCGAACATATGGGAACCTTTTTTTATTTGTCTGCATACCGTTTCATCATTCATTTCAGTGTCGCACAAATCGAATAATTTTAAGAAATTTATAAATCCCTTCACACGTGATAGGTGCAGGAGAAATGAAAGGCAATACATGCCACAAGTATTATTAAAATATCCTTCGAGGCGGTAAGGATTCCGTACAATTTCAGAAACATGTATCTGTTCGATAAATTTTACAATAACAGGATCACTCCAGGGTTGAGTACCGAGTGAATCAAAATAGTACATTATTTATCTATTTTTAAAATAGATTGCAAACCAATGAACCCCCTCCCCCCCCCACAATGTCGGTGTTCATGATAATCCCATACCAATCTCTCGTAGTTGGCAAATTCAATATTTCATTCTTTGCAAACACGCCGATAAATTTGGAGCATGTGATTCGGTCACTTTTCATTACTCTCTGGAGTGTATTCGTGTCCATTTTAAAAGTTTATGACCACGTTCCTGGAACGGTCAACTTCTATTAGAGCCTGTGATTCGAGGTACACGAGTACACTAATGGGCACATCTATAGGATCGGCAAATTCCAACCTGACTGTGATGTTCTCACTCTGTTGTGGACTTAAGAGTTTGTTACCTCCAGCAGAGAAGTCAGGGGTAATATCAAATGAATAAAGGTTAAATTCTTCCACAAATTCTTTCTGCGTTACGCCAAACCCAAGCTCGTCACAGGCACCGGCATTATGAGCCAGACTACTATAAGCTCTCGCGCAGAGCGGGAACACAGCGTCTGATGAGTAGACCCCCCCCCAATGCGACGCCATTTACATATAGAGTTATATTTTTAAGGTCGAAATTCTCGAATTTAAAGGCACTTTTTTATATTTTCCATTCGTCGAAGCGTGATCCTGCATTCCAATTAATATCGTTTTAGGTAGAACTTCGAGGCCAACCCGGCGGGTAACGTGTATAGGTTGATCTGTACTCTGTTAATTGGGTATTTTACTGTTGCGTGTATTAAATTTTTTTCAATTTCTACATATTTCGGGGAACTTAATTTCATTCGCCGTACACAAATATGTCTCAATGATGTGACTCACAACGGGTTTTGCGCCCTCTTCTTGATCAGGTCCCAGAATTATGCAGATCTCAGGACTCGTGCGGTTGAGTTTTAGATTCAGGTCGACAACGTTCATAAGCAGTTTCTCCTGGAACGTGAAGTCTGTATGAAGATGCCCAAAACACTCGTATATCTTTTTTTTTAGAATTTTTAAATTTATCCTTTATACTACTTTCATCTTTAGTCTGATAATAGCTCTCGGCGGTTAAAAGGTATCCTTCGCTTCTTTTGAAAAGTTGAGGACATTTTCCAGATAGGCTCGTAGGTGATAATAGCCCGTTCCTGCCGAGATGTTAACCTGATTTAAATACACCTCACACTGGCTGAATATGGAGTGTAGGAAGTTGGTTTCAGGGTATGCAGAGTAATATCATCGCAGTCCGTTCTATCTAAATGGGCTATACGCAGTTTAGCGTACATGTGCATGCAGCTCTGGTCAAAAAAGTATGGGCCTGAGCTGGATCTCATGAATTCTATAGGGGCACTCGGCGAACTAATTGTGTTTAATGGATTAATTTTAATAAAGTCGCTATGCTCAACAGAGACCTGATTAGAGGACATCTGAAAGAGGGACAGTTCCGATTTACAGCATTGTGAACTACACGGATGGGTGAAACGCGCTATGACGAGTCAGAAATACGCGCTATGACGTGTCAGAAATAGTACCACCTCTCTCGACCAGTAATAATCAGCCTATGATTCGTGAGAGTAGTGTCCTCAGCTTCTATCATTTAAAAAATGATTAGCCATAGGCTTCATACTCTTAGAACACTTCTTTTTTGATGTCCTTTTACGTTTAGCGCCACGTGTTGGTAACCCCTTCTTCCTGACAACCCTCTTCTTTCCGCCACCACGCATTTTTCTCCTTGCATCTTTGATGATTTCATCCCGTGTACGTTTTAAATGTTTTTTAGAGCTTCTTTAGGTTTAGTTCCACCCTTATGTCTTCTACCACGTTAAAACCTGTTTGTTACGCCTTCCTCCCGAGGTATCTAGCACCCCTCTTCAACAGTGGGACAGCGGTGCGTAGTATGGTTGAAAAAATGGATCCAAGCCCACTCCCACGCTGATATCTCACCCCTCGATAGACTGTGAAAGGCCTTCGGGTCATTATAACTGAATGCGACGAAAGTGTAGCTTCACTGTTATGTTCCCATCACCGAATGGGAAATTTTTTCCCTCAATCGTTCTTATATATATCGAGATATTGGTTAATAGATTAGTCGCAACATTCACATAATGGGGCTTGTCATATGTAATGCTCAAACTTTTCCCTCTATGGTTGGGGATGTGTGCAATGCACAGCAGGCGCGCCTGGGTGTCCCCAACAAATTGATGCTCTCCGATATTGCTGTAAATATAGCATATGTCTGGGGATGGGCAGCTTTCACCTAATTTCTTCATCTTCAACTGATACATTAAGCTGGACAAGTCATATTGTGCCTCGTGAAAGGTATCTCTTTGGAGAGCTGCACTATATCGGCCCTCGGCCACAATTGTGAGTAGCTCTTTATCTTTCATATTTCTACTAAGCGTTGATTTTAACTTCAACCTGCGTGCAGGCGTGTCTATGTTTACGACTTCAAAAAGTAAATCGTTTGTCAGGTATGTCACATTGCCCATGGTTGTGTCATAATGACCGATTCCTAGCGTTACATTTTTACTATAGTACTGTACCTCACCGAACAGGACTGATCGCATAGTGTTGTCTAAGGTTATGCCTATTTTTTCACACTCATCGACTGTTCTAAAGACCAGAAATCTGATCTGATCATTTTCAAGAGTTAAAAATTTGGTGGCTAACTGGAGTTCACATAAACCCACCTCATACGAATCACGCTCCAATTCAATGGGTCCGTGGAGTTCTGTCACAAAGTTGGCCAGGGTGTTGTTAGGATGTACAGAAAAGAGAAGAGGACGGGAGTGTGAAATAGAAGTGGTTAGGTGCCATGTTGCATACTATTTAAGCTTCATTATTGCAGCAGCTTTTATATAGGTGTTCAAGCTTTCTGGGTAACCCAGCCATTTCACCAGATACATTTTTCTCTTTCCTGAACCTTTGCTGCCTAAAATTTTTCAATTTTAAACATACTTTTTCCTAAATTAAATGTCACTTTCTGCGACTCCTCGCGGTAAAAGCCTCCTGTGATTTCTTCCCCATTCAAATCTTCAACGTAATACATCATTATCTCGCCTTTAGGTCTCATAGCACTAACTTTAAAAATCTCACGTGTCCATCATTGCTCAAATCCCTTCGCGAATTTATTTCCCGAACGTGATAGCCTTTCATAATCATTGATTTTGAAATGTGTACAGTGTGGTGACGGTGCTCCATCTCTTCTCAACTCTGGGCGCGCACCTCTTTCTAAAACATCGTTAGGTGTTGTGCCAATCGTACGGTGGTGTGAACGGTTGTATGACGATGCCAATGACCCCAGAATGTTTTTATATCTGTATGTGTTTTTATGTGTAAAATAGCGATGCATGTGCTTCTTTATGGTACGTTGAACTCTTTCAGCCTTATGTATACAACTGCTAGTGAAGTAACTGATATTAAACTTTGCCCGCATGTTCTGAAAAGCGCGGCCTATAATTTCCTTCCCCGTATCCTTACAAAAATAGCCAGGAACAATTTCTTTTTTTAACATCAACGTTTTGGTAGCTTTAGCAACTGTTCCAGGCGATTAATTTTTCAGAGAAATTAGCCACAGATATCTAGAGAATACATCTAATATGAACAAGATGTAGCGGTAGCCGTCATTATACACTGAATATCTTTGCATGTCTGTTAAATCCGCTTGCCAAATAGCGTCAATCGAAGCCGCTGTTGTCTTGGCCGTTTTAAACCTTTTTCTCACCGGCTTATGAAGTGTATAAGCATCCTGCTCCCGCAAATCTCTCAACATCTTTTTTCCCTTCTCCGTAAACACCTCTGTACAGTCTATTAACGCCTCCACCCCTCCATAGGAGGCGGGGTTAGAAATGTCATAATAGCGTTTACTTAATATGTTAGCCATTTGTGTATTTTAGAGACACGTGGATAAGGTTGGCCGTTTGATCTCTTCTTTCTCCTCTTCGCTGGGGGCGATGGCGTACTCAGTTGTGACACATGCGAGACTTGATCCAAGTCTTTTAACCTATTCAAATTACCTATCAATGCTTTGGGGACATTTATTTCTTCTAGTCTTGCTTTAATATGCTTCCATCCTGATGGTGAATGCCTGTCTCACTTTCTCACCAGATCATGGACAATGTCAACGATATTGGATCCCTTTACCATTGTTCCTTCAACAATGACCTCACATGTATCGGCCCACTGTATGATGGGGTCCTCACTCAATAGATTATAAAGACTTAAGCCTTTATTCCACAATGTATGTGGGAGACTACTTTTTAATACATGCTCGATGTGTTGCGTTCCGTTATTCTTTGGTTGGTCATCTCTAACGTCGGACCCGGGTTCTATGTCGCCATGCTCAGCATTGCTCGCGCTGTACCTAATAACCACGGGGAGCTCTGTAGGATTCTTATAATCTTCATACTCAGGAAGACATTTCTGCAGAGCCTCTTGGTACAAGATCCTTTTCTCATCAGGTGACTTTTCACCGTATAATAGGGCTAGCAACTCGCTTTCCATTCTTTTAAGCCTACTTTTACGGGGTTCTAGAGCCGTGTCTGGAATCTTTGAACTTTCTTCATTATATTAATCTAGTCAGTAAAGGACCCAAAATTGAAAATAAGATGGGGAGGAATGATCCCTATCGTTGTACAATAATTCGCTTTTTCTTTCCCACAGTTTGACTTTTACGAGCGAGGTCATGTAGTATTATGTTCTCGTAACTACGTAAGCGAGCCTTCTGAGGGGGTTTCATTAGCACATTACATTTTATAACATTAAGACAGATTTCACAAATACATTTTAAAAAGTCGGAGTCGATATTTTTAACAAACATCTGTTGCAGTGCCCGGGGCAATTGTTGATAGATTTTTATTAATTCACGATATTTCTTCAGCCTATTTTTCATTCTGGAATATACACCGTTTCAGGATCGTTTTGGAATATATTCGTTCTTAGAAGCACCCTAAACGTGTTTCGCGGGTGAAGGTCACAAAGCATATATCCGTAACGATGACTTGTGGCTTCTTTATATATTTCCCAAAAACTCCTTACGCTGATTCAAGAACATTTGATTGACTAATACCCCAATTTGTGACACATCTCTACGTTGCGCGAATAAGACTAGATATTGTGTATTTAACGACACATCGCGCATGTATCTATTTTTGAAAAATAGATTCTGATTGATGAAGAATACGCTTATGTTAAGATGGTGGGTAAGTGTCTCGGCAAACGTTTTATACATTTCTAACATGAGATCGTTAATCACAATGACTGTATGCTCATTTCCTTTAACGAATTAACGTCATATACACCTTTGTGGAACAAAATATCATCTTGGTACTCGTCGAACACTGATTGATAAGTTGAATAGCACCATATTACTTTATGCACAAATTTTGAGAACATCTCCCCCTTATCTTTAATGATTTTAAGCATAAACACAGTTTTACCACATCCTGTAGGGCCAGATATAATACATGTGGAGGGGCTTGTGAACCTGAATTTTTCCACAGATTCCATCTCTAACACGTCACACCCATAAGTGGGTCATTTACAAAATATAACAAAATTTAAGTGCTGCTCCTTATATTCTTGTTTTTCTTCTTCCACAGAACCGTGAATGACGACGATGTACAGTCCCCCATCATCGCTATCACAGATGACCCCGATGGCCGTGTAGCTATAGATCCTTCCCCGTTGACGAACCCTCACCAGCGATACCTTTACCATGCGACAATTCAAAGCGGAAGCATGATGAAGAACCCTCCACGTCAGGTATAAAGCGCGCCAGGATTGCACCGGTTGTTAGAACCCCAGTAATAGAGTCCTATTACCTCTACCTTACGACACAACCCCCAACAGTAGTACCTTCCTCAAATATACCCCTTTATTCCTGTTCAGTTCCGGGCACTTCCTCCACAGCAGCAGCATCTCATGATGTGGAGGAAGGTATAACATTCGAGTTGGTACCCACCGCTACCCCCACCCCTGCCCTGACTAGAAATCGTCACCTGGTCAGAGTTGACCCTGGATCCATGTTTTGCAACGGTGTTGGACTGCGACGCGTAGTTAAACGTATTATGGAGTTTGCGCTTCACAACCGCGACGAACGTGAAGTCCGGACGAGGTTGTCCTTCAGGTTCGGTTCAGATGACGGAGACGTAGATGATTTTTGGGTAGTAATATCGTTCAGACGTTTCACGGCTGTAGACATAGACTATATCTTGGGCCGTATAATGCAGTCCTCTCAAAGTAGTACAGCCTTCAATATGGACAACTTCATGGTAGATATTGACAGAGTATTCCGGCTTGCGGGTCATAGTGCCACACCTTATACTCTTAATTTCAATTCTCCAGTTATTTACAGAAAGCATTTAAACGTCGATCGTGGTTGCGGCTGTATAGCAATAGTCTTTGCTCACATGTTCACTTTGCTAAATACATGGACGCAAAAAATCTGGCGATTGTGCAGCGTGCCCGTAAACTGGCTTCAGATTGTTAGCTTGAGTTTGAGTGTAATATGGGTCCTGAAGAAATGAGAAGGGTCGAGCATGAAGTGAATGTTCGTATAATTGTATTTGGAATGGATGATCGTCGTAGGAGTGTGTATGTTCTTAAAAGCTGTGTGAGAGATCGTACAAGACCTCTACTTATTTTAGGATTGTCAGGAACATCGTATCTCCCCATTCGTAACATAAGAACTCTCTACTCTAGTTATGATAAAAGTCGAAAATATGGAAGGCTTCATGATTTGTGTAAGGGATGTCTCGAGTTTGCTGATGATATAGTGAAACATTGTAAGGAATACTACATGGTATGTGAGCAGTGTAAAAGCCCGAAATGTGAAAGTCGTGTAGTTGAAGCCGAGAAGAGGGAATGTAATATGTGTAGATATACATTTTCCAGTAGTAAATCTCTGAACTCCATAAATTAATTGGCACTTGCAGGAAAATGAGGATTTGTAAGTGCGGTATGTTTCACATGATAGATAATTGGGGGAATTTCAAACATAACTGCGATGAAATTCACTGGTCTACATGTCATGAAAAATATAAGGCGGATGGAGTGAAGCATGTATGTTATATGAAAGATGCTAAGCCTAAAAATAGCCCTTGTATAACCGTGTACTACAATATAGAAACTTACACGAACGCTGAAACCAAAGAGGTTATTCCACATTTACTCGTAAGTCAGACTCTCTGTGATGAGTGCATGGAGATCGAGTGTGATGAGTGTCACAAATGTGGAAAACGGACAAACGTTTTTAAAACGAATGCACACGACAGCCCTTTGAAACTCTTTGTGTCCTATATTGTCAAATTAGCGGAGAAGTTCTAAAAAATGACTGTGTATATTCTTGCCCATAACGGGGCAAAATTTGACACGCAGTTCCTTTATAAGGAACCGTGTATTACGATATAGAAACCTACACGAACGCTGAAACAAAAGAGGTTATTCCACATTTACTCGTAGGTCAGTCTCTCTGTGATGAGTGCATGGAGATCGAGTGTGATGAGTGTCACAAATGTGGAAAACGGACAAACGTTTTTAAAACGAATGCACACGACAGCCCTGTGAAACTCTTTGTGTCCTATATTGTCAAATTAGCGGAGAAGTTCTAAAAAATGACTTTATATTCTTGCCCATAACGGGGCAAAATTTGACACACAGTTCCTTTATAAGGAGTTGCTTGAACACGAATCGTCTGCGATATTTACAGGTGATCCCTTGAAAAGAGGCAACAAACTAATACAGATGCAGATAAGAGGTAATGTACAGTTTAAGGACACCCTGCTGTTCACACCTTGTAAATTAGCAAAGCTACCCATGTCGAGAATATATGCTTTAATTAAATAAATAGCGCAATCTGGCAACTCAACCCTAATAATGTGCCTGCCTTCTAGGTCTTCTAAGTCAGCTGGCTGGTTAAGCCTACTGTCAAGAATATATGCTTTAATTAAATAAATAGTGCAATCTGGTAACTCAACCCTAATAATGTGCCTGCCTTCTAGGTCTTCTAAGTCAACTGGCTGGTTACGCCAACTAGCGGATTAAGCCAACTGTCAAGAATATATGCTTTAATTAAATAAATAGCGCAATCTGGCAACTCAGCCAGTTAAGCCAACTGGCTGATTAGGAACTTATAAGACAGCGGGCGCTCGGCTGAAGTCACAATATGCGCTTGGCTCCTGCCAAGCGAACACTCCTCTCTCCTTCTCTCGCCCTTTTAGGTTAGGTGTACTCCTTTAGGATGTGAGGCCGTCCCAACTTCTCCCCCAAAGACGTCTCCCCCAGCAATCTGGGGGAGTTCGTTGCAACTTGGGGGATAACTCCTCCCCCATAGTTGCATAACCTCTTGCAACATTTCCCCTTGTTGCAAACCTCTTGCAACATTTCCCCTTATTGCAAACCTCTTGCAACATTGATCAACATTTGCATTGCACTCTCTCCTTTTTCGCCCATACTACTGAGGACCAAGGAATAGCTTTTCATTCCTTCTCCACCTTTGGCTTACTTCTTTACTGATATTTTCTTCCTCATCGTTATCATCTGCATGCACTTCGACCTCTCCACAAACTTCACTTTGTAAACAATCTTGATCAAGAGCGTCATCGTCGGCTTCTTCATCACTGTCTCTAGTTTGTTACTGGCAGCAGGTGGCAGGACTACAATATCTGTTACTCCCTCGGTTCTTATGTTTTCCACATATTCAGTCGCACTATGAAGAAATCGGAAGGGAGTCACTGAACCCGTCGACCTGAAAAAATAAAATATATGATATACATATATATGACACACACACACACACACACACACACACACACCACAAACAAACGAACGAACACACACACACACATATATATATATATATATATATATATATATATATATATACTGTATATAAGAATAATGAAATCATATTCAAAGAAAGGCACTTACCCATAAAATGATGTAGAATCCATCACTCTGTGATCTGTTCACACTACGAAGCACTGAATGCACTAGGTAACCCGCACTAAATGCACTAAGTAACCCGCCGAGCTTATATACGCTTCTGAAAAAACAGGTTGAAACATGATGAACTTTGTTTTTTGGCATCGTGCCAAAATGTTGGAAAACCGCGTGTAATCATTGCCAACGTTCCCATTTTGGGAACAAATAATCGATTGTAATTTTTTCAAATATATTTATCAATTTATATCGCAAAATTATTTTTTAGAAGAAATTTCTATTATTTAATATGCATATTCTGCAGAAAAATATTATTTATTGTAATAAGGCAAATACTTAGGAGTTTATAAAGCATTACCTCCAAATGTTTGAAAAATTACAGTAGATTGACTATAAATAAATCGATTAAAAACTGATATTGGAGATCAATAAAATAAAATGTGTGAGAATGTGCATTCATTAATTATAAAAACAATTAATTACTACAAAATATGCTTATACTCATACACCAATAATAAAGAACTTTTAATATATGTTTCCAAAATGGGAACGTTGGCATGTAAACGGTTTTAAAGTCCATGCATCATCAACAAATGATTATCCAGAAAAAGGTCTATCCATGGAGAGATAGTCATAATATAGTTCAATTTTTTATTACAAAAATGAACATGAATTAAGTAAATTTAGGGATTTTCCTAATAACATACAAAACATAATGTTCAAATTATAAGGAACTGACAATTGTTCGAGTAAATAAATATATATTTATTACATCACAACCAGGGCCGGTTTTAAGCCGATTAGACCGATTTGTTCAAATTGGGCCCCGCGCCCCGAGGGGACCCTGCGCACGCGCTCGAGTGGGGGACGCTATGATGAATTAATGAGTGTGCACGAAGTTTCTTGTTACTGTGAAGGCAGTGAAACTATTCAGTCCGTCCTCGTATATCTATGTTTCAATGTTTTATTGCTAATCGTTTGTTTATTTGTTTTGTAATTTCAGTTTATCGTCGCCATTTAGCTTTTTAAAAAAAAAGGTAATTTGTGGACGATATTCAAACCCTCAACACAGAAAGAGCGCTGTTAATGAGATTATATAACATAAAGCTTGGAATGTAAAGTTGTGTTGTTTGTTAAATATGTCCAAATTGTTTATATGTCCAAACTGCAAACTTGAAGTGTCTTAAGCCTGCATGTAACAGAGAAACGTGGTGGTAAGTAGATCCTACATATTAAATTAACTAGTTTTTGCCTCATTATCATAGAGAGCATTTACATTTCTATTTACTAGAGCTTGTTCTTTTGCCCCCTGCGCTTTTCTTCTTACTCCCAGGCTTGCTTTTAAAAATCATGAAATCTTTTGCTTTAATCATTAGATGCATACATGCACATCTTTATTATTTTTCAGTGCCAGGGAGTCTTTATTGTGAATGATTTTGTTTTTTGTTTTGTAATTTCAGTTTATCGTCGCCGTTTAGCTTTTTTAAAAGAAAAGTAATTGAAAAAGCCCTTACATCATCGTCATCATGGCAAGCACAAGCAGAGATAGAGACAAAGGGCGAAAGTATTTGAGCAGCAATCAGAAACGAGCACTGGCCAAGGCTAAGGCAGCTGAAAATGAAAAACAAAGAGGTGCTCTAGCGAAGTTTCTTGTCACTCCAACTTTGAAACGACAACGGGTAGAGGGCCCCGCTAGGCGCTAACAATTTTCTAATTGGGCCCCGCACTTCCTAGCGCCGGCCCTGATCACAACCATAACATTATTATACACAATTATTCAATACTTGGTCCATCCTCCAATATTATTAATGACCCACGCTCCTGCCCAGGCTCCCAAGCGTTAATCAAATTTGCCCACACATTTTCAATGGGGTTTTGGTCACACCCCTTGGTTGGCCAGTTCAGCAGCTCGACATCTCGTTATTCTTGAAACCATGGTTTCAAGTCGGTGATTATATTACAAGTTTCGGAGACAGAAGCATTGGTAAAGAGGGACTCAACATCAAAGCTGGTCATAAAACAGTGGGTGGAAGTGTAAGGACGGATAAATTCAGCAAAAGCAAATGAATCTTTAACTGTGTATTGATTGCGAGTAACGGGATCAACAACTTGAACGAAAGACTTAGCCAGTTTATAATTAGGGGAGTTTATAGCAGAGAATGGGACATATCGGGAGACATGAGTAGTATGGGCGCAAAAGGAGAAAGTGCAATGCAATTACAAATGTTGATCAGTGTTGCAAAGGAAATGTTACAAGAGGTTATGCAACAAGGGGGAGGGGTTATTCCCCAAGTTGCAATGCTAGGAATATTCGGTCTTGGAAAATTCGGTCTCGGAAAATTCGGTCTCAGAAAATTGAAGTAAATCTATGAGCTCAGATAGCAAAAAATATTTAAATCACATTTGCCAGGTATAATGAAAACATAAACGAGAATTTGAAAAGATTTATTAAAGGAATTGTTTTGTTGTTTAAAACTTAAAACTAAAAAGGATACCCTAAATAATGGGTAAAACATAAAAGAAGATTCGGTCTCAGAAAATTGGGTCTTGGAAGATTCGGTCTTGAGAAAAGTTAAAATGAAATTAAGCTATGAACAACAGATTTTAAGAAGGCAATTTTTATCACATTCAACATAGTTTTGCACAAGTATTTCGATGCGCGAGTCAAGTGTTTCATATTTTTTCTTTTTACTTGGCTTGTCTCCTTGTTCCAAATGTGAAATTTTAGTCTGCTTGTAACAGATGATTTCAATGCGGAATGAAATGCTTCAAGGGCATTATTAGATTAGAGCAATTTTTTGGACCTAACCTAACCTAACCGAAATTTCCAAGACCAAATTTTCAAGACCGAATTTTCTGGACACCCTGGGGGTGACCTCTTTGGGGAAGAAGGTGGGGCGGCCTCACCCCCCCCAAAGGGGTATACCTAACCTAACAGGGAAAGGAGAAGGAGAGAGGTGTGTTCGCTTGGCAGGAGTCAAGCGCATATTAAGACTTCAGCCGAGCGCCCGCTGTCTTATAGGTCCTAATCCGCCAATTGGCGTAGAAGCCAGTGCCTCCAGGCTTAACCCGCCAGTTGGTTTAGAAGGCTTCTTAGAAGGCGTAAATGGCTTGTTCAGGTGTACATTATTAGGGTTGAGTTGGCAGATTGCGCTATTTAATTAATTAAAGCATATATTCTCGACAGTTGGCGTTCTGCCAGTTGGCATAATCCGCCAGTTGGCTTAACCCACCAGTTGGCTTAACTAGCCAGTTGACATAGAATACCTAGAAGGTATATATATATATATATATATATATATATATATATATATATATATTACCTTTTCAACTGCCAGATTGCGCTATTCAGATATTCATGACAGATGGTTTAGAAATCCGTCAGTCGGTTTAGAAGACAGCCATTTGGTATAATTAAATAATAATATCGTTTACAACCAAAAGAATTAAATAAAACGCCATTACATCATTCTGTTTATTTAGACGAATTATTGGAATCAACTTCACGAAATGTATAGAAAATAAATATACCATCAAACGATGGAATATATATGATCAAAAAATAAATAAAAAATAATAATAATAGCATAAGAAATACGAACGAGGAATATATATATATATATATATATATATATATATATATATATATATATATATATATATATATATATATAATAAAATTATACAAAACGATGTAGAATAACCATCAATATATTAGTACAGGAAAAATATATACATACATACTTATATTAAATAATTAAATATATTGGAAATAATAATATACCAAACGAAGGAGTATAATCATCAACATATTAGTACAGGAAAAAAAAAATATATATATATACACAATTATATTAAATAATTAAATATATTGAAAATAAATATACATCAAAATACTTTATGTTCTACGGCGCAAAATACTAAACTCACACCTAATCGAGTCTACAGTCACATAATTATTGTTTTGCACTAAATACGACTTAACATTATTTCACCGCTCAAGTTATACGGATACCTATACTCGATATAAATGGCCTTCATATCATTCAATACTATTTTCGTGCCAACTTTACATTCGGTTGGTAGGTTATCTTTAAACACAGCCAGAATACACTCAAAAGCACGCACAAAGAGGGCATCGTTAGCTAGCAAGTCATTATTAAATACAAGTTATAAACACTCCTTTCTAATCGAGGGTTTTTTCTTACCGTCCCGAGCTTTTCAATCGTGAACTCTTCTTCACTCTGCATAGCGGCAATTGAAATAATCTTCCAAGTCGTAACGACAGCTACTCATTATATAGAGATACAACTCTTCAGGGTGAACAGTGTAGGCGAGCTCTACCCTGTACCGCTCAAGTTCTTTGTACCAAAGTTCGGGATATTTTGAAGAGTCTAAACCTTTTAAATAAGCATCCAGCTCTAGACCATTAGCGCCTTGTTCATGCCTACATTCGATAAATCCGTCGAGCAGAGCGGTGTATGCGTATTCAAGAACCGTGTCAAAATAAATCATATCCCTGACACGAGCGTCTAATATAGGCTTCAGCTTGCGGAATCCGACGATTTCAAACATTCTGTCGAGGATGAATCAGTTTCGCGTAGGAACAAGAACGTTATTATCAGATGCATTCTTCCACATCAGCCGTATATCAATGCATTTATACACAACGTACAAACAACGACATATGAGGGGGCATCACTAATCTGTTCTCTTGTACTCACACCTGCAGGTATTTTATAACGGTCCTCACCCCACTTCTCAACTATCACGAAGATTCTATTCATCTCCTCAATACTTATATAAATAACATTACGTTTGTTTGCGTGCCTGCAAATCGTTTCAAGTACATAGTTAATGGTACCGGTTTCACGCCTGAACACACTCAATGACTTCGTCACGGACACATCGTGCGCGGCATTGAGAATGCTTCTCAAAGGAAGTTCCATCGTATTCGAGGAATGCACGTCCAGTCGGTTCAAGCCCTGAGATGACTATGAGCAACCGGTGTGTTGTTTAGCTCGGGGAACAGACGTGGAGGAGTGAGTCACACGGGTGAAACGTGTACGGGTTTGTTCGAATTCGTGTGTTTCGGAGGGGTGAGGTACAGGGGTGGGAGGCTCGGCTCGACGGGGGGAGCGAGACACACCATAAACTGTTGAATCGTGTATGGGTTTGTTCCAACATGAAAGAGTCATGTGAATACTTGTGCCCCATTATACTGGGCAATCGTTTAGAGAATTTTTTCGATACATGAATGCGCACCAGACATTTTCGTTCAGAGAGATTTTCACGAACTAAACACATTTTATTCACAATCCGGTGCACTATTTGAGCGAAACATATGCCCATATTTTTTCTTTTTGCTTAGCAGACGATACTCGTCTCTAAATTCTGTTAAAAACTCGCACAGGCCTTTAGCCACAACCTCTACAAACCTCGTCATGATATACCGGGTGTCCCAATAAAATGTTTACACATCATATTAATATATATATATATATATATATATATATATTAGGGGTGGAGCGAAAAATACTTTTTTTCTAGTATGAAGTTCTAATAGTGATTAAAAGTTGCATTTAGTGGACGAAATATGCCTGCCGAAATATGAGTTCATTTGTTTAAAATTTTAAGCTGCCACCAGGGGGCTAAAGTTAACACAATTTTGTGTAAAAAGGAAAAAAATGCTTCTATTTTAGGTTTGTCAAACTATTATAAAATTTTATCTTAGAATTATCTAATAGTTTGATTAAGATTCTTAAATGATTGGAATTCGTTTTGTAAAATGCCTTTTCATATGCTTAATATCTTCAGCTGCCACAAGAGAGCTGAAGTTAACACAATTTAGAGTAACTGAGTCATGTTGAGACTACACTGAATGTTGTGGGGGAGGGTTTGGGGAGGGTTGTGGGGGAGGGTTTTGGTGTGAAGGAATTTCTTTCTGTGAGTCATTAGAACAGTGTTTTAACACTTGTCTTCTTAGGTAGTAGGCCTAGTCGCTCAGTTGATCGGAGAGTTTTTTAATATGATCGGAATATTATAAAACTTTATTTTAAAGTGATATATATAGAGATAATATTGGTTTTATTATAAAATGCTTGTTATAATGTATTATATAATTTTAGTTTATTTATATAATATATTATATTTTATAATATATTATATATACTTATAAAATATATTATATATATTAATTATATAATGTTTTGATGTTACAGGATATTTTGTGATTGTGAATTTTTCTTAAAAATATTATGGCATCAAATACTAAATATAAACATTTCACTAGAGAACATATGAAGTGTGCCATATTTGAAGTACCTTGTGAGATGAGTGATATGCAACTACCAACTTATAACTGCATTATGAAAGATTACCTGTTCACAAAACATTTAGTGAAGGAGCAGATGAATAACAGGAGCCTTCATTTTCTGAAATAGCAGAGGCAGTTTCCAAAAAGGTAGAAAGGAGTTTAGGAGATGCTCATGTGAAAAGAGTAAGAAAGTCCCTCCAAAAGAGCAGGATTTTTAAATGACCAACGAACACGCAGAATAATGGTGATAGGAAGCATTGACATAGCACACACAAGACGATTACAAGCAAGAGAACATCGAAAGGAAATGGAAAAAGCACGTCTGGAATCCTCACAAACAACTAGTGCTGCTATAACCAATACGTCCAACTTACAAATCGAAACAGAGACAAGTGAACTTCAACAACTAGAAGAGATATCTGAAGATAATGAGGAAGATACAACCTCGACTCAATATGTAATATCAGAACAACAGATGCGTGAGCCACTGCCTTCATTAGCAATTACTTGTGATAGATTTAAAATGTCGGACAGAGCTGGGGCTGCTATTGCTTCTGCAGTATTGGCAGATCTTAAAATTATTACTCCGAAGACAAAGGGAATATTATAGACAGAAGTAAGCTAAGACGTGAAAGACAAAAACAGAGAAAGGAACTACAACAGATAGGAGAGCCAAAAACCATGCGGGGATTATACTTTGATGGCAGAAAGGATAAAACAATGATTCATGTCCAGGAGAGTGATGGCTCTAACCACCAAAGAACCAAACGCGAAGAGCATATCAGCATAATATCTGAACCACACTCTCTGTACTTTGCACATGTGACACCTTCCAGTGGCAAAGCTAAATACATTTGCACAGCGCTAGTGAATTGCTTGAAAGAAAGGAATGTTGATATAGGGAACATCGTTGCAGTTGGCTGTGATTCGACAGTGGTTAACACTGGTAGTATTGGAGGCACAATAAGATTACTGGAAGAAGCCTTTAATAAGCCATTGCAGTGGCTGATATGCCTTTTACACCTTAATGAACTTCCATTGCGCCATCTGTTTCATCACTTGGATGGTACCACTACTGGACCAAGAGCATTTTCAGGAGAAATTGGCCGAGCACTTTCAGACTGTGAAAAGCTTCCCATAGTTAACTTCAAACCCATTGAAATTCAAGAGGACATGTGTGAAGTTGATGTAGATGACATAAGTACCGACCAGAGTCTCAAAGAGTCTTAGTCATAAGAGTCCAGGCAATATATCACATTCAAGGTGGCTCACCACAGCAAACAGGACTCTGCGGTTATATGCAAGCACAGAGAATCCTTCAGGCAATTTACAAGAATTAGCTACTTTCATTGTTAGGGTATACGCACCAATGTGGTTTCAGATAAAGCGTAAACCATTATGCCAATATGGTGCTAAACATATGTGGCATATGATTGCAAGAAGCCGGTATCTCCGTGAAGAGCTTAGGAGAGTACATGACTCAGTCATTCAGCGAAATGCATATTACGCAAATCAAGAAAACATTCTCATTGCAATGATAGCTGATGAAAGGGAGCATGTGCGTCAGTTGGGATTTAGGCATATCATAAAAGCAAGGGCATGCATTGAAGAAACAGATGTTATCAGGTATTTTAAGGTGCCAGAAATAAATTTTTATGCCAAAGACTATACAGATCTCATTATGTGGCAAGATTTTCAGACAGCAGAACCACCGATAACCAAAGGAGTTTCTCTTGATGATATTGAATCATGCATCAAACATGGTACTACTCTTCATTCAGAATTATTTCAGTTTCCATGTCATACACAAGCCGTAGAGAGATGCGTCAAGCTCGTTACAGACGCTGCTGGATCAGTCTGCGGACCTACAAACAGAGACGGTTGGATTCGTGCTACATTAGAATCAAGGAAAAAACAGCCAAAATTTGACACAAAAGCAAATTACTAAATAGTCTTCAGCAAGAACCCTTTCTAGAGGGAGGTTGGTTGGGGAAAGGGTGGTAACTCCGCTAAGGCACGAAATAACGTTTCTTAACTGTCTCAAGCCAGTATAAAGGAGGAGAGACATCCTAATTTATTACTGTTCCCTTTTTCAAGTAAATACAGAATCATACTTAATTCTCATTTTTAAGTTAACTTCAGCCCTCTTGTGGCAGCTGAAGATATTAAGCATATGAAAAGGCATTTTTACAAAACGAATTCTTATCATTTAAGAATCTTAATCAAACTATTAGATAATTCTAGGATAAAATTTTATAATAGTTTGATAAACCTAAAATAGAAGCATTTTTTTCCTTTTTACCCAAAATTGTGTTAAATTTAGCCCCCTGGTGGCAGCTGAAAATATTAAACAAATGAACTCATATTTTGGCAGGTATATATTGTCCACTAAATGCAACTTTTAATCACTATTAGAACCTCATACTAGAAAAAAAGTATTTTTCACTCCACCCTAATATATATACTGTATATCAACATGCACACTTTAGATGATAGTAATATGCGCTGATGTATTAGTATATTTATAGTACTTAGTAATAGTAGTATAGTAGTATAGTAATGATGTATTGTACTTAAATAACAGTAGTATCCCTTGTTACAGGAAATGGCGGCATTGCAGTTATCGTTTGAGCAACGTAAATGGATTCTGAAGCACTATTGGAAGACGGAGAATGTGGATGAGGTACAGAGACATTGGAGAAATGAGTTTGGAACATTACCACCATCACGGGTAACAAATAAGATAAGTTTGAGACTGACGGAACAGTGCAAAACGTCAACAAAGGCCGATCTGGAAGACGTCGCACTTCAACTGACAATGAAAGTGTTGAGACCGTGTTACAGGCCTTCACAAACTCTCCAAATAAGTCTGAAAGGCAATGTTCTCGTGAGACTGGTGTTTCTAAATCCAGTGTTCATCGCATTTTGCGACGTGAAAAGTGGAAACCGTACATACCTAGACTGCGCCATGCAATGAATGAGGACGATCCAGATCGTCGAAAAGAATTTTCTGAGTGGTTTTTGCACATGCGTGATGAAAAACAATCTTTTCCTGATTTCATTGTTTAGTCCGATGAAGCCACTTTTAAACTTAATGATACTATCAATCGACACAACTGTGAGTACTGGGCCACCGAAAATCCAAACGTAACAGAAGAACGAGCACTTAATCAACCAGGAGTGTCAGTGTGGTGTGGTCTGTCTTCCAGAGGATTGATAGGGTCATTTTTCTTTGAGGACAGTCACAGGTGCTGCTTACTTATCAATGCTGCAAGACAACATTGTACCTTCAATCAGAGCTCTTTTTTTGGAAGAGGAGTGTTACTTTCAACAGGATGGCGCGCCACCATATTACCACAATGACGTTAGAAATTTTCTCAATGTTTGTTTTCCTAGAAGATGGATAGGACGTAGGGGATGTGCGGAGTATCCACCACGATCTCCTGACTTAACACCCTTATAGACTTTTACTTGTGGAGCACTCTGAAGAACACTGTGTATGCTGAAAAGCAAAGGACACTACAGGCCTTGAGATACGAAATTGAAATAGCCTGTGCCAACATTCCACTCCGAAAAATCCGAACAGTGGGCCAATCTCTTGCGCGCCGTTGTCAAGAATGTATTGATGCTAGTGTCGGTCATTTTGAACATTTAAAACATTAAAGTAAGCAGCACAACCATGAAGGTATTGACGCTGCTGGCTGATATTTCGAACAATTAAACATTAAAGAAGCCTATTTGCTATCTACTTACTATCCGCTTATTTTGCTTATTGATATATATGTTAATATGATGTGGAAAACGTCCATTTAGATAATCCTGAACAATTTTGGCATAGTGACAAGGAGCACCATCATGTTGATAGACGACGGGGATAGGATTGTTAGTACCGTCGTTTATCATCATGATGGTGCTCCTTGTCACTATGCCAAAATTGTTCAAGATTGTCTAAATGGACGTTTTCCAAATCGCTGGATCGGACGCGGAAGCAACAGACCTTGGCCAGCGAGATCACCAGATTTAACCCCTTTAGATTTCTTTGCATGGGGCTTTATCAAATCGCACGTCTATCAGACGAAGATTACGAGTCTTGGAAACTTACGTACACGTATACGAACTGCTGCAGATAACATAACCCTGCAAATGCTCCAGAATGTGTTTAGAAATGCTGCGGAACGATTTGAGCTGTGAAGGGATACTGATGGGCGTCACGTCGAATCCTACTCTTAATTATTTAATATTACCACTTTATCATTTTATGATTGAATTCCATATAATTTCCAAGTGCTTCACAAAAATAGATCCTGACTTTATGTACACCCTGTATATAGGTGCGGAAAAAAGTTTAAGTATAATATTTACAGAAAACCCACTAATAATAATATAATTGTTCCTATACACATTATTGTTCGGCTCACCACATTAACGTAAAACGAACCGTTTTTTCTACTTTGTTCCTAAGATGCTTACGAATTTGTAGCCCAGAGTTCATTGATGATGGAATTAGTAAAACTTATAAAATTGCGTTTGATTTAAAATATCCAAAGAACTGCATAGATAAATCTTTAAAAATGGCAAAGAAAACCTTCTACGAGGTAAAAGACAAGACTCCTTATACCAGAAAAAACGTCTTAGCATTACCATTTAAAGAAAATTTCCTGATCTGCCGAAACTGCTGAGGACTTTTAACGTAAATATCGCGTTCAGAAATTTAGATGTAATTAAGAATTCATTGATTAAAAACTCCCTTTTAAATGAACAGGGTTGTGTATATAAAATTCCATGAACAATATGTAGTAAATTTTACATTGGTCAAACTGGCAAGACGCTAGAGTTACGTACTAAGCAGCATAAATACAGTATAAGAACCGGCCAGGAATCTAACGCCATTTTCATTCACGTCAGAGATACTAATCATCCCATTGACTGGAAAGATGCCTCCAAATTAAGTTTTAGTAAATCTATTTTTAGTAGAAATATAATTGAATCGAGTGTGATCAAGAATAATGCAGATTTTGTTCTTAATATTAGCTCTGGGCTTTATAAATTAGACTCGTACATTGTTAGAAAGGTGGTATATTATTTTGACCGCATTCTTGCCACTTAATTGTTTGCTTTAATTAAATAAATATAATTTTAATAATTGTTAACATTTTTATGTGTACACTTTAATTGTATTATTTCTTTTATAGTCTTTATGTACTCGATAGTTTAGTAGACTTTTGAACAAGTTATCTATTGGGAAGAATTTTTAGATTGTTTTTAGATTGAGTTGCCTATTGGGGAATTCTTCGCTTCCCCAATAGGTAACGGAATATTCTGGAAGGAGCACGTGTCGACGATTGCACCATGTCTTTTGTTTCCTTAAATTCTTGCCACTTAATTGCCTGTTTTAATTAAATACTATTTCTAATAACTGTTATAATTTTTTGTATACATGTTCATTGTCTAATTTCCTTTATATAGTTTTTATGTATTCAATAATTTAGTAGCCTTTAGATCAAGTTATCTATTGGGGAAAAAATCTTTAGATTGTTTTATTGTTGTTTTTTAAATTGAGTTGCCTATTGGGGAATTTTTTCGCTTGTGTATTTAACTCCTTTATTTGGTAAACTCTGTTTATTTCTTTCTTGTCGCTGAAGATGTGAATATATCACGAAAGCGCTCGGATTTCGTGTTTCTTTTCCTTTTCCCTGTGGTTCTTTGCTTATTAAAAAGATCACGTGTTGTTCTGTGACTTTATTGCATGCATATATATATATATATATATATATATATATTAGGGTGATTCAAATATGGGGGTAAAAATTTCTTTTTTATATTTTAATGTGTTCAACCCTTCAAATGGTTCATTTCAGCATAAAAACAACTATCCTAAAATATTTTAGCAAATTTTTAATTTTTAGGGGTTGCTACCAGCAATTAAAAATTGACAGAACGACTCAAATTGTCCAATTTTTCCACACCACCCAGGAGGTACAGTGTAAGGCGCATTGCTTTTTTTTAACGTGGAAAGCTCCCCCGTAGGTCCTACCATAACAACAAGCATGCATAATTAAACTAGCATGATATTTGAGACATTAGCTGTCCTTACTTCATCAATGTTTCTTTCTTTCTATCAAGGTAAACAGCCCTGTAGTTTTTCACTACTTGTAGCAAGAATTGTTTTTGATCTTCGTCATGTGTTAGTATTTTATTATATTCATCCATTAATTTTACTCCTCTTTCCGCTATATCATTCACGACTTTCCACTGTTTGATAGATTTCTTAGCGGAGTTATACTCTTCATCATTATGCCATTCTTTAGCATCTTTGAGTAAAAATTTTGAACTAAATTCTTATTGTAAAGAATCTTTGAGTATTTGATGTGACAAAATCTTCTAATTTCTTCGTTGGAATAAGTGCAGGATCTAGAAAAGCCAGTTTTGCAGGAAGAGTTTCTGTTGTATTTTGCAAGGCCTTTAAAATTTTTTTTCGTTTCAGTAGGCACTTCATCATCATAAAAGGCCAAGGCTACCAGTTCTTCTGATAGGTACCAGAGGTGACCTAACAGTTTTTAATAGCAACAAATGCAATTGTGTCATTTATTTGTTTGTAGACTACAAGATTCTGTAATAATTCCAGATCAAGACGAGGAGCGCAAGATGGCACAGGAGCTGTAAACCATGCCTTTACATGTAACCGATTAGCAAATAGACAGATGTCTTTTAGTCCTTTTTGTCTTTTACTGAAATTTTGAACTGAGATTTGAACATAAAAATTTTAATGAATATGTAATTTTGGCCATCCACCTAGCCGATGAAGTCCCGCTGGATGTTTAAATTTGATTCCACCTTTTGGTTCACCTCCCAAAAAAATAATTGTTAACTGCAATAGTTCTAGGTAATCGTCTCTTGGTTGGAATGTATCTAGTTGATTTGCTGCAAATATAATTGTCATCTTTGATGTCATGAATATTTTCATAGATATCTGGATCTGATAATGCTGTTTCGTAGTCCTCCTTATTAATGCTTGACCATTTTTCTCTGAACTTCTTAAAAAGGACTATATCTGGGCCAGAAGATGGTGATAAAGACTTTAAAACAACAGCGTCCAGCATAATTTCAAATATATGGTGTCGACATGCCAGCAACAATAAATCGTTGTCGAATTTTTGTTCTAGAAGAATAGCTGCACCATTTCTAGGACCAGTATTGGCTGTCGTTGTATTGAAACACATGCATTTTATTTGTTCGCAGATGTCCCATTCAAGCGATGTCTGATTGTTTGCATTAAAACTAGAGACGCATTTCTGTCATTCAATTTTGCAACATCAAGACTTCCTAATAATTTATCATCAAACAATTTTCTACGTTTGCCAACCTTACTTTTCCATGTTGAAGGTTGTGCAGCACAGAAACCAGATTCATCACTTTTACTCTCCTCTGATTCTGATTCTGATGATGTACTGGTGAGTATGACAGCCTCTTCATTCTTCTTTCTTTTGATCTCTTCTTCTGCTTTCCTCTTTTCATAACGTTGTTGCTTTTCTGCTGCTCTTTGCTCGTTTTTAGCAACAGCCTTATCAATGGTACCCATTTTTCCATGACGTCCTTTCTCACGTTGCATTTTCAAGAATTTCTTATCATCTTCTATTTTTATAAGCTGCATAGCATTCCCATGAGCAATGTCAAATAAGTTTTCCAGTTTATCTTTCCATTTTTCTTCTTTATTATTTAAATTTTGTGATCTTTTCAATTTGTTTGCTTTGTTTTTCTTAAGCAGCTGTCATTCCTTCAGTATTCCTTGAATTTTATCTACTGCATGTATTCTTTGTTTTGCTGGTATTCCTGCTTTTTTCCAAACTGCTAGCACATCATCTGCAGTAGAGCAGCATGATTCTCTAATGTCTTGCTTTTAATATTTCTGTAGTGCATGAAGAGGGCCATCATTTCCTTCTCTGATGGTAAGACGGATGTTTTTAGTACTGCAGAGGGCTGCCCAATTAGCCATACTTCAGTTTCTTTTCTTGTAGAACTTCTCCCAAATGAGCAACTGGGTGATGGTGAGTTAGGCCTAGCTTCCATAATCGATTAATTGGTATCAAAATTACGAGTTCCAAGCAACAATTGAAAGCAAGCTAGTATATAAATCATTAATTAAAAATTCTGAAATATAAACAATTAAACATAAAATCATAAGTTGTAAAAACAAACAAATTGAAAAAGAGGGAAACTTTGACGCCTGGTAGCACATAGTAAATTTTATTTAAAATTCACCAAATTTGGCATACACTACTTTTTTGTCATATGGAACAAAAATACAGGTTGAACAATTAAAAAAAAAACTTTGATTTTTTTGAATCACCCTAAATATATATATATATATATATATATATATATATATATATATATATATATATATATATATATTATATATGAATCAATAAAAGGTTTTATAGATATTATATCATCAGCCAAAATGGTATAATCTTGTTTAAGGCACAAGGCAGAAGGTGCAATATGAAACAAAACAAGTCGGTGACTAAGTTACAGGCATGAATGGGACGACTTTATTTTTCCGCAGGATCTCATTGTTTTTTCCAGTATTCCGTTTTATATATAAATTATATATTATTTAAAAAGGGACGTTTTCCAGTTTATGTACCGTTTTCTACAGTACATTACATACAGCATTCACTGTGATTTATAGTGTAGTGACGAAAGTTATAATGTGGGTTAGGTTAGGTTAGGTTAGGTTAGGTTATCAAGAACTCATTTTTGATCACTCATTTTTGATCTGAAAAGAAGCAAAAATAAATTATATGAAAAACGGTACACAAACTGGAAAAGGTCCTTAAAAAGTTGCGACAATCGTTTTGAAAAGCTATATTGAAAACAAAATTTATAATTACTCCAAGAACAATCCTTAAGCAGGACAAGATTATTTACATCTGTTCAGGAATTTTGGGGGCGGGGCATAAATTTTCTAGGGTTTATAACTATGAGGACGGCGAGCTAACCAGCTTTCATTATTCCATTTATTTTCAGTGCTCTGAGTGCTTTGACTGTGACAATTCCAACAAGTCGAAATTCATTATACACACACACACACACACACACAGTGGCGTTCAAAAGTCTGCGTCCACCTTATAATCACTCATTTTATTGTAAATTGTACAAATATATATGATAATTACTACAAAATTTGATTTTTTTTATTGTTACATTATTTGCTTCTAAATGTAATTATTATAAATTAGTAACGAAATTAACAAATTAATGTCATAATCTTATTAATAATCGATATGACCTCCTTTTGCTTTAATGACAGCTTCCACTCTGTGAAGCATAGATTCGACAAGTTTCTGGATAACATCTTGTGCTATGCCGGTCCAGCATTCTTCTCCATTCTCTCAGAGAGAATCAAGAGACGTTATATTCTTTTTAGTTTTCAGACTCTTCAAATGGTCCCAAAGATGCTCTATTGGATTGAGATCAGGACTTTGTGGAGGAAACTTCATAATTTGCAGAACACCTTCATCTTTTTTCTTGTTGAGATTGTTCATGCAAAGGTTAGAAGAAGTGTGCTTTGGGTCGTTATCCTGCTGGAAAATGAATCCTTGACCACAAAACCTCAATCCTAATGGTATTGCATGTCTCACTAATATGGAGTGGTACTTCTCTTTTGTGAGAGTGTATGTGAAGATCTCCAACTCCAGAATAACTGAAACAACCCCAAACTTGAATGTTGCCTCCACCATGTTTACCTGAATGTTTTATGCAGGGATCTATCAGTTTTCGTTGGTTCTGCGTTTAACATAAACTCTTCTATGAGACCCAAAAAGTTCCACTTTTGATTCATCAGTAAAATTAACTTTTTTCTAGTCGTCTACAGTGAAATTTCGATATTCTCTTGCCCACTCCAATCTCTTAGCTTTATTTTGTTTCCTCAGTAGTGGTTTGAACACAGCAACTCTGCCATGGAGACCAGCTTTTATGAGTCTTCTTTTTATAGTACTTGTACTTATTGGAGAGTCCTGTTGTTCATTCAACTGTGCCTGAATCTGTGTAGCTGTGGCTTTTCTGTCACGCAGTGAATGTAACCTTGATGTAATGATCCTCAGAATCAGAAGTCACTTTAGGTCTGCCAGAGCTTGTCTTTGAAGAACACGATCCAGATTCTTTATATCTGCTTGTAGTTCTTTGGACGGCCCCCTTTGAAACGTTAATTTTTGCCGAGATCTGGCGCTGAGACATTCCCTCTCTTGAGAGGGCAATTATTTGTCCTCTTTGGGATAAACTTAGTTCCTTAGATATTTCAATTACGGCCTGTAAAGAGAGAATAGAGAAAATGATTAATTACTTTTTAATCAAATTGCTACAATCTACAGATCTACAGAAGCTAAGGCTAACAAAGACCCTAAGATCCACTTTAAGGTTAGCCCGAGAAAAAGAAGAGAGTAGGGGGTTAAAAGAAGAGAATAAGGGGTTAAGTAAGTAGCAAAACCTATCATTCGTGGGTTAACATTCATTCAGAAAAGGAGAGAGAAAGACTCCCCATCATCATCCGCCGGCCACTGCCCACAAGTCGGAAAAATAGTCGAAGAGACTAGGAAAGGGATGAAAGAAGAAAGATAAGAACGCTTACAAACCATGCAAACAGTCTTAACTCAAACACTGTCATACCATGCAAACAACAGACGTGCAAGTAAAGAGAGGATAAGAAAAAAAAGTATGAAGAGTATAACAAAAAGTGAATTAGTTTAGGCTACGAACTACATGTAAGTTCGTGTTAGTCTAATTTTTTTTATAATTTTGTTGCTGGCATATCACACGCTGGTATGTCACAAGCTGGCATGAATCGTCAACAGACTCAAACCTCGAACATTACCCTCAGAACTCCTGTTGCTAATTGTTTTATTATTTTAAACGACTTTATTATTTTTAAAATGTCTATCTAAACGGTTTTTAAACATATTAACGCTGGTAGAGTTCACGACGGACGCGGGAAGATTATTCCATTTATCAATCACTTTAAAGGAAACGTTTTCAGCGATGTTAGTAACGAAACGTCTGCCACGTAATTTAGTTCCGTTATTACGAGTGTTGCTATTATAAAACATGAACAATTTGTCAAAAATTTACGTTATCGATTTTATTAATGATTTTAAAAACTTCAATGAGCTCCTCCTTAATCTCCTAATTTCGAGTGAATGCAAGTCTAACTCTTTAATCTTATCTTCGTAAGACTTGTTGCGTAGTGACGGAATTAGTTTCGTGGGGCACCCTCACCCGTACCCCATACGTTTTTGGCCCTGTTGATATAAATGAGTCAGCGTATGCACCATCACCATACTAATCGTTGATCTCGTCAGTTAACTCTCCGAGGAATTCCCCAATAGCTAGCATGTATTCACCCTCCCTCGCTGTGAATATTACGCTATCTGTATCAGCGTACAGCACCCTCCGTCCAAGAGAGTGCAATAGTCCCTAAAGCTTGATGCGGGCGCAGGCCTTTGTGAAGCTGGCTACAGGTATGTTTGTTATCCGTGAGGTATCTGTGGCCAGTTCGGTGGTGTTGTACTTTATTATGTAAGTATTACCCACATTCACGATCTCCGCAACCTCTTTATCGGGAGCGTTGGCATAATCCCAGACTTTACTATACTTTGTGCCAAATGAACATTCCCTTTGCCAGTATTCTGTGCGAATTTCCCCAAAGACTGTTTAGACACAACTTTGCACAAAAGCGCTTGCCAGGATTCTTAACAATTTGGGATCGGTCAAACTGTATACCTTCTTGGGCACGGTAACGCTGAATATAAGCCGTTTTTCATCTTCTGTATCAACTCCTCGCGGATACCCCGATGCTTCTACCTTATCCTTCAAAAAAGCGTTTATATATGGCGTGAAAAGGTTGGGTAGCTTCTGAAACCTCCACACCTCATGTATCTTCATTATTCTGTACCCATGGCGAACCGAACGGCTAGATCCAGCTCAGGGCTTGTATATACACCTCTGATCTTACGTTGGTTCGTTGTATGATTACAATCTCCGTTGTTCTCTTCTGCGCACTTCACGCACAGGGGAAACATGAGCTTGTGATCTATAACGACGAGTAAGATCGGCATCCATAAATCGCGAGGGGGAAGCACGTCTACGAAAGAGAGTCCAAAGTAGCGCTCATTCAAGTTAGCTGAACTCCTCGATGGTTGCATGGGGGGCCACCAGTTTTTCAGGTGCACCTACGGGGTACGGATTGTTCTTCATCACGTAGGGATATAAAGAACAGAAGTCGTAGTAATGGAGTTTCACTCCGTCTGTAGGCGGAAAGTATAGCTTGAATGGGTTTGTACGCCCTCCCAACAAGCTGTCACGCATTTGAGGGGGTCCAACACCATTGAACGTTTGATGGCCCTTATTTCTTCACGGTACTGGTCATCTGTTTCCATCCATGCATCATTCTCATGTTCCGACACGATCTTGTGAGTGAACTAGGAGACTATAAGTTGATCGCGGTTGCGGGTCCATGCGTGGCTCTCGGCGGGGGATCTTCCACAGAGATCCCCTGTAACGGCACACTCAGCGCGCGGGTATCCATGCCACCAGCAGCCGTTAAGGGAATACACAGTCTTCTCACCAGTGGTTGGATCCTCACTGAGGCCATCAACCCAAAAAACACGACCATTGACCTTAATGGGTACTTCCCCCGTGTTACGGGCATGTTTTATGTATACATCGGTCTGTTGCTGTAGGTGTATGAGCCAATAAATAGCCATGTGCCCATAACTGCGGGGATTGTTTCTGTGAATGACTGCTAAGGTGTCTTTAGGCATGAAGTTATTCATGAACACCGTAAAACATAATGAGGCGATCGTGGCTGCGACTTGCACTGGATCGCATTTGAAACGGGCTATGTACATCCTTCTAAAGGCCTGGAAGACATACTCTAAGCACGCGCACATCATTCACGCAATAACGTTCACATTCGTCAGCTATATTGTATGGAGTAGCGGTCAAAATCTTCACGTTCACTATCACTCATGTTGGTGTAGTTAAAGTAATGTTTGGGTGGAGGTAGTCCTACGTAATTTAAAGTTTCGCTAGTGAGGAGTGTGTAAGGGAAATACCCTTTTCAAACTTCAGCGGCTACGCCCATCACCTTGGGTAGCTTTGCTAATTTACAAGGTGTGAACAGCAGGGTGTCCTTAAACTGTACATTACCTCTTATCTGCATCTGAATTAGTTTGTTGCCTCTTTTCAAGGGATCACCTGTAAATATCGCAGACGACTCGTGTTCAAGCATCTCCTTATAAAGGAACTGTGTGTCAAATTTTGCCCCGTTATGGGCAAGAATATACACAGTCCTTTTTTAGAACTTGTCCGCTAATTTGACAATATAGAACACAAAGAGTTTCACAAGGCTGTCGTGTGCATTCGTTTTAAAAACGTTTGTCCGTTTTCCACATTTGTGACACTCATCACACTCGATCTCCATGCACTCATCACAGAGAGTCTGACTAACGAGTAAATGTGGAATAACCTCTTTGGTTTCAGCGTTCGTGTAAGTTTATATATCGTAGTACACGGTTATACAAGGGCTATTTTTAGGCTTAGCATCTTTCATATAACATACATGCTTCACTCCATCCGCCTTATATTTTTCATGACATGTAGAACAGTGAATTTTATGTTTGAAATTCCCCCAATTATCCATCATGTGAAACATACCGCACTTACAAATCCTCATTTTCCTGCAAGTGCCAATTGATTTATGGAGTTCAAAGCATTTATTATTGAAAAATGTACGTCTACACACATTACATTCCCTCTTCTCGGTTTCAACTACACGACTTTCACATTTGGGGCTTTTACACTGCTCACATACCATGTAGCAATCCTTACAATGTTTCCTATATCATCAGCAAACTCGAGACATCCCTTACACAAATCATGATGCCTTCCATATTTTCGACTTTTATCATAACTAGCGTAGAGAGCCCTTATGTTACGGATGGGGAGATACGATGTTCCTGACAATCCTAAAATAAGTAGAGGTCTTGTACGATCTCTCACACAGCTTTTAAAAACATACACAGTCCTACGACGATCATCCATTCCAAATACGACTATACGCATTCATTTCCTGCTCGCCCTTCTCAGTTCTTCAGGACCCATATTACACTCAAACTCAAGCTTACAATCTGAAGCCAGTTTACGGGCACGCTGCACAACAGCCAATTTTTTGCGTCCATGTATTTAGCACAGTGAACATATGAGCTAAGACTATTGCTATAAAGCCGCAACCACGATCGACGTTTAAATGCTTTCTGTAAATAACCGGAGAATTGAAATTAAGAGTATAAGGTGTGGCACTATGACCCGCAACCCGGAATACTCTGTCAATATCTACCATGAAGTTGTCCATATTGAAGGCTGTACACTTTGAGAGGCTGCATTATACGGCCCAAGATATATTCTATGTCTACAGCCGCCAAACGTCTGAACGGTATTACTACCCAAAAATCATCTACGTCCCGTCATCTGACCGAACCTGAAGGACAACCTCGTCCGGACTTCACGTTCGTCGCGGTTCTGAAGGGCAAACTCCACAATACGTTCAACTACGCGTCGCAGTCCAACCGTTGGTATACAGGGATCCAGGGTCAACCCTGACCACGTACCGATTTCTAGTCAGGGCAGGGTGGGGGTAGCGGTGCGCACCAACTCGAATGTTATACCATCCTCCACAGTATGAGAAGCTGCTGTGGAGGAAGTACCCGGAACTGAACAGGATAAGGGGTATATTTGAGGAAGGTACTATTGTGGGGGTTGTGTCGTAAGACGTAGAGGGTTGGGGCTCTATTACTGGGGTCTAACAACCGGCGCAATCCTGGCACGCTTTATACCTGACGTGGAGGGTTCTTCATCATGCTTCCGCTTTGAATTGTCGCATGCTACAGGTATCGCTGGTGAGGGTTCGTCAGCGGGGAAGGATTCTGTAGCTACACGGTCATCGGGTCATCTGTGATATCGATGATGGGGGGCTGTACATCGTCGTCATTCACGGTTCTGTGGAAGAAGAAAAACAAGAATATAAGGAGCAGCACTAAATTTGTAATATTTTGTAAATGACCCACTTAGGGGTGTGACGTGTTAGAGATGGAATCTGTAGAAAAATTCAGGTTCACAAGCCCCTCCACATGTATTATATCTGGCCCTACAGGATGTGGAAAAACTGTGTTTATGCTTAAAATCATTAAAGATAAGGGGGAGATGTTCTCAAAATTTGTGCATAAAGTAATATGGTGCTATTCGACGTATCATCAGTGTTCAACGAGTACCAAGATGAAATTTTGTTCCAAAGGTGTATATGACGTTAATTCGTTAAAGGAAATGAGCATACAGTCATTGTAATTGACGATCTCATGTTGGAAATGGATAAAACGTTTGCCGAGACAGTGTTCTCCCACCATCTTAACATAAGCGTATTCTTCATCAATCAGAATCTATTTTTCAAAAATAGATACATGCGCGATGTGTCGTTAAATACACAATATCTAGTCTTATTCGCAACGTAGAGATGTGTCACAAATTGGGGTATTAGCCAATCAAATGTTCCCGAATCAGCGTAAGGATTTTTGGAGGTTTATAAAGAAGCCACAAGTCAGCGTTACGGATATTTGCTTTGTGACCTTCACCCGCGAAACACGTTTAGGGTGCTTCTAAGAACGAATATATTCCCAAACGACCTGAAACGGTATATTCCAGAATGACAAATAGGCTGAAGAAATATCGTGAATTAATAAAAATCTATCAACGATTGCCCCGGGCACTGCAACAGATGTTTGTTAAAAATATCGACTCCGACTTTTTAAAATGCATCTGTGAAATCTGTCTTAATGTTATAAAATGTAATGTGCCAATGAAACCCCTCAGAAGGCTCGCTTACGTCGTTACAAGAAACACGTACAGCGCTCGCTCGTAAAAGTCAAACTGTGGGAAGAAAAAGCGAATTATTGTACAAAGAGGGGATCATTCCTACCCATCTTATTTTCAGTTTTGGGTCCTTTACTGACTAGATTAATATAATGAAGAAGTGGTAGTGATTCCGCACGAGGTGTATGCTTCATTGCAAAGTTCAAAGATTCCAGACACGGCTCTAGAACCCGTAAAAGTAGGCTTAAAAGAATGGAAAGCGAGTTGCTAGCCCTATTAAACAGTGAAAAGTCACCTGATGAGAAAAGGATCTTGTACCAAGAGGCTTTGCAGAAATTTCTTCATGAGTACGAAGATTATAAGAATCCGACAGAGCTCCCCGTGGTTATTAGGCACAGCGCGAGCAACGCTGAGCATGGCGACATAGGAACCGGGCCGACGTTAGAGATGACCAACCAAAGAATAACGGAACGCAACACATCGAACATGTATTAAAAAGCAGTCTCCCACATACATTGAGGAATAAAGGCTTAAGTCTTTATAATCTATTGAGTGAGGACCCCATCATACAGTGGGCCGATACAGGCGAGGTCATTGTTGAAGGAACAAGGGTACAAGGATCCAATATCGTTGACATTGTCATGATCTGGTGAGAAAGTGGGACAGGCCCTCACCAACAGGATGGAAGCATATTAAAGCAAGACTACAACAAATAAATGTCCCCAAAACATTGATAGGTAATCTGAATAGGTTAAAAGACTTGGATCAAGTCTCGCATGTGTCACAACTGAGTACGCCATCGCCCCCAGCAGTAGCGTCTCTGAAGAGAGAAAGAGAGAACAAACGGCCAACCTTATCCACGTGTCTCTAAAATACGCAAATGGCTAACATATTAAGTAAACGCTATTATGACATTTCTAACCCGCCTCCTATGGGGCGTTAATAGACTGTACAGAGGTGTTTACGGAGTAGGGAAAAAAGATGTTGAGAGGTTTTTGCGGGGCAGGATGCTTATACACTTCATAAACCGGTGAGAAAAAGGTTTAAAACGGCCAAGACAACAGCGGCTTCGATTGACTCTATTTGGCAAGCGGATTTAACAGACATGCAAAGATATTCAGTGTATAATGACGGATACCGCTACATCCTATTCATAATAGATGTATTCTCTAGATATCTGTGGCTAATTCCACTGAAAAATAAATCGCCTGAAACAGTTGCTAAAGCGACCAAAACGTTGATGTTAAAAGAAGAAGGGTTCCTGGCTATTTTTGTACGGATAGGAAAGAATTTATAGGCCGCGCTTTTCAGAACATGCTGACAGAGTTTAATATCAGTTACTACACTAGCAGTTCTATACATAAGGCCTCTTTAGCTGAAAGAGTTCAACGTACCATAAAGGAACGCATGCATCGCTATTTTACACATAAAAACACATACAGATATATAAAATTCTGGGTCATTGGCGTCGTCATACAACCGTTCACACCACCGTACGATTGGCACAACACCTAACGAAGTTTTAGAAAGAGGTACGCGCCAGAGGTGAGAAGAGATGGAGCACCGCCACCACACTACACATTTCAAAATCAATGATTATGTAAGGCTATCACGTTCGGGAAATAAATTCGCGAAGGGATTTGAGCAAGGATGGACACGTGAGATTTTTAAAGTTAGTGCTATGAGACCTAAAGGCGAGATAATGATGTATTACGTTGAAGATTTGAATGGGGAAGAATCGCTGGAGGCTTTTACCGCGAGGAGTTGCAGAAAGTGACATTTAATTTAGGAAAAAGTGTGTTTAAAATTGAAAAAATTTTAGGCAGCAAAGGTTCAGGAAAGAGAAAAATGTACCTGGTGAAATGGCTGGGTTACCCAGAAAGCTTCAACACCTATATAAAAGCTGCTGCAATAATGAAGCTTAAATAGTATGCAACATGGCGCCTACCACTTCTATGTCACACTCCCGTCCTCTTTTCTCTGTCTGTACATCCTAACAACACCCTGGCCAACTTTGTGACAGAACTACGGACCCATTGAATTGGAGCGTGATTCGTATGAGGTGGGTTTATGTGAACTCCAGTTAGCCACCAAATTTTTAACTCTTGAAAATGAGATCATATTTCTGATCCTTAGAAGAATCGATGAGTGTGAAAAATTAGGCATAACCTTAGACAATACTATGCGATCAGTCCTGTTCGGTGAGGTACAGTACTATAGTACAAATGTAACGCTAGGAATCGGTCATTATGACACAGCCATGGACATTGTGACGGGGTTAAACAAGAGTCTTGAAAAGTCGTACCTGACAAACGATTTACTTTTTGAAGTCGTAAACATAGACACGCCTGCACATTGAAGTTAAAATCAACGCTTAGTAGAAATATTAAAGATAAAGAGCTGTTCACAATTGTGGCGAGGGCCGATATAGTGCAGCTCTCCAAAGAGATACCTTTCACGAGGCACACATGACTTGTCCAGCTTAATGTATCAGTTGAAGATGGAGAAATTGGGTGAAAGCTCCCATCCCCAGACATGTGCTATATTTACAGCAATATCGTAGAGCATCAATTTGTTGGGGACACCCAGGCGCGCCTGCTGCGCATTGCACACATCCCCAACCATAGAGGGAAAAGTTTGAGCATTACATATGACAAGCCCCATTATGTGAATGTTGCGACTAATCTATTAACCAATATCTCGATATATATAAGAACGATTGAGGGAAAAAATTTCCCATTCGGTGATGGGAGCTTAACAGTGAAGCTACACTTTCGTCGCATTCAGTTATAATGACCCGAAGGCCATTCACAGTCTATCGAGGGGTGAGATATCAGCGTGGGAGTGGCTTGGATCCATTTTTTCAACCATACTACGCACCGCTGTCCCACTGTTGAAGAGGGGTGCTAGATACCTCGGGAGGAAGGCGTTACAATCAGGTTTTAACGCGGTAGAAGACATAATGGGTGGAACTAAACCTAAAGAAGCTCTAAAAAAACATTTAAAACGTACACGGGACGAAATCATCAAAGATGCAAAGAGAAAAATGCGTGGTGGCGGAAAGAAGAGGGTTGTCAGGAAGAATGGGTTACCAACACGTGGCGCTAAACGTAAAAGGACATCAAAAAAGAAGTGTTCTAACAGTATGAAGCCTATGGCTGATCATTTTTTTAACTGATATAAGCTGAGGACACTACTCTCACGAATCATAGGCTGATTAGTACTTGTCGAGAGAGTGCCACTATTTCTGACTCGTCATGGTGCGTTTCATTGATCCGTGTAGTTCACAATACTGTAAATCGGAACTGTCCCTCTTTGATATGCCCCCTACTCAGGTCTCTATTGAGCAGAGCGACTTTATTACAATTAAAACATTAAACACAATTAGTTCGCCGAGTGTCCCTATAGAATTCGTGATACCCAGCTCAGGCCGTTACTTTTTTGACCCGAGCTGCATGTACATGTACGCTAAACTGCGTATAACCCATTCTGATGGAACGGACTGCGATGATAGTTACTCTGCCTACCCTGAAACCAACTTTTTACACCCCATATTCAGCCAGTGTAAGGTGTATTTAAATCAGGTTAACATCTCGGCAGGAACGGGCTATTATCACCTACGAGCCTATCTGGAAAACGTCCTCAACTTTTCGAAAGAAGCGAAGGATACCTTTCTAACCGCCGAGGGCTATTATCAGACAAAAGATGAAAGTAGTATAAAGGATAAATTTAAAAATTCTAAATAAAAGATATACGAGTGTTTTGGGCGTCTTCATACAGACTTCACGTTCCAGGAGAAACTGCTTATGAACGTTGTCGACCTGAAACTAAAACTCAACCGCACGAGTCCTGAGATCTGCATAAGTTTGGGACCTGATCAAGAAGAGGGCGCAAAACCCGTTGTGATTCACATCATTGAGACATATTTACGTGTACGACGAGTGAAATTAAGTTCCCTGAAATATGTAGAAATTGAAAAAAATTTAATACACGCAACAGTAAAATACCTAATTAACAAAGTACAGATGAAACTATACACGGTGCCCGCCGGGTTGGCCTCGAAGCAGCTAGAAAACGTGGCCCTGGGACTTCTACCTAAAAGGATATTAATTGGAATGCAGGATCACGCTTCTACGAATGGAAAATATAACAAAAAGCGACTTTAAATTCGAGAATTTCGGCCTTACAAATATAACTCTATATGTAAATGGCGTCGCATTGGGGGGGGGTCTACTCATCAGATGCTGTGTTCCCACTCTGCACTATAGCTTATAGTAGTCTGGCTCATAATGCCGGTGCCTGTGACGAGCTTAGGTTTGGCGAAACGCACAAACGATTTGTGGAAGAATTTAACCTTTACTCATTTGATATTACCCCTGGCTTCTCTGCTAGTATGAATACACATTTAAGTCCACAAAAAAGTGGGAACATCTCAGTCAGTTTGGAATTTGCCAGCCCTATAGACGCGCCTATTAGTGTACTCGTGTACCTCGAATCACAGGCTGTACTAGAAGTTGAACGTTTCAGGAACGTGGTCAGAGACTTTTAAAATGGACGCGAATACACTCCAGAGAGTAATGAAAAGTGACCGAGTCACACGCTCCAAATTTATCGGCGTGTTTGCGAAGAATGAAATATTGAAATTGCCAACTACGAGAGATTGGTGGGATTATCGTGAACACCGACATTTTTGATAATGTGGGAATTCATTGGTTTGCAATCTATTTTAAAAATAGGGAAAGAATGTACAGTTTTGATTCACTCGGCACTCAACCCTGGATTGACCCTGTAGTACAATTTATCGAACAGATACATGTCCCTGAGATTGTCTGGAATCCTTACCGCCTCCAAGGATATTTTATTAATATTTGTGGCATGTATTGCTTTTCATTTCTCCTGCACATGTCACGTGGGAAGGGATTTATAAATTTTTTAAAATTATTCGATTTGTGCGACACTGAAATGAATGCTGAAACGGTATGCAGACAACTAAACAAAAGGTTCCCATATGTTCGCACTCGTTTTATTGTGTAATCGTGTATATATATTTGTAGCTATATTGTGTAAAGGTGTATATATATTTGGAACTATATTGTGTTGAGGTGTATATACATTTGTAACTGTAAAATGTCTCCATTAAGGCTTATTTAATGGACGCTAGTTCTCTAAGCCGCTTTTTACATGTTTTCTACCATTTAATAAAGTAAATGAAAATACAGTGTTTTGTTCTTAACCCCCAAAAAACTTACATTAGTTCCTCGATGACCTGGCATTCGTTGGACCGGATGTGAGCCAATACTTCGACCTCAGTATTCAGGTCCTTGTGTTGGCTGTGCAGTAAAGCCTCCAAATCATTTATTCGCCTTTCATCAAAACGAAAAGTAGCTATAACACGATCAAGTTCCGCTTCGGTCCTTTAAGGAAAAATTCACATGATTCGTTCATACTGACTCATTTAAAGTTAATTTAAATTAAAGTTTAATTATGCCGGGTCAGGCTAAGCTAGGTTAGGTTATATTAAAAGCTGAATGGCATAACGCTGGTTGTTGGAATCCCCGTTAAACTGTAGGTCTAGGGTGGGGTGAAAAGTTTGACCGTTTGGGCTAAGTTAGGCTAGGATATATTATACCCGGATAGGTTACTCTAGGTTAGGCTATATTATGTTCGGTTAGGGTAGGTTAGGTTAGGTTATATTGTAATCGGTTAGGTTATGCTAGATTAGGATATATTACAACCGGTTAGGTTATGCTAGGTTAGGTTATATCACACTCGTAACGAGAAAGAATCCACCATGGTTAGGTTAGGTTAGGCCAGGTTAGACTATGTTATTATAAACGAGAAAGAGACCTGGGCCGATATATATATATATATATATATATAGGCTAGGTTAGGTTAGGCTATATTATGTCCCGGTTAGGTTCAGTTGTGTTAGGTTAGGTTATGCTAGGTTAGGTTAGGCTATATTATGTCCCGGTTAGGCTATGCTAGGTTAGGTTATATTATGGTCGGTTAAGTTCAGTTATGTTATGTTAGGTTAGGCTGTGATAGGTTATGTTATATTATTATAAACGAGAAAGAGTCCTGGGATTAATTTTTTCGTTGTAGTAAAACTCAGATTAAAAGGAAAAATTAGATTACTAATTAAATTATAAACGAGAAAGAGTGCCCCATGAATAGGTTATATTATATCTGGTTAGGCCATGCTAGGTTAGGTTATATTACGCCCGGTTAGGCTATGCTAGGTTAGGTTATATTATGCTCGGTCAGGCTATGCTAGGTTATGCTAGGTTAGGTTAGGTTATATATATATGGTTAGGCCATGCTAAGTTAGGTTATATTATGATCCAGTTAGGCTATGCTAGGTTAGTTTATATTACACCCGGTCAGGTTATGCTAGGTTATGCTAGGTTAGGTTAGGTTATATCATGACCCGGTTAGGCTATGCTAGGTTATATTACACTCGGTCAGGCTATGCTAGGTTAGGTTATGCTCTATTATGTACCGGTTAGGCTACGCTAGGTTAGGTTATGCTCTATTATGTACCGTTTAGGCTACGCTAGGTTAGGTTATATTACGACCGATATATATATATATAAGAGAAAACGCGCAGCAAATTGTAATCAGAAAGCAGATATCCTTTCACTTTGTCTTATTAAGAATTTTAAAAATTATAATACTTGCAATGAATGAAACGTTGTATATACCCCGAATCATAAATTATTACGTAATAACTTACATCTCTCGTGACGTCATTAGCGGGAAAATCGTTCTCGCCGTCAGAAATTTCTGCAACAGTCTGCGTTGAAAGTAGTTCATTCCTGTCTACAGCGTTGAAAATTACACGCTTTGCCTCGCCGTAGAAATCTTTATCCTCAAACAATTCCGGAGAGATGTAGAGCTACTGCGATTGGCTCATGGCGAGGTATTTCTAAAGCACTGTTCGATAAAAACAACTGAATTGGAAGCCTGTGATGAAAATGCCCCCGTTTATAGACGGTGTCGTAATTATGAACATCCCACAATACCCGAATCGCGAGTTTCCTATTGGGGCTCCGCCCACAGGGTTGTGATTGACTGTCCCATGAAATCTCGGGCGTGTCAGATATATCCATTCGTAGAGAGAGAAGCGCTTTGCTTGGAAATAAATCTTGCTTTCTGGGGCGCCGATGAGGTCGGTGGGAGAAGGGAAAATGGTACAACCATTTATATATGAGAGGCTTAACGATGCTGGAAAATAAATTTGTAAATCGGTTTATGTTGGCCCATCTAAAATAGATTCGGAAAATTTATTTCCTCTGAAAAATAATTCGTCAGAAACTGGAAGATAATTTTAAAAATCAACTACCCATGAATTTGAAACAATTCTCGTAGGTATAGGGTTTATGACATCGGTCTAAATAAAAATGGAAAAATCATCTGTGCCTGAAGGCTCGGCCTACCGTACTATATACTGGTGAATATTAGGTCCTCACCTGTATATCTCTCAGGTAGTCAGAAAAGGAAGGGTTTTAGTGACAATCGAAGATATATTTGGAATTCGTGTACAATTCGCGTATGTTGGAGAGATAGAGAATCGCTAAACTGGAAAATAAATTACCCGTGAAGCATGGATGTAGCATAAGTTTGTGAGTTTAATCTTTATGATGTCTATGCCATAAACCTGGAAAATAGCTCTTAATATATATATATATATATATATATGAAAGAGAGAGAGAGAGAAGGGGGGGAAATAAACAAACAGCTAAACAACATGACCGAGTGTTGCAATACAGTTGAACGGGGGAAGTTAATTATTTAAGACATGGAAAGGTCTGAACTCAAACCCCCCCCAAAAGTGGAAGAAAGGTTTCAGCCGGGAGAGAGAGATGGAGAGGGAGATAGAGAGAGAGAGAGAAGTTCTGTTTGGAAAATAAACAATATTATTTTGTCAATTGTTTTATTATCATCATCATTATATATATATATATATATATATATATATATATATATATAATTATATATATAGTATTTTTTAATGCATATTCCTCGTTTGTATTTCTTATATTATCGAATGTATATTTCATAAAACTAATTCCAGTAATTTGTCTAAGTAAACAAAATGATGTAATGGTGTTTTATTTAGTTCTTTTGGTTGTAAACGATATTATTATTTAATTATACCAAGTGGCTGCCTTCTAAGCAGACTAACGGATGTACATACGTCTGTGTAGAATAATAAGAGTTTCGCTGATTGTAAAATACGTGATGAAGAACAATTCATACTTGCTAGTGTCTCTCGTCACATGAAGATCAAGTTGGGGCCCCAGTCTCTAGGCATGGTTTGGTGGAGGAGCGAGTTGCTCTCCACCTGGGCTCGAGTCCCGTTGAAGGTAGGCGACGTGTAAACTAATCTTCCTTTTAAACGATGGAGGGAATTGTTTCTGTTTATATAATTGCTGAGTGTGTGCTTTTTGTACTAATTAGTAATTTCTGTAGTAAATGATAAATATTATTTTTCACAAGATCCTTCCGTTATTCTCGGTAAACCGTCATATTCCGCTCCCTGTATATTAAAAAATCATGCATAAATGGTATATATATATATCAAGGGGTTTACACTCATCTCTAGATATCTGTGGGCAACTCCTCTGAAAAAAAATTATATATATTAGAATGTGCCACTTTTAATAAAAGTTTGAAATTTTGAGGTGCAATATTCTCATCTGGTGATCCCTGCTACTTTATTGACGAATATGAAGTTTTAACGCATTCTGAAAATATTTGACCCCGGATCGGGGGCATTGAAATTTTGACCCCAGCCTGTGACGACATCAGACTGATTTTTCATATGTATTTGACCATAAAATCTTTATTTATTAACCGATTCGAATGATTCTTGTGTTAATTGATTCAGAATTTAAAGTTCTTTAGTTATTAATGTTACTGTACTTATTAATATTAATTGTTAGTAGTAGTTATTAATGTTATTAATGCATTTTAATTATTGTTTTTGTATTTCTTTTCAGATCTTTTATTGTACTCCTTTTCAGACTATGGATAATAATGCTTATTCGCTAAGGCGAAGTGAAATAAATGTCAGTGATGATTGGAAAACTTTTGACTGACATAAAAACTGGTAAAGGCAGTGTGGAAGTATTTTATTTATTTAACTAGGGGAGAATACCAAAATGCTTCTCAGGATGAAGTGATTGCGATTGCTTTGAGGAAAGTGAAGGTCGTCTGGGATATGGCAAGCATTCCTACCCAAAATGTAATAAAGAATCCTCTGCCTAAAGCCAAACTCAAAGATTTGATAAAAGAGCGTCACTAGCTCGTAACAGAGGTAAACCTAATTTTGAGCAAAAACAAAAATACTTTCTAAGGAAGTTAGAGAAATTATTTGATATCGTGGCCAGTGACGCCTTAGATAAGATAAAAAAAGACAAGGTTAAAGAGGAAAATAAAAAAATGATAGACATAGCATTTCTCAAAGATCAAAGGACAGAGAGAAGATATTGTCCGGGAAGTGTTGACAAAGGTTACGAGAAAAAAGTAGTGAAAAACAACACGAAAGGAAAGCTACAAAAAATTTGAAAGAGAAGAAAAAGAAAGGACACTGCAGAAATTCCAAGCACTTGAAACGCCATCGAAAGCCAATTCTTCTTCATCGACGTCCAGCAGTGACAAAGATAACGATGACGAATTCACCGTTCCTAAAAAACACCCAAAGACAGAAAATTTTTCGTTCCGAAAACGTATCCTCCATGGCAGATCGCCTTAACATCTCTTTGAGACAGAGGACAGCAATGACGGCAGCAGTAGCCGCTGCTTGTGGAATGGATCTAAGCAAGCTGGCCTTATCTAAAAGTTCTGCCAAGTGTGCAGCAGAGATGGTTCGAGATCAAGCATCAAGACAAATAAAAGAGGATTTTATTGCCCCACCTTTCTCGGTCATCCACTGGGACAGTAAGTTGATGACAGATAAAGAAGGAGGCAAATCGGAAAGACTTACCGTGCTGGTATCGGGTGCCCCAAATGCCAAAGAGGGCAAGCTGTTGGCTGCTCCTGAAATCCCAAATACTAGTGGCGAGTCGCAGGCTACTGAAACTTTTGATATGATCAAAAAGTGGAACTTAGAGCGCCATGTTATTGGGTTTGTTTTTGACACTACAAGCTCCAACTCAGGGCGCCATACTGGAACCTGTAAGAGACTTGAAGAATATCTATGTATGAAAGTATTGTGGCTTGCTTGTCGGCATCACCTATATGAGCGGATACTCAACAGTGTGTTTGTAAAAATATTTGGAGGAAGCATTTCACCAAATTATAAAATTTTCAGAGTTCCGGAAGGAAAAGTGGCAAGGCATTGACACAAGCATAAAGGATTTCAGAACACTGAAAATCAAGGACAGAAAGCTAAGGTCTAAACGGCAACAAGTCTTAGATGCATTAACCGATTTGCTGACTGAGAATGCATTCAAACGTGGTGATTATTGGGAATGCGCTGAGTTGACAATCCAAATTTTAGGTGAAGTACCCCCAAAAGGAGTACGTTGGCTCCGTCTAGGAGCAGCTCATCGTACATGATGGATGTCTGCAATCCTATATACCTATAAAATGTATGCTTTTGGATACCAGGCCGGCTACGATGAGAATATGATGAAAATGCTTGAGAAGATATGTCTTTTTAATGCATTGTTCTACGCTAAAGCATGGCTACATTCAGACAACGCCGCAGATTCTTCTTTTAATGATTTTACCTTATATCACGATCTGAAAGCCTATAAAAAACATAACAGTGAAGTGGCACGTGCAGGTCTTAAAACCCTTGATAGGCAAATGTGGTACTTTGTGGAAGAAGTGATACCACTCTCCTTATTTTCGCACAAGGTCAACAATGCAGAGAAGGCTAAGATTGCCAATGCCTTAAAAAAGTCAGAGAAAAAGATTTATGACATGAAAACTGGCCATCCAGTCTTCCCTATACTCAGGGAAGGAACCAAGCTTTCCGACCTTGCTGGTCCAAAATCATGGCAGTTTCTGAGGCTCTTTAAATCAAATGGGGATTGGTTGAGAAGACCAGTAGAAGAATGGGAGAAGCACGAGGACTATATTCGCTTAGCTTCTTACGTGCGAGACATGAAGGTAACAAACGATACGGCTGAAAGGTGGGGTGAAACTTATTGAAGATTATGCTAAGAGCCTCACCATTAATGAACAGCAACGCCATTTCCTCCTTCAACTTGTTGAAAATGAAAGACGCCTTCTTCCAGACATCTACAAGAAGAGCAGTTTGCGAAACTACTTTAAAAAAATAAAAGGTGAGTGTTCTATATACTGTTTCATGCATTAAAATATTTTCAGTATTTAATCTGGGTTAATATTATGAATTATTATTAACAATTTCTCCTTTTTCAGGGTCTTCGACGGCAACCAAATTGGCAATAAACTGGTAAGGACGGTTCAAAGGAATGTTTTTTTATATTACTTTTGTATGCTTTAAAAGGAAAAAAAATGGGGTTTTGATCATGTCATTGACAATTTTGAGTTTTCATTCCGTTCCTGTGAAAGGTTTATTTCAACTTTGACATGTTCAAAATTGTTCCCACCCATCGGAATAAGCCTATTTCTTATTATTATGCTTTTCAGATGGGCCCATTGCCGCGAAGCTGATCTGGGATGATGCTTCATGGTGGCGGTCACACCCACAATGTCTCCTGTATTGCATCAAATTTGTCTAATTTTTATAGATTACCTGAGTTTTCAACCAAACACTTACAGTAAAAGCTACTGTTTTGGTATGAGAAAGAAAGCATTTCCAATTCTGCATCAATTGACACCAGAATCATTGGAATCGGTTAATAAATAAAGATTTTATGGCCAAATACATATGAAAAATCGGTCTGATGACGTCACAGGCTGGGGTCAAAATTTCAATGCCCCCGATCCAGGGTCAAATATTTTCAGAATGGGTTAAATGTCATATTCGTCAATAAAGTAGCAGGGAACACCACATGAGAATATTGCACCTCAAAATTTCAAACATTTATTAAAAATGGCACACTCTAATATACAGGGTGGGGCACGGGAATCAAGTGTTTTTTGAATAGCTAGTAATCGGCCATTAGGAATGGGAGGGGCGTGCGGTAGGTAGCATTCCATTCTTGGGTTCATAGCATTTAACTTTAACTAACACTCACCTTTATCTTTCAGGTGCCATCATGGAGCAGTGGACGTTAGAACACCGCATGTTCGCGTATGATCATTTTGTTAGGAGTGGCGAGTCAGTGACAGCAGTTCAGCGTGCGTTTCGCCGCAGATTCAACATTCATCGAAATGACTCTGTTCCCGCTCGTGACACAATCTTACGTTGGGTTAACAATCTTCGAACAGGAGGCTCAATAATGAAAACAAAACCGAAGGGGCCGCAACGCACTGTGCGTACTCCAGAGAACGTTCAAAGGGTCAGACAAGCGATGTTGCAAAGCCCAGGCCGCTCTGCTCGGAGACATTCAGCTGCACTCGGAATCAGCAATCGTACTGTTAGACGGATTTTGCATGAAGAATTACATTTTCACCCATACAAGTTAGCGATGGTGCAGGAATTGAATGTAAACGATTGCCCCCAACGACTGAATTTTGCACAGGAAATGCTTGCACTTTATGAGCAGAATGAAAACATGATGGTGGTAATGAGTGATGAAGCCCATTTCCACCTTAATGGGGCCGTCAACAATCAAAACTGTCGGTATTGGGCTGCTGAAAATCCGCGACAACTCCATGAAAAACCGCTGCATAGCCCTAAGGTTACAGTTTAGTGCGCGGTGGGAAAGTTTGGCGTCATCGGTCCCTATTTCTTCGAACAAAATGGGGTTACCGTTACCATAACATCTGGGCGTTACATTGAGATGGTGAACACCTTTTCATCCTGAGTTACGAAGAAGGCGTATTGCTCGTCGACATTTGTGGTTTCAGCAAGATGGGGCCACGCCACACACCGCCAGAGCGTCAATGGCTGTTCTTCGCCCCCTGTTTCCCAACCATCTCATTTCGAGATTTGGTGACATTGCATGGCCCCCTCGGTCCCCTGACTTGTCCACATGTGACTTCTTTCTATGGGGGTACCTCAAGTCACGTGTCTACGAGGACAAGCCCGTACATTAGATGCATTGAAGGAAGCGATCCGTCAACAAATCATCCAAATCAACAGAGACCTGCTGGGAAGAGTGGAGGCCAATTTTCGTAAACGCCTTCAACAATGCGTCGACGGCCAAGGACATCATATGCCAGATATAATTTTCGGTACATGATTATTATGACATGAAATGCTATGTTCTTACGAATGTTGTTCTACCAATATATTTTCTTTACAAAAATAAATATCATTTTCCTGATTATTCCAAAAACACTTGGTTCCCGTGCCCCACCCTGTATATACAGTGCCCGCGAAAAGTATCCGATCACCCTGGAAATTTGTATTTTTTACATAAAAAACAATGTTTAAATGTATACTAACCTTATATTAGTATTTTGTCATCTGTCCTTTGGTTTGGATGACTTGTTCTAGACGTTTTGGCATGGATTTAATCAAGTTTTGACAAACTTCCACTGATATTTCCTTGCACCATACCTTTTTGATGGCTTCTTGTAATTTTTCGACTGAGCCAGTGTCGTGGCATTCAACCTTATTTTTTATTATTAGCCACAATTTTCTATCGGATTGAGATCTGGACTATTACCAGGCCAATCCAAAATATCAAATTTATTGTCAGTAATCCATTTTGTCACTATTTTGGCCCTGTGACATGGTGCACCATCATGCATGTATGTTTTTGTCCTTTGGATTGCCATTGCCATTGGAAGTTTATCCTGTAGCATTGCTAAATACCGTGCACCATTCATAGTTGTGTTCTTCGGAAGAAAATATAGGTTTCCACGCCCATAGTAACCGAAACAACCCCAAACCATCACACTTGGAAGGTGTTTCATTGTCTTTAGGGTGTATTTAGGGTCCATCCTATTTGAGCCAATGGGCCGGCGAACCTTTTTTGGACAACTTCTGAATGTCAAAAATGTCGACTCATCACTAAATAAAACCTTCTTCCAGTCATCAACAGTCCAATGAATATATTTTTTACAAAATGCGACACGTTTTTTACGCATTTTTTCATTAATGAACGGTTTCTTAGCAGCATGGCGAGATGGTAATCCGAGTTCTTTTGGAGCCGCTCCTGGATAGTTCGTTCAGAAACACCAGATAACAAATTATTCATATTAAATTTTATTTCTTTCGCAGTTATTGTTGGGTTTTTCAATACTAAACGTTTCATAAGTTTGTCTGTTCGTGAATTTGTTTTTCTCTGTCTGCCAGATCGTTTTTAGGGACTGGCGTGGTTAGGCCGGCATTGTTCTTAGCCCGTGAAACCCATAAATTAACGGTACTTTGGGATATGTTTAATTCCTTAGCTATCTGTCTCTGTGATTTCCCACATGTATGCAAAGCAACAATAGCACCTCGACAATCACTCTTAAGTTGTTTTTTAGCACACATTATATATAAATTTTATTTACACCACTTTCTGTAAAAAATAACAAAATATCAATAAATTTACACAAACAGTGAAATCTGACAACTTTGAGACACAGCCACCCGCAACGAAGGCTACCAGAACACTAATTTGAGAATGCGTTGGATAGCTCTCATATCAGCGAGCAACCTCAAAGTTACCAGATGTCGCTACAACAAATAGAAAGTGAATTATGTGTCTCTGAATATCAAGGGAAAATATTGTATTTTCTTGAGTGATCGGATACTTTTCGCGGGCACTGTACATGACCGAGACGTGGAAGGATGTTTGCGCTCCACCTTAGACCTACAGCTTAACACGGACCACCAGCAACCACTCGGATAATCAGGGTTCCCATTTATTCACCAACCGTGGAAGGACGCGCCGTCACCGGGTCTCGAACCCGGCGCATATAATCGCGCAGATAGTTGTGTGTGTGTGATATTTTATGGACGTATAGGCGGGAGCGTACGTGCATTTGTCCAAACGTTGTATACACTGTGCCAACTAGCTGATAATGCCTGTAGGCACTGTCTTCTACGCCAACTGGCTGATTAGGGGCTTATAAGACAGCAAGCGCTGGGATGAGGTTTTAATATGCGCTTGGCTTCTGCCAAGCGAACATCTCTCTTCCTCTCTCCTTCTCCTTCCTCTCTTTGGTTAGGTATACCCCTTTGGGGGGGGTGAGGCCGTCAGAACTTCTCCCCCAAAGAGGTCTCCCTACCTTGCTGGGGAAGTTCATTGCAACTTGGGGGATAACCCCTCCCCCATAGTTGTATAACTCCTTGTTGCATAACCTCTTGCAACATTTCCTTTGCAACACTGATCAACATTTGCAACTGCATTGCACTCTCTCCTTTTGCGCCCATGCTACTGACCTGTCTTACGCGTTTTTGGAAGTTCATACAAGGTTCCGGGTGGAGTACCGGAGGTGAATAGTGGCTATAATAATCTGTTAATATATTTTTGGTTTTTAAAGACCGAAGAAAATAATTAATTTTTTCTTCAAGTTTGATGGTATGACTATAAATATCAACATCGAATTTGATAAACTTGGAAGAATCGAAAAGAACATGAAGCAATTTATTTATATGAATAGGTCTATCAAGAAGAACAACACCCTTACCCTTGTCAGATCTTCAAATCACAACTGTTTCATTGGATTTTAAAGATTTTAGGACTTAATATCATTCACAAAATCGTAATGTGGAAAGGGTAAAGCTTTGGTAAGATTAGAAGTTTATTGAATTAGTTTCTCAAATTATTTTAAATTGGCTAATTTTTTTTCAATTATTGAACCCGTTACTCGCAATCAATACACAGTTAAAGATTCATTTGCTTTTGCTAAATTTATCCATTTTTACACTTCCACTGACTGTTTTATGACCAGCTTTAATGGTGAGTCCCTCTTTACCAATGTTCCTGTCTCCGGAACTTGTAATATAATCACCGACCATCTCGTTGCCACTAACCACCATATCATGGAATGGAGAAAAAAGCCTTCCTTCTTTTATTGAAACTTTCGGTTGATAGATACAATATTTACCTTTAGCAATACCATATCCCAACAAATCGAAGGTATGGCAATGGGTTCTCCTCTTGGACCTTCCTTTGCCAACGGCTTTCTAGCCCATCATGAACAGATTTGGCATAAAAAGTGTGTACCGCAGTTTCGTCCTCTCGCTTACAAACGATATGTTGATGATTGCTTTCTATGTTTAAATGTAAAGAGTATGCTCCGTTGTTCCTTGATTATATTAATCACTATCATCTAAATCTTAAATTTACTCTTGAAATGGAAACCGAAAAGTCTCTATCATTCCTTGATGTTCTAGTCAGTCGCTCTCCAAATGATTTTTCTACTTAGGTTTATAGGAAGAAGACTACTACTCGCCTTGGAACGAATTATTTCAGCTCAATACCATTTCGTTTCAAAATATCTAGCATCACGTGTAAAATACACTAAGTTTATCATATTTGCTCAGATTGGGCCCTGTTCGATAGAGGAATCAGTTACTCCAGCAGTTCTTTAACATAACCTATACCCAATGCATAGTCATCTGGGATGAAAAAAACATAGGGTATGTTGGGGTGAAAACGAACAGGCTCCTTAAAATAATTTTTAATATAAGGAAAATTTTTAAGAAATTTTTTTTCAGGTAGCCCACTATATCCTTCAAAAGTGTTGGTAAAATGATGTCTTTATGTTTGTTCATTTCCAAGAAATGAGCACCGGAAAAAAAAGTGTCAAAAATATGTAAAGAAAACATTTTGCATTTATTTTTTATTTGCTTGGCACTGAATTATTTTTCACTGTAGAATATTTATACTTACGTTGAAAAGTGTGAAGGTGTGTATCTTGTAATGCATGAGGAGAAATAAAACATAGTCTGTGGCATAAGCCTTGTGAAGCTGTTTTTTTTAACCCCATGCAGTTGAAGCCTCTTTGGGGGTAAAAAGAACCTATGTTTTATTTAGTAGGATGGGCGCAAAATGGGAGAGTGCAGGAATGTTGAAATGCAATTGCAAATGTTCAATGTTGCAAAGGGGTTATGCAACAAAAGGGGTAGGGGATATGCAACGCAGGGGGTAGGGGGTATGCAATGCAGGGGATAGGGGTATGCAATGAAGGGGGTTATGCAACATCAATGTTGCAAGGCTTATGCAATATCAGTGCTGTAAAGGGGGGGAAGGGTTATGCAACAAATCAATGCTGCAAAGGGGGAGAGGGGAGGAGTTAAAAAGAACATATGTTTTATGTATTAGTATGGGCGCAAAATGGGAGAGTGCAGGAATGTTGAAATGCAATTGCAAATGTTGTTCAATGTTGCAAAGGGGTTATGCAACAAAGGGTTTATTATATCTCTGTAATTCCATTGACACGAATATTGTATGTTTTGAGGACCATATACCAGAGTTAATGCTATATTTTTTTTCACCCCAAGCACGGTTCGTTTTCACCCCTTTCCATGGGGTGAAAAAAAATTCTTTCTTTTTTATTTTACCAATTAAATATTTTGCAGGAAAAAAAAATTCTATTGCCATGTTATTATGACACCTGGCCTTTATAATGTGAACATAGAGGTTTGTGTCCATCCCTAATAATAAAGTCTGTAGGCCTAAGTTAAGGCAAATTGTTTTTTTTCAACGCAGATTCTAGCCCCTTGTACCAAAGTTCATGATATTTCGAGGAGTCTACACCTTCTAAATACGCAGCCAGTTCCAAACCATTCTCGCCTTGTTCGGCTCAACACTTGGTAAAATCATCGAGCAGGGCGGTGTACGCATATTTAAACACCGTGTCAAAATAACGCATATCAGTAACACGAGCGTCTAATATAGGCTTCAGTTTACGGAGGTTGCATCGCTAATCTGCTCTCTTTTTGTGCCTACACCTGCAGGTATTTTATAACGGTCCTCGCCCCACTTCTCAACCAACACGAAGATTCTATTAATCTCTTCAACACTTAAATAAATAACATTGCGTCTACCAGAGTTTGAATGTCTAAATTTCGTTTCAAGTACATAATTAACGGCACCGGTATTACCCCTGAATACGCGCACAGACTTCAACACGAACACGTCGTATACTGCGCTGAGGATGCTGCTCAACGGAAGCTCCATCTGTTAATAGTTTTATATTGAGCCTGTGAGGTGAAAACATCCAGACGGGTCAAGCTCTGAGGCGACTATGAGTCGCCGGCGCGTTGTTTTTAGACTCGGAGGGACCGTGCGGGTGGCTGGGACGAGGGAGGCGTGGGGTGGGTATGAGTCACATGGGGTTGCGTCATGAACGAACCAGGCGTTAGTGATTCATGTACGAGTTTCTTCCAACATGGAAGATTCGTTGCGCACTGATGAATCATACGAATATTTGTATCCCATTATACCCGGCAGGTGTTTAGAGAATTTTTCTATCTGCGATACATGAGGTATATAACATCGGTTTTAACGTTTTATCGCACCCACTCCTCGGAATGCGTACTATACATCTACGGTCGGGGGGATTAATCATTGTACTTTCTCGAACTATGCGCATTTTATTAACACTCCGGCGATCTATTTGAGAAAAACATGTGTTCATACTTGTCCTTTTTGCTGGACAAACTATACTCGTTCCCAAACTCTACTAAAAACTCGCGCAAACCTTTAGCTACAATTTCACTGCGCACCTCGTCATAATATACATGGACGTAGTGGTAGAAATATTTCAAACTGTCCATAATCACAAAATTTACATTCACCACTCCAGTGTGCGCGTACTCGAGGTGATGTAACATGATGTAATATCTCCTGTCAAACCACTCATCAAGAAGGTTCACAACTCAGATCCTTTGTTTCTCTTCTGCAAGCGGGGATTCTTTCACTTCACGATATATGAGTTCCCTAGTGCAGTTTAATCCTGAGCATAATCAATTACATCTTATGTACCGCGAAACCCTGCATTGCTCTCACCAGAATATCCACAGAGTAATTGGGCGTCGTGCTCCTCACGCTTCGCACGATTTAATGTGGTCTTAAAGGTTTCAAAGGAGGGATGACTAGAAATTCTTTGGGTGTTCACCACATCTGTAGACTTTAGCGAGTACTACTTCAGGAATGTAGAGCATGCAATATCAATGACCGCCATCGTTATTTTTTCTTCTACGCGAGAATTCTTTCACAGGTAAAAAGACGTCTGAGAACCAGGGCTTGCGTGGGCCAACTCAGTACGCAGGGAGGAGACATGTCCTGATTAGCAGCAGGAGTCACGTAACTCTTTTTATTGGGCAGCAACATGCAGTGGGTGGTGCTTAGAGTTTTTCTTGCGCGCGTACGCGCGCGCACACACACACACACACACATACACAAAGGAGAAAATGAAACGCCAGCTGAAACATAATTATTCACGGCTCGCGGTATCCAAAGGGAAGAGTATCGTAGGTGCCAGACACCTGGTATTGTTTCCTGTATGTGTTACGACAAACTTCCGTCCCCTTAAGCTCCTTCACGCCCCCTAGCTTCTGTGCGCGAAAGTTATGAGTTCCTACAATCAGTTCAGGTGGATGGTCACCCTCATCTTCTAAACTCGCTAGCTCCTTCAGCGAATCAAAGTTGACGATCCGCTTGTTCGCCTGGTTAAGAGTGATGCCTTTGGCCTTCACGATATATTTCATTTCCTCCCCCACCCTCACCCGTACTCCGTAAGTTTTTGGACCGATTGAGACAAAAGAAGCAGTGTAGGCGCTATCTCCATACTCATCCTTGATCTCGTCAGTCAACTCTCCGAGGAATTCCCCAACAAGTGGCATGTATTCACCTTCCCTCTCCGTGAATATCACACTATCTGTATCTGCGTACAGAACCCTACGAACAAGAGAACGCGGTAGACGCCAAAGTTTGATGCGGGCGTATGCTGTTGTGAAACTGGTTACAGGTATGTTTGTAACACGTGATGTGTCTGTAGCCAACTCGGTTCTGTTGTACTTTATTATGTACATATTACCAACATTCACAATTTTCATGACCTCTTTATCGGGAGCAATGCGTAATTCCACACCTCGTTATAACTTTGGGCTAGATGAACGTTCCCCTTGTCTGTATTCTGTGCAAATTTTTCCCAAAGACTATTTAGGCACAACTTTGCATTAAAGCGCTTGCCTGGGTCCTTCGCAATTTGGTCCCGTTCAAGTTGTATCCCTTCACGATCACAGTAGCGTTGAATATACGCCGATTTTTCATTTTCGGTCTCAACTCCTCGTGGGTATCCTGATGCTTCTACCTTATCCTTCAAAAGAGTGTTTATATATGGTGTGAAAAGGTTGGGGAGCTTCTGGAACCTCCACACCTCATATATCTTCAAAATTCTATAACCGTGACGAATGGCTAGGGACAGCTCAGGACTTATATATACGCCTCTGATCTTCCTCTGGTTGGTTGTGTGATTACAGGACCCATTGTTCTCCCCTGCGCACTACACGCACAGAGGAACATGAGTTTGTGATCTATAACTACGGGTAAGATTGGCATCCATAAATCGCGAGGGGGGAGCACATCTATGAAAGAAAGGCTGAAATTGTTCTCGTTCAAATTAGCTGAGAACTCTTCGATGGTAAGCAGGGCGGAGCCCACCAGTTTTTCAGGTGCGCCTACGGGGTACGCATTGTTTTTCATCACGTAGGGGTATAAAGAACAGAAGTCGTAGTAATGGAGTTTCACGCTCTCCGTAGGTGGAAAGTATAGTTTGAAAGGGTTTGTACACCCACCAAACAAACTGTCGCTGCATTTGAGAGGATCAAGGCACCATTAAACGATTAATGGTGTTTATTTCTTCGCAGTATTGTCCATCTGTCTCCATCCATGCATCATATTCGTGCTCCCACAAGACCTTGAATGAAATGGGAGCTTATAAGCTGATCGCGGGTGCGGGTCCATGCAAGACTGTCGGCACGAGATCTACCATAGATATTTCCTACGATTTCACACTCAGGACGTTGACAGCCATGCCACCAGCAACCGTTAAAGGAGTACGCAATCTTCTCACCAGTGGCACGATCTTCGCTTAGACCATCCACCCAAAAAACACGACCATTGTTTTTAATGGCTATTTCCCCCGTTTTGCGAGCATGTTTTATGTACACACCGGTCTGTTGCTGTCTGTGTATGAGCCAGTAAATAGCCTTATGCCCATAATTGTGTGGGTTGTTTCGGTGAATGACGGCTAGTGTGTCTTTAGGCATGAAGTTGTTCTTGAACACAATAAAGCACAATGAGGCGATCGTTGTTGCGGCTTGTAGCGGGTCGCAGTTGAATCGGACTATGTGCATCCTTCTAAAGGCCTGGAAACACTCTAAGTACGCGTACGTCATTCACGCAATGACGCTCACATTCATCCACTATATTGTAAGGAATATCTTCATTAAAACTGTTGTAGTTGCTGTCAAAATCTTCACGCTCACTCTCACTCATGTTGGCATAGTTAAAGTAATGTTTGAGGGGGGGGGGAGGTAATCCTACGTAACTTAAAGTGTCGCTAGTGAGGAAAGTGTAAGGGAAATCAGGGCCGTAGGCAAGGGGGGATAGGGGCTGTCGCCCCCCCTGAGGCGTGGCCTAGCTGGCCACCCCTGTATTAGTACATACATTTTATCAGTTTACTTGCCAAAAAGCACGGCGATTGAATTTTTTAGTGTGACATTAATTTATTACTAATATATTGATACATTTTTTATATTGAAATATTGATTATCGGTAGTGTAGTCAGTGTGCAGTGTAGTATTTACCATTACCATAATGGACTTCATTGTCATTTTAGCTATATTATATTCAAAACTCGAATGTTTGTACAATACAATACAATGGTGTGATGAAAACTAATATTTCTAATACAATGATGTGTATATAAAAAATGGGTTTATCTAAATGGTGATTCTATTACAACATAATTAGTAGATTATTCTATGATTATTACTGAGCGTCTAAAATTTTCGCCCCCTCCTAAGGAAAATCCTGGCTACGGCCCTGAAGGAAATACCTTTTTGAAACTTCGGCGGCTACGCCCATCACCTTGGGTAGCTTGGCTAATTTACAAGGTGTGAATAACAAAGTGTCTTTAAACTGAACATTACCTCTTATCTGCCTCTGTATAAGTTTGTTTCCTCTTTTCAAAGGGTTACCCGTGAATATCTCCGATGATTCGTGTTCAAGCAGTTCCTTATAAAGGAATTGTGTACCAAATTTTGCGCTGTTATGGGCAAGAATATACAGTCATTTTTTTTAACTTGTCTGCTAACTTGACACTATAGGGCACAAAGAGTTTCACGGGGTTGACGTGTGCACTCGTTTTAAAAACGTTTGTTCGTTTACCACATTTGTGGCATTCATCACATTCGACGTTCATGCACTCGTCACAGATAGTCAGGCTTACAAGTAGATGTGGGATAACCTTTTTGGTTTCTGCGTCCGTGTAATCCTAGTTGCAGAGGTCGCCAGTTGGTAACTCCGCCGTCTATAGCCTTGGTCGGTTCGAAGTTGACGGGGGTTCTGGTTAGGTGGCAGCAACGGGTTTGTTACTCAGGAGTAGATGGTATCGTGTATGGAATCGAAGTAGTTTCTTCTATACTACTCTCCGATTTCTTCTTGTGGTGGATCGGACGATTCTGTGAAGCTTACTAAATTCTCTGAAGGTTCCCCGATTCTTCTTGTAATGTATCGGGAAATTATTTTTTTCTATTTAAGAATAAGTTCTCTGAAGAGAGCAAGGCTCGAAGGAGAAAACAAACATATTCTCTTACTGTAGTTTACTGCTAAAATGTTACAGGTAATGCTCAGCCTCTAAGTTAGATCAGACAAAACAGAATGAACACTGGAGAAATTTTACATGTTTTTATACTGAAATTTTAATTAATGACATCATTATTATTTAATGCTGATCTGTTTTGTTTTTTATTCTCAATAGGCTGATTTATTTTGCAAAATATTTAAAGATAAGGTAAATTTTTTAGCTGTAGCAATGCCTAGACATATTAGCAAGATATTTGAAGATGAAGCCATATTTTTGTTTTAAACCGCATATTGACAGATCTGATGTTATCATTATCTGCCGAGTTAACTAAAAATGGAAATTGAAATATGCATTTTATTATGAATTACACTTAAACATGCATATGAGCAAAAATGAAAGGCTTAAGATTTAAAATTAAACGTTAAGCAAGACATGACTTCATCTTTTATAACGAAGAGAGAATGTATACAGAAAATGAACATTGCAGAATTTAATAAGGTTTCATTATTAAGCTAAATATAAAAAAATGATTAAGTAATTTAAAAAGAAACAATTCACCAATTATTTGGCAGAAATACAAAAGAAAGCAAATGAAAACTTTATCCAAACTCGCGTCAGCGTTATGCGATTTTGGTCTCTATGTCAAAATGAATATATGAATGTAAATGTATACAAATATAAGTATTATGAATATAATGAATATAAGGACTATATAAATATAAGGATTATATAAAGATAAGGATTATATAAATACAAGGATTATATAAACACAAGGATTATATAAATATAAGGATTTATATAAATATACGAATTATATAAGAATTATACGAATGAATATAAGAATATAGGAATTATTCATTGTTCATTTTTACAGGGCTCTTTTCTCTAGATTCTAGAATGACATTAATACAATAATATAACATTCTAACTAATTCTAACTAGATGATAACTAATGGTTTTTATAATACAGATTTATATACACAACATACGTCGGGGTGGTTAAGTTACAATGCACAGTAATTAGAAAATCAAATCCTTAACACGACACTTGCTTAGAGTGTTATTAACGAACCAAGGACCTGAGCCGGACCGGCTGCCCAATGAGCGAGGCACGCACTCGCAAGAGGGGTGAGGCTTCGACTTCCCTCTCAAAGTGTTTGCACTTTACCTTGGAGAAACTCTCATGGTGTCACGTTTACAAAAGATTCTTAAGGTTGCAAAGGTTGTCTAACAATGATATTACCAAGGGAATTTATATAATTTTGGCTCGACACTTAACTCCTTTATGTGATTTATATTAGCCGAAAAGAACATTTAGAATTTAGGAATCTCTGTTTAAGATTATAGATTGGGCACACTGGAGTCGTTAGGGTTAAGAAAGAGGCCAGATGATCCACTGGGGCATCGAGGCGAGTTATAAAATATTACATATTCAAAGATTAATACTTTAACTTATGCAAACAGAATTAAAGGATTAATACGTTAATTTAGACAACCAATGATCTCCTTAAATTTTAACAAAAATTTATTTTCCTGTGGAAAACCTTCTCCACATGGTTCCCTTCCCAGAGTTGGAACTAGGGGTTTAGATGAATATCCTCTCAAACAAAAGCAGTTGGATGTAGTGTAATATGGAGACAAAGAATAGTTAAAGAAGTAGTTGGATGTAATATTGCATAAGGACAAAAGAAATAGTTAAGTAAAATACATCTACTTTCTACTTAATCTACTATATTTATCAGTTAAATTTTACACTAAAATCGATACTTATGCACTAATGAATACTTATAATTAACGGTCACTTGTGTGTCCTTGAGCACTTGAAGTCTGATTTGTCTAGGTCCACTTTTTTACACTGGTCTAAGTTCACCGTGTGCATACACTTTTAAATCAAACGCGATTTTTATCAACTTTATGAGAACAAAATTTGAGAGAAATGAATTTCAATGAATTATTGGAAAAGTACTTAAGTGAAAGTGATACGATTTCTGCAAGGTTTGGAACGGATATGGGTCGTTTGAGAACTTTTTTAGAACTTTGGAATTGACTAAACTCTATAGCGTGGAAGGTATAAAACTTCAAGGTATTGTGCAGTGAAAGGTTTACGTGTGGACATTGCTCTGGAACTGGAGATACGGTTAAAGAAACAATTTGTAAGTGGGATAAACTGACGTTATGATTACTGTTCTTCATTTCGTATATTCGGTCCTTTTGGAGCTACCCAAGTGACCTTAGTGATGGAAGTTCCGCTTCTGAAATCAAAGTGGCAGATGGCTCCAGAAAATTGTGACCAATCGAATATTCAGGAACAGGCAGGAGTCTGAACGAGTGGGGTCAATCTTGGAGATAGCCCTGAAGGGCGGTGGCCTATCGGGCTGCGAGATAATAGAGATAGAGAAGGATAAGAAAGGACTTGAAACACAGATTAAGATGATAAGAACGAAGAAAGCCAAAGAATTCTGAACATAAGTATTCCCAAAAGCTGTCTTATGATAGTAGAAAGGAACATTTAGATGAGGAGAAGGAAGGTTATGGTCAATGCCGAGGTTCTCGACCTGTGGTTTGACCTAAGGAAGGGCCAACAAGGAGACAGGAGAAAAATTAGTATTCTGTTTCATCGGACGGGAAACAGGAGGAAGATAAGTCTTCTGTTTAGTAGGAGAAAGAGAAGACTTTCTGCAGGTGTCTGAACTGGTACTGCAAAATTTCGATTTCCAAACCTTCTGATTAGAAAGAACAGAATCGAATGAACATTGTCCTGCAGAGCGATGCAAAGATGTATCACTCCCTTTGATCAGAAGAGAAGAGTGGCAATTTTCTTCCGAATTCGTCAAAGACGCATTGTTGGTGCGTGGCAAGATTTGAACCTCATTAAGACAATGAGACTTGAGGTCATAAGCCGAGCTTGCATCATGTCCGAGGGACATAGGCGAGTTCTCCGTGACCTCACGTAAATTTGCAGAAGGGGGATCCCTCGGAAAATTCCCATCATCGAGAACTTCTCTCGTGATGTCTGGGACAGTTTCTTCATAGAGCGCTTCCGTCGTGGGATTTCAGACAACCTCTTCATAGGGCCCTTCCCTCGTCCTACTGAGGACACCCAGCGTATCGTGTATTCCGTGCTTGCCTTTCCATACGAACAACTTCCGACGGCGGAGTAGGTTCGGGTTTGCTCCCGGCACCTGTAGCTTAGCCTTGGAATTGGGTGGAAAATCCTCTACCTTTGAAAACAGAATCAAATCATCTTCCTTAAATAGGGATTCAAAGGAAATGACCAAACCGGAACTCAAAGGAGATGCGTCTTCAGATTTATTTGGAATAATCGAAACTCTGGGAACTTCAAGTTCCTGCCTAACCGTGACCGAAGGAAGTTACTCGCTCTCGATGGAGTCACAGGGGTCTACTGTGAAGACATTCGAGTCTTCGTGCTAAAAATTATCAAAGGTATGTTGGCTTTCTAGTTCCTCGTTTGCCGGAACTGGAACGGAACAATTGACGAGTGATGAAGAATCTTCCCCATCTGATAGCAGTTCTTCTTTATTTTGAACTGGTTTCAGGGAGTCATTCGGGCTCTCTGAAACAATTCTTTCACCCTCAGTCGAAAAGAGCGAAGAGTAGGAGTGACAAACATACTCGAAAGATTGGTTCTCTCCTCGAATTAGGCCTGCTTCTCTATCGGCCACATAGAAATCGTGCGTAATAAAGAAATTCATCCCCCAGGATTAAATTTCCATCCCAGTCTCCTTCAGATATGACTACAAATGGGGTCAGATAAGGGACTGAATCAAACTCAATAGGAAGAATAATTTCTCCGGTACTGTATTCTTCCCAACCATCATCAATGCAGGTCAAGCGAGAACGCAAATCGAAATTTCCCGTAGCCGTCTTAAGTAACTTCTTGTATACGTCTTGTTTAATGTAATTCGCCTGACAGCAGTCGTCAACAAGAGCCAAAACCGCGTGGTTGTTGACAGAAGTTTTCATGAAAATTTGTGAGCTCTCGTCAAAAAGCACCATTTCGTGAGCCCAAGAAGGCGTCTCCGAAACATACGAATATACTTCGTCTGCGTCATCGATAGTTTCGCGAGGGGTCCAGAAAGCTTCCGACCATCCCGTCTTCCTAAATCTATCCATTTTTTTCGAAACACGAAAAAGGAAAAGAAAAACGGACTTACAAACGAGGAAGGCGAAGCGAAACAAAGAAAAAAAAGAAAACTTATCCCTAATACCGTATATGCAACAGTAGTGAAACGAAAAAACTTAAGCGTGACATTAGCTATTTCGGTTTAAATAAACACTTCATAAAGTCGTCCCAAACGAAGATGCAAAACTTGCCTGTCGATTTCGATATATTACTCGAAATGTATGAACTCATTTCAAAAATGTACCATTTCTTCTATACTGTTCTCTGATTTCTTCTTGCGGTGGATCGGAGGATTCTGTGAGGCTGACTAAATTCTCTGAAGGTTCCCGATTCTTCTTAAAACGTATCGAGAATTTTTTTTTTTTACTGTATTTAAGATTAAGTTCTCTGAAGAGAGCAAGGCTCGAAGGAGAAGACAAGGAGATTTCTTACTATATTTTACTGCTAAAATGTTACAAGTAAGGCTCAGCCTCTAAGTTTGATCAGCCAATTCAGAATGAACATTGGACAAATTTTATGGGTTTATATACCGAAATTTTTACTGACATCATTATTATATAATGTTGATCTGTTTTTTTTTAAATTCTCGATAGACTGATTTACTTTGCAAATTATTTAAAAACAAAACAAATATTCCAGCTGCAGCATGGTCTAGACTGCTATTTTAGCTGTAGCAAGGTCTAGAATGCTAAGCAAGAGGAAGCCATATTTTTATTTTAAACCGCATACTGACAGATCTGATGTTATCATGATCTGCCGAGTTAACTAAAAATGGAAATTGAAATATACCTTCCCATTACGAATTACAAACAAACATGCACATGAGCAAAAATTAAATGCTTAAGATTCAAAATTAAACGTTAAGCAGGACATGACTTCATCTTTTACAACGAAGAGAGAATGTGTTGTGCGAAGCCCTTTCCAAAAAAGCCCGTCAAATAAATTAGATTTCTTCTCACAATAACTGAATGGTCATGCACTAACTTCTCGGGTTTCCACAGGACCCACTTCAACACAAGATGTTGACTCTTCCCTGAGGAAACCTAATATGTCGCAAACTTAAAGTTTAACATTTAATGAGAACAAAATTAACTTAAAAGAATTTCCACAACGTTCTTTTTTCCGGTCACTAACAATAAAGCTCTTACACATAAATTCGCAAAAACAAAAGAAATTCAGATTTTAGAACAATTTGAGACAATTTCAAATCAACTTAGAAGCTTTCAAACATGTCACAGATTTTAAGGAGCTATTCTTAAAAGCCACTTTTAGCTTTCGAAGACGGATCTACAACTAACTTAGAAATCTAAGCTACACCTTAAAATGTCAAGGACTCCGCCTTACAGTATTCTGAATGACCTATCAAAAACATTTTCATTACATAAGGTCGTCCCTACGAAAGCTTTCATCCATACATAAGGAAAGAAGGAGCTTTTCTTTTCCCTCACTGGGTGTTCCAAGAATCATTGTCCTTTGATTGGACATTGACATTCCCTTCCAAAAACAAAGCTCCTCCTTTTCCTCAAAATCAACTTAAAATAAAGTTTATTCTTCGAAGCCACTTGGTTTCTCAAATTTATGACCAACGTCATGGTCCAATTTAACAAGTGGATTCGAAGTCTGTCTCACAAAAGTTTAACCACGAAGCGAAGAGAAAACAAACCATTTTATATCTGAACTCGGCCAGCTTCTTTTCCCTTCTCTTTGTAACAAGGGCCGCTCCTCGACCCTACCATAAATCTCTACCGCGAGGCTGTCCTGGGTTATATTCTTATCGTGAGAATACAAAAATAAAAATCGAATGAACGTTAAGCGATCTGAAATATTTTTATTTTTAACCCTGTAACAAGAAACCTATTGATAGTCTTCAATAAACATACTCTAAACTACCTTGCTTTAGAGATTTAAACAAAATCTTAGAACTAAAATTTCTTCTCCTATTCTCGTAAGAGATTTCGGCACGCAAATTTGCCGTCACAACAGAATGTATACAGGGAATGAACAAGATTACAATATTAAGCTAAATCTAAAAAAAATTATTAAGTAGTTTAAAAAGAAATAATTCACCAATTATAAAATAGAAAGCAAATAAAAAATTTATCCAAACTCGTCTCAGCGTTATGCGATTTTGGTCTTTATGTAAAAATGAATATATAAATATAAATGTATACAAATATAAGTATTATATGAATATAATGAACATAAGGATTATATAAATATAAGGATTTATATAAATATATGAATTATTCATTGTTCATTTTTACATATATAATATATACACACACACACACACATACTGTGTATACACACACATATATATATATATATATATATATATATATATATATATATATATACACACTCGTGTATATATCCATGCGCCTCGGTTGGTAGTGGTTAGCGTCGCAGACTACGAATCCATCGGCCCCGGGTTCGAGACCCGAAGGCAGCCGGCGCGCAGCAAAACCCAGTTGTTCATCCTTCCACACGATAAAGATAGTGGTTGGTAGATAAATGGGTACCCTAGGTGGCCTAGTGGTTAAGACGCTGGGCTGCTCATGGGGCGTGGTTCGGATTCCACATTAAACTGTAGGTCTAAGGTGGAATGAAAAGCTTGACCTTCCTCAGAATGAACAATTCGGGCTGAAGCTAACCAAAGGTTAACCAAAGGTGTGTGTATATATATATATATATATATATATATATATATATCTTCTTGTTGTCTTTTTGTTTGGGTTCCGTGCGTCGGTCTTTCTTCACACGGAGGTCAAGCTGGTGGCCCCGCCTCTAGTCCTGACTTGGTGAAGGAGCGAGTTGCTCTCTTGCGCTCTCGACCGTATATAGCCAGGTACACCCGGCTCATCTGGTACCGTCCTGAGCTAGGCATCTAGTCGTCTCTTGAAGACTTCAACTTTGACCCCTGTAATGTTTCTCAGGTCCTTTGGAAACTGGTTGAAAATTCTTGGCCCCGCTGACAATCAATCTATTTTCCTTCAGAGTTGAGGAGGTCTCTTGTCGGACCTTTAATTTGGGAACATTACACATTCTGCCTTTCATATTTTCCAGCGTTGTCTGGATGGTAATTGGGTTTAGTTTGAGGTTTGGTGCCAGTTTTTCGATAATTTTCCATATGTAGATTATGATATACCTCTCTTCTTCTTTCCGGGGAGTACAGATTTAGTTTACGTAGTCTTTCCCGTAGTTGAGTTCTTTGCAGCCATCAGTCTTGGCTGTGAAATGTCTCTGCGTTCCTTCTAGTTTATTAATTTCTTCCTTTTTATATTTGGACATCAAAAGTGGGCAGTATTCTAGTTTTGGTATGATCAGTGTTCTCAGCAGGGGAATCATTACTCTCTTGTCCCTCCTTTTGAACGTTTTTCATACCTGTCCCTCGACTCGTTTTGCTTTGTTTATTGCTATCTGATTTTATGTCTCGAATTTGGCATCATCGGTCATTATTAGCCCCAAGTCGACCGCTTTCGTGCTCCTTTGAATTTCTTGTCTATCTGGAGCATAATATGCAGTCTTTTTAAGTTCCTTATTTCTACCATATCTCAAGAGCTCAAATTTCTCGGTGTTAAATGTCATATTGTTGTCTTCTGACCATTAGTATATTTGTTTGTGTCCCTCTGCAAGGGCTCTACTTCGTTTGCATCGCTGATTTTTCTGCTGAGCTTTGTATCGTCCGCAAATGACGTTACTATACTGTTGCTGCTTACTCCACTGTCTATGTCTGTTAGCATGATAATGAACAGGAGTGGGGCCAGCACTGTACCTTGTGGTACTGAGCTGCGTACTTCTGATTCTAATGATGATACACTTTGAATTTTGACCACCTGTAGTCGATTTCTGAGGAAGTTGTAGATCCATTTTCCCACTTTGCCTGTTATTCACATATGTTTCATTTTATGTACTATTATACCATGATCGCATTTGTCGAAAGCTTTACCAAATCCGTGTATATGACATCATAGTTTTCATTGCCTTCAAGTGCATCTAGTACATTGTTATAATGCTCTATAAGTTGTGATAGGTATGACCTTCCTGATCGGAATCCGTGTTAATTTTCGTTGAATCTTTCCAATGTCTCCAAGAATTCATAGATTTTCTCTGACTGTTCTTTCAAAAAAAAAAATATATATACACACACATACACACACACACACATATATATATATATATATATATATATATATATATATATATATATATATATATATATATATATATATATATATATATATACAGTCGATGATCGATATAAGCACGTTCTCGGGACCAGCACAAAATGTGCTTATATAGGTCATTGTGCTTATATGGATAAGACCCTTTTTAAGAAGCATTTATTGTACAAAGAGTAATCATTTAAATACTGTAATAATAAAGGAATGTGTAATAAAAAACAATAATACTGTATTTAAAATTTCATTTATTTCATAAATTAACATTTATTTCGACAAATAAAAAACAATGATATGTATGTACAGTACATTAAAATTTGACAGTACATACATTTATTTCGGAAAATAATCTAAAATTGATGATTGTCGCATGCTCTTGTTTTGTATTATGTAAATTTGAATTGCTTGTTGGGTGCTCTTTAACACATGAGTTGGTATACCATGTTTTTCAAGAACTCTTTTTACGTCGTCCAGCATAGCAAGTGCTTGCAGTGGAGTAGTGGATATCTCATCAATTTCAACATCTTCCGACACTTCAGTCTCATCATTTCTTACTTCATTCAGTTCTTCAAAACATTCAAGTTGACGATCGCATTCGATAAACTCTTCATCCAAGTTTGAGCATTCTTCGCTGTTTAAAGCTTCTAATTCAGAATCTTCGTTGCATTGAATTGTTTCTCCCTGATTCAATGGCAAACATTTTCTGAAGCAATTTTGGATAGTGGTCGAGGTCACATTATTCCACGCTGTTTTTAGCATGAGAATGGCATCCAAAACAGTTACAGATTTAGCAGCACTCTGAAGAAATTCGTCCTGGCCACTATCTAAGCGTGCAACCAACTCTTTCATTAATTGTTTTCGATAGTGTGCTTTAAGGCAGCGAATAATCCCACATCCATTTGCTGTAGAAGTGACGTTGTATTCGATGGCAAGTAGACAACCTCTACATTTGTTGTTGTGACTTCCTTAGGATGCGCGGGGCACTGATCTAGCAGCAGGAGAATTTTCCTTTTCTTGCGTCACATTTTCTCGTCCAACTTTATTAACCATTCTGTGAATATAGCTCGAGTCATCCGGGTTGCAGAATTCGATTCATATTGTACTGGAAGTTTGTCTTTCTTGTTCTTCATACACCTTGGATTTCGGCTCTTGCCGATCACTAGCAGAGCTAGTTTTTCAGTGCCAGTCATGTTCGACGCCAACAAAACAGTTAGTCTTTCCTTCTTTTTTCCTCCGCTGACTACTTCATCCTTTCTGGCCAGTGTACCGTCCGGAGTGGCCCTAAAATACAGTCCTGTCTCGTCAGCATTGAAAATTGCCTCCTCTGGATAACGTCGCAGAAGCTCTGGCCAAACAGTCTTCTTCCATTCGTTGGACCCAGATAAATCAGCATCCGCCTTTTCGCCATGTTCTCGTTTGTAACAATATTGAATCTCTTTTGGAACTTTTGTAGCCAACCGGAAGTAAAGGTGTTTGAAGGAAGATCTTCGGAACCATCATAGATTTCTTGAACTAAAGCCTTAGCTTTCTCTATTAAAAGAGGTCCAGAGAGCTCTGCCTTTTTCTCCCTCGTGACAACAAACCATTCGTACAGTCGCTGCTCCAGATCTGGTAACACTCCTTCCCGCTTTCTCTTTCGCGAAAGATTTCCATTTTCCAACCTGAGTTTGTTTAACTCCACTTCGTTTCGTAACCATCGGCTAACAATCGTATGATCAATGTTGAATTTACGTGCAACATCAGCTTTCTTTTCACCGTTATGAACCGCCTGAATAACCTTTAGTTTGAATTCTAATGCAAAACTTTTACGTTTTGAAGCCATAATGAACTGTGAGCACAACCAGCCTAATTAACGGAATAATACGCATGTCATGGTGTCGCCTATATATAGGTAGTTTCCACCAATCAGCATCTTCCACGTGTGTGTTTTCCACCAATCAGCATCTTCCACGTATGTGTCTTCCACCAATCAGCATCTTCCACGTATGTGTTTTCCACCAATCAGCATCTTCCACGTCCGTGCTTATAGCGAGTTCGTGCTTATAAAGATTATTCCTATTAAAATATATATGAAAATTTTTGGGACCGCACGATTAAGTGCTTATATAGATTATGTGCTTATATCGAACGTGCTTATACCGCTCATCGACTGTATATATATATATATATATATATGCACTAGAATCACAAAATAACACGTGACCTTATTAATAAGCAAACAACCACAAGGAAAAGGAAACACAAAGTCCGAGCGCTTTCGTGATATATTCACATTATCAAGGAGGAACAGAAAATAGACGGAGATTACAAAGTATTTGAGTTAAATAGACAAGCAAAAAAAATCACAATTGGCACCTCAAATTAAAGGCCTTAAAGCCCTCTAAAGATTTTTTCCCAAATTGATAACATAATCTGTAGGCAGCTAAATAACTGAATAAAAAATATATACTGTATAGATGAAATTAGACAAAAAGAAAACCAATACAGAGAACAAAAATTATTATAATGGTTATTAGCACTAATATTTAATTAAAACAGGCAATTAATAGGCAAGAATTTAATGAAAAACAAATAGATGACGTAGATAACAAATAGAAAACATAATCTGTAGGCTGATTAATTACTATACAGATGAAAGAACGCCCCTTCGATGAATTCCAGAGAATAGTTTTGCAGAAGCATATAGAAATTACTAAGATTGAAGTCGAAGAAACTTTTAAAGTTACTAGGGCGAGTAGATATAGTTTTGATATGGCAATTCCACCTGAATGGAAACAACGGTTACTGGACTATTGTTATAACAAACTTAGAAGAGAATGCAGTGTAGTGGAAAGGAAACTGGATATTAAATTACAAATTCTAATTGAAAGAAGTGATTGGACTAAGGATGCTAACCCTGGTTTTGTGATAAATCTATCAGATAAAGTGTTAAAAAAATATGGTTACGGCTCTTGGATATGGAATAAATTTTTCAGCAGCTAAAAAGGAGGTGGACTATGTAGAAATTGCTAAGGCTTTCTGTAATTTAGAAAAATATAATGATTTACCTATAGAGGATGTGAATATTTGTAAAGGTATAGTATATAGTGCTATGTCTAAACTCTCTATTCCAAATTGTCCACAGAGGTTTTTCGACTCTTATGTAGCTTTAAGAAAAGATCAGAATCTACATATAACCAAAGCTGATAAATCAAATGCCTTAGTGATCCTCAATAAAGACGTTTATCTAGGAAAAATGTATGATCTGTTGAATGATGCTGACACTTACGTGAAATTAAGGAACAATCCCCTTGAAACTGTGAACAGTGCATTCAACAAGAAAATTAAACAACTTTTGAAGGGGAATGAAATGTTACTTAAACAGTTTCTGAGTACTTCACCGTCATTACCTTATATGTATGGCCTGATTAAAACTCATAAGCCAGATAATACGGCAAGGCCTATTGTTAGTTCTATAGGATCTATTTCATATAAGGTATCCAAATGGCTTGTCTCCATTCTTAATCCTCTCCTTGGCACAATTTCACAATCACACATAAAGAATAATGTAGACCTTGTGGAAAAATTAAATAGTATCAGTGTCAATTACAATTTTAAATTGGTAAGCTTTGATGTTATCGCTTTTTTACAAGAGTCCCGGTGGAGGATCTTTTAGTGTTTCTTTCGGAAGAATTGGTTAAGCATAATTTGCCTTTACCTGTGGCCACAATTATAGAATTAATTAAGCTGTGCATAGTAGACTCAAAATTTGTGTTCAATAATGAATATTTTAGACAGAAATTTGGTATGGCGATGGGAAACCCTCTCTCCCCCATTTTGAGTAATTTATATATGGAGTTTTTTGAAAGTAAGTTATTAAGGAAGATTCTGCCAAATTATGTTCCATGGTTTAGATATGTAGATGATGTTCTCTGTCTTTGGCCAGTGACTTTAAATCTCAATGAATTCCTACCCAAACTTAATAATTTAATTCCCTCTATCAATTTTACAGTTGAAATAGAAAAAGATTCTTCGATCCCTTTTTTAGATGTTTTAATATATAGGTCTGGAAAAAAAAAAGTTTAAGTACAATGTTTACAGAAAACCCACTAATAATTGTTCCTATATACATTATTATTCTGATCACCACATTAATGTAAAACGATCCGCTCTTTCTACTTTGTTTCTAAGAGGCCTACGAATTTGTAGCCCTGAGTTTATTGACGATGAAATTAGTATAATATACGAAATTGCTTTTGATTTAAAATACCCAAAGAACTGCATAGATAAGTCCTTAAAAATGGCAAAGAAAACCTTCTACGAAGTAAAGGATAAGATTCCTTATAACACAAAAAATGTTTTAGTGTTACCATTCAGAGAAAATTTCCTCGAGCTCCCGATTCTGCTGAGGACTTTTAACGTAAATATTGTGTTCAAAAATTTAGATGTCATTAAGAATTCATTGATTAAGAACTCCCCTTTAAGTGAACATGGTTGTGTATATAAAATCCCTTGCACAATATGTAATAAATTTTACATTGGCCAAACTGGTAAGACTCTTGAGTTACGTATTAAACAGCATCAATACAGTATAAGAAGTGGCCAGGAATCTAACGCCATTTTCATTCACGTAAGAGATTCTAATCACCCCATTGATTGGAAAAATGCTTCCAAATTAAGGTTTAGTAAATCTATTGTTAGCAGAAATATATTGGAATCAAGTGTGATCAAGAATAATGCGGATTTGGTCTTTAATATTAGCCCTGGGTTGTACAAATTAGACTCGTACATTGTCAGTAAGTTGGCGATGGGCCTACTGTTTTCTTAATTGCATTTTTTGCCTCTTAATGGTTTGCCCTGGTTAAATAAATAAATATTATTGTAAGAACTGTTAACATTCTTATGTGTTTATTTTAATTGTAATATTTCTTTCGTGTATAATCTTTGGTTGCTGGGTGGTTTATTGGATATTTGAAGTGGGTTGCTGTTGGGATAACAATTTTTTTCCAGATTGTTTGTTGAAATTTTGTAATAATCTGTAAGACGATGGCAACTTTCCCTTTGTTTTCATTAATTTCGGGCCTTTTAATTTTTCATATTTCAATTAAATATTAGTGTTAATAACCATTATAATAATTTTTTTAGGTTTTCTGTACTGGTGTTTTGTCTAATTTCATCTGTATAGTAATTAATCAGCCTACAGATTATGTTTTCTATTTGTTATCTACGTCATCTATTTGTTTTTCATTAAATTCTTGCCTATTAATTGCCTGTTTTAATTAAATATTAGTGCTAATAACCATTATAATAATTTTTGTTCTCTGTATTGGTTTTCTTTTTGTCTAATTTCATCTATACAGTATATATTTTTTATTCAGTTATTTAGCTGCCTACAGATTATGTTATCAATTTGGGAAAAAATCTTTAGAGGGCTTTAAGGCCTTTAATTTGAGGTGCCAATTGTGAATTTTTTTGCTTGTCTATTTAACTCAAATACTTTGTAATCTCCGTCTATTTTCTGTTCCTCCTTGATAATGTGAATATATCACGAAAGCGCTCGGACTTTGTGTTTCCTTTTCCTTGTGGTTGTTTGCTTATATATATATATATACACAGTATCGTGACACGACAATTGGGCGCAGAACAAATGAGCGCCGACGATTGAGCGCCAAGACAATTAAGCGCAAGACAATTGAGCGCAAGACAATAGAGCGCCAAGACAATTGAGCGCAAAACAATTGAGCGAGAGCAAGCAAATAAAAACTGGATAAAAGAAACAAAATAAGCTTGAACAAATATTTATTAAGGATGCTAAAAAGACAATATTTATTAAGGATGTTAAAAATAATGTAGTTAGGTTAGGTTATTGTTTTGCGCTCTATTGTCTTGCGCTCAATTGTCTTGCGCTTAATTGTTTTGGCGCTCAATTGTCGGCGCTCATTTGTCCTGCGCTCAATTGCCATGGAACCACACAGTTTCTCGGCAGCCGGCGCGCAGCAAAACCCAGCTGATCATCAGTTCGCCTGGCAGGAGCCAAGCGCATATTAAGACTTCAGCCGAGCGGCCGTTGTCTTATAGGGCCCCTAATCAGCCAGCTGGCTTAATCAGCTAGTTGGCTTATCTGGCTGAGTTGACAGATTGCGCTATTTATTTAATTAAAGCGTATATTCTGGCTTAATCCGCCAGTTGGCTTATCTGGCTGAGTTGCCAGATTGCGTTTATTTATTTAATTAAAGCATATATTCTGGCTTAATCCGCCACTTGGCTTAGAAGGCATAAATGGCCTGTATATATTAATAACCTTCGAACGAATTAAAAGCGCACACAAACGCACATACACTCACCAACTGTACGTCCATAAAGCCCCTATTATCACACACACACACACACACACACACACATACACATATATATATATATATATATATATATATATATATATATATATATATATATATATATTGATTGATGCATGCAAAGCCCCAATAGCAAAATATATATGAACACAACCACCACACAAAAAAGCATCCCATCACCAACAATCGTCTAAGTATAGACTTTAAGGAGCTCATCCCATCAACAGCACATGGTGAGATGAGGGCTACGACTTTTAGGAGCTCATCCCATTAACACCACGTAACCGATATGAGGGCTACAACCAAGCGTCGAAACTTAAACGATTGGTGGTGAAGCACCACAACCACCGCTTTACTTACCAGCTCCTCACAAAAAAGCATCATATTAACAATCGTCTTAAAGACTTAAAGTATAGACTTTTAGGAGCTCATCCCATCAACAGCACATGGTGAGATGAGGGCTACATCTTTTCGAAGCTCATCCCATCAACACCACGTAACCGACACGAGGGGCTACAATCAAGCTTCCAAACTTAGACGATTGGTGGTGAAATTATTACACAACAACCCACCAACCACCTCCACCACCGCCTTACTTACCAACTCCTGGTAGACCGACAAGGTCTCAAAATATGACCCAATAGACAGAGCTATTAAACATAAACAAATATGTTTACGGGGCCAAGTCAAAAAATGGCAACGCCAATAGTTTTTCAATTGAGCTTCTCGTGGTTTAACGAGACCTATTTGACATCTGGTGGGGCGATCTTTTAAACAAAAAATCGAATAAGATAAACTAAGTTTAATAAAAATACAAATTTTCATCATAATACGCAATTTTATCATTAAACTATAACATGAAAAGCATTAATATGATTTTTTAAAAAACAAAATAGAAATTAAATTAGGGGTAACTTATTAATTTTTCCTCTTTTAGCCAATTATTGTTTCAATATAAATTTATCTTTAAGACACAATTTTATCCTTAAACTATAACATGAAAAGCATTAATATGTTTTTTAAAACAAAATAGAAATTAAATTATGGGTAACTTATTCATTTTTCCTCGTTTGGCAATTATTTTGTTTCAATATAAATTTATCTTTAAGAAAACCAATATATCTTTAAGCATTATTACAAAAAATATTAATATGATTTTAAAAACAAAATAGATTCTGTCTCGGGGTAACATTCATTTTTCCTCATTTACTTGCAGCCCTGCCGCGACACTGTTACATTATTTTTTAATATAATTAAAACCAGCATTCACGATCATATTAAATCTTACTGTTGAAGATATCCTGAAATAATGATGCAAAATTATTTTAAAAGGCATAGACTGTTCGAAGTATCTTAAACTTTGACGCAAAAAAACAATAATATAACTAGATTTTAAGTTTTAGCTGGCTTACCCCAATAAATATCGTTTTATGAACGTATTTATAAAAAAATTTAATTTATGGCATAACTCATATAATTGCACCTTCTACAATTCAATAATTGGATTTAACATGATTTACTGCATTATATTGTAATTTTAAACCAGCTTTTGGGACATATTAAATTAAATTTTCTTCAGTGCGATTCACGAATTAAACACGGCCTTGAGGATTCGAATTCTAATACGGCGTATTGTTACAAAAACATTTAAAAACGTAGAAGATTGGATTCTATCCACACGCCCCAGATTTCACGGGGCAACCAATCACAGCCCTGTGGGCGGAGCAAAGGACCTCTGTTTGGCCGCTATGAAGGCCTACGCGTCAAGCCCCGCCCAAAATTCACCGATAGCCAATAGGAAGCTAGCTTTTCGGATGTTGTGGGTTGGTCACAAGCCCACTTTATAAAAGGGAGCAGTTCATCTCAGAGCCTCAGTTCACATGTTTTTTCGCTTAGTGCTTTTCAAATATACACTATGAGTCAGTTATCGCTCTACAATTCTCCTGATTTGTTTGACGATCAAAATTTCTACCCATCAGCTGCGCTCCACCTTTTCAGCGCTGCAGATCGGAATGAACTTTGATCTACGCAGATCGTTACGGAAAATTGTGACGAAATGCAAGAACCGTTCAATGAAGACGATATTAAAATGTAAGTGATTATATTCTGCGATTCATTCAGTGTTAACTTATAAGTGCCATAATAATTGTTTTGAAAACTAGTTTGTGTTTATTCTCGGTCTATATATAATGTTTCAACCCGTGTTAACTTATAAAAGGCCGCAATAAACGCGTTTTGAAAAATATTTTTCATTATTCTCTGTTTCCTTCGGGGTTATTTTAGTATATATATATATATATATATATATATATATATGTATATATATGGTGGAGCTTTAATAATACATTACTCGATAATTTAAAGATGTATTCTTTCTCGTTTATAATTAGTAATCTAATTTCCTTTTATTCTGAATTTTTCTACAACGTAAAAATTAATCCCATTATGTTTTTAATTATTGTCTGTTTCCATCGTGATTATTTCGGCATATATATATATATATATATATATATATATATGGTGGAGCTTTAATAATGTTTTACTCGATAATTCAGCACCGCAGTAGGATTTTTAAATCACCAAAACTTTTAAGAATTATCTGCTTTTTTATTATATTTTTAAATTCATGGCATTTTCTCTTATTGTAGCTCTTTATTTTTACTTAACTTTATAGACCGATGCGGAACTTGATCGTGTTATAGCTACTTTTGATGAAAGGGAAATAAATGATATCGATGCTTCTCCGCACAGCCAACCCAGTGACCTGAATACAGAAGTCGAGGTATTGGCTCACATCCGGTCCAGCGAGTGCCAGGTCATCGAGGAACTAATGTAAGTATTTTTGAGGTTAAGAACAAAAACACATTCCATTTTCATTTATTAAATGGCAGAAAACATGTACAAAGCGGAACCAGTGTCCGTTAAATAAGTTTTAATGGCTACATTTTACAGTTACAAATGTATATACAGCTTTACACAATACAGATATACACCTTTACACAATACAGCGGGTGCTAACATATGGGAACCTTTTTTTTATCTGTCTGCATACACTTTTATCATTCATCTCTGTGTCGCACAAATCGAATAATTTTTAAAAATTTATAAATTCCTTCCCAAGTGACATGTGCATTGTGCAGGAGAACTGAAAGGCAATACAGGCCGCACGTTTCGCTATAATATCTTGAAAACGGTATGGGTTCCATACAATCTCAGGTACATGTATCTGCTCGATTAATTTTACTATAACAGGATCATTCCAGGGCTGAGAGCCGAGTGAATCAAAATAGTACATTATTTCCCTATTTTTAAAATAGATTGCAAACCAATGAATCCCCTCACTCCCCACAAAGTCGGTGTTAACGATAACCCCGTACCAGTTTCTCGTACTTGGCAACTTCAATATTTCATTCTTCGCAAACACACCGATAAATTTTGAGCGAGTGAAACGGTCACTTTTCATTACTCTCTGGAGTGTATTCGCGTCCGTTTTAAAAGTCTGTGACCACGTTCCTGAAAAGATCAACTTCTATTAGTGCCTGTGATTCGAGGTACACGAGTACAATTATAGGCGCATCTATAGGCTTGGCAAATTCCAACCTGACTGAGATATTCCCACTCTGCTGTGGACTTAAATGCGTATTTGCGCCAGCAGACAAGTCAGGCGTAATATCAAATGAATAAATGTTAAATTCTTCGACGAATTCTTTCTGCGTTACACCAAACCCAAGTTCGTTACAGGCGCCTGTATTATGAGCCAGACCAGGCACGTGCACAGGGGGGGGAGCTTGGGGTGCTTGAGCCCCTGCCCTTTTTCTTCTTCATATCAAAAGTGCCCTTTTAGTCAAAATTCATAAATATATTGATTCGACATAAATTTGAATTAATTAGTTATATTTTTATTTAGTTACTGCTACTTCAACAGATTTTCAAAACTGGAATTACTTTGATCTATGATTTTTTTATTAGAATAATAAACTTAACATACCGTTACTATTATTTTGTCAATCAGGGAGGGCGTCCCTAGTGGTAACACTGACTGCAGCTGTTCACTGTTGATTGCGTCTCTCGGGTATGTGGGTGTATTGTTTACTGTTTGTTTATTTTACGTTAACCTAAGCTAACTAGTGATTTCTCACTGATAATTATGGTAAGTTGGAATCCAAAGCAGTGTGACATTACTCCAAAAAATATTGTATGACATTACTCGTAAAGTTGGTAAAAACGTCCACGTCCCCTACTTAGTCTTAGGCCTACTAGGCTAGGCCCATCAGTACACCAGTGTGTCAAACGATGGATTTTGGGTTTTAGTACTGGCATGAATTTCATTAAATTAATAAATGATTTATTAAACAACATATCATAACCTTTTCATTTTTAATATGAAATTGATTTTTAAAAACAATACAATTTTCATTAAAAGTGAATAAAAATACCTAGATTATTTATTATAAAACGATGCAATTTTTCCGCAAGGACGACAATTACGGTAGATCCTTCTGCCCTTTATCCTGCAGATTGATACTTATAAAAGTTATAAGTAAAGTAACATGCCTTTTTACAACAAATTTTCATTTATTTTCTTTAATCAGCTTTATATACAAAAATAATGCATTGAATTTAATGGAATTTAAGAATATTTACCACATACAATTTTAAAATTTTTCTTTGTGTGTGTGTATACATATATATAGCCTATATGGCATTGAGGATTTCATTTTTAAAAATGTTAGGGGAGTGCCCTTTTTTCAACTGAGCCCCTGCCCTTCTGAAAGTCTGTGCACGTCACTGAGCCAGACTACTATATGTTCTCGCGCAGAGCGGGAACACAGCGTCTGATGAGTAGACCATAATCATGGTCCCTCCCAAAGCGATGCCATTTACGTATAGAGTAATATTTTTAAGGCCGAAATTCTCGAGTTTAAAGGCACTCTTTTTATATTTTCCATTCGTCGAGGCGTGGTCCTGCATTTCAATTAATATCCTTTTAGGTAGGACTCCAAAGGCTACGTTTTCTAGTTGCTTCGAAGCCAACTCGGCGGGGACCGTGTATAGTTTGATCTGTACCCTATTAATTGGGTATTTTACATTGACGTGTATTAAGTCTTTCTCAATTTCTATTTGTTTCGGGGAACTTAATTTCACTCGGCGTATACGCAAATACGTCTCCATGATGTGAATCACAACGGGTTTCGCGCCCTCTTCTTGATCAGGTCCCAGATTTATGCAGATCTCAGGAATCGTGCGGGTAAGCTTCAACTTCATATCCACCCCGTTCATAAGCAGTTTCTCCTGGAATGTGAAATCTGTATGAAGATGTCCAAAACATTGGTATATCTTTTTTTTTAGAATTTTTAGATTTATCCTTTATACCATTTTCATCTTTAGTATAGTAATACCCCTCGGCGGTTAAAAAGGTGCCCTTCGCTTCTTTCGAAAAGTTGAGGACATTTTCCAGATAGGCTCGTAGGTGGTAGTACCCCGTTCCTGCCGAGATGTTAACCTGGTTTAAATACACCTCACACTGGCTGAATATGGAGTGTAAAAAGTTGGTTTCAGGGTAGGCAGAGTAACTATCATCGCAGTCCGTTCCATCAGAATGGGTTATACGCAGTTTAGCGTACATGTACATGCAGCTCGGGTCAAAAAAGTAACGGCCTGAGCTGGGTATCACGAATTCTATAGAGACACTCGGCGAACTAATTGTGTTTAATGGGTTAATTGTAATAAAGTCGCTTTGCTCAATAAAGACCTGAGTTGGGTGGCAGGCATATCAAAGAGGGACAGTTCCGATTTACAGCATTGTGAACTACACGGATGGATGAAACGCGCCATGACGAGTTAGAAATAGTGCCACCTCCCTCGACAAGTATTAGTCAGGCTATGATTCGTGAGAGTAGTGTCCTCAGCTTATATCAGTTAAAAAAATGATCAGCCATAGTTTTCAAACGCTTAGAGCACTTCTTTTTTGATTTCCTTTTACGTTTAGCGACACGTGATGGTAACCCCTTCTTCCTGGTAGATCTTTTCTTTCCGCCACCAAGCATTTTTCTCTTTGCATCTTTGATGATTTCGTCCCGTGTACGTTTTAAATGTTTTTTTAGAGCTTCTTTAGGCTTAGTTCCTCCCATTATGTCTTCTGCCGTGTTAAAACCTGTTTGTAACGCCTTCCGCCCTAGGTACCTGGCACATCTCTTCAACAGTGGGACAGCGGTGCGTAGTATGGATGAAAAAATGGATCCAAGTCCACTCCCACGCTGGTATCTCACTCCTCTGTAGACTGTGAATGGCCTTCGAGTCATTATAAACGGCGAAAGTGTAGTTTCACTGTTAAGCTCCCATCACCGAATGGGAAATTTTTTCCCTCAATCGTTCTTATATATATCGAGATGTTGGTTAACAGATTAGTCGCAACATTCACATAATGGGGCTTGTCATATGTAATGCTCAAACTTTTCCCTCTATGGTTGGGGATGTGTGAAGTGCGCAGCAGGCGCGCCTGGGTGTCCCCAACAAATTGGTGCTCTACGATATTGCTATAAATATAGCACATGTCTTGGGGCGGAGAGCTTTCACCCAATTTCTCCATCTTCAATTGATACATTAAGCTGGACAAGTCATGCTGTGCCTCGTGAAAGGTATCTCTTTGAAGAGCTGCGTTATATCAGCCCTCAGCCACAATTGTGAACAGCTCTTTATCTTTAATATTTCTACTAAGCGTTGACTTTAACTTCAATGTGCATGCAGGCGTGTCTATGTTTATGACTTCAAAAAGTAAATCGTTTGTCAGGTACGACTTTTCAAGATTCTTGTTTAACCCCGTCACAATGTCCATGGCTGTATCATAATGCCCAATACCTAACGATACATTTGTGCTATAGTACAGCTCCTCACCGAACAGGACTGAACGCATAGTATTGTCTAAGATTATGCCTAATTTTTCTCACTCATCGATTCTTCTAAGGATCAGAAATATGATTTGCTCATTTTCAAGAGTTAAATTTTGGAGACTAACTGGAGTTCACATAAGGATGTACAGACAGAGAAGAAGAGGACGGGAGTGTGACACAGAAGTGGCTACGCGCCATGTTGCATACTAATTAAGCTTCATTATTGCAGCAGCTTTTATATAGGTGTTGAAGCTTTCTGGGTAACCCAGCCATTTCACTAGGTACATTTTCCTCTTTCCTGAACCTTTGCGACCTAAAATTTTTTCAATTTTAAACACACTTTTTCCTAAATTAAATGCCACTTTCTGCAACTCCTCGCAGTAAAAGCCTCCAGCGATCTCTTCCCCATTCAAATCTTCAACGTAATACATCATTATCTCACCTTTAGGTCTCATAGCACGAACTTTAAAAATCTCACGTGTCCATCCTTGCTTAAATCCCTTCGCGAATTTATTTCTCGAACGTGATAGCCTTACATAGTCATTGATTTTGAAATGTGTATAGTGTGGTGGCGGTGCTAAATATCTTCTCACCTCTGGCAACGCACCTCTTTCTAAAATTTCGTTAGGCGTTGTGCCAATCGTACGGTGGCGTGAACGGTTGTATGATGAAGCCAATGAACCGAGAACGTTTATATATCTGTATGTGTTTTTATGTGTAAAATAGCGATGCATGCGCTCCTTTATGGTACGTTGAACTCATTCAGCTAAAGAGGCCTTATGTATAGAACTGCTAGTGTAGTAACTGATATTAAACTCTGTCAACATGTTCTGAAAAGCGCGACCTATAAATTCTTTCCCCATATCCGTACAAAAATAGCCAGGAACCCTTTCTTCTTTTAACATCAACGTTTTGGTCGCTTTAGCAACTGTTTGAGGAGATTTATTTTTCAGGGGAATTACCACAGATATCTAGAGAATACATCTATTATGAATAGGATGTAGCGGTAGCCGTCATTATACACTGAATATCTTTGCATGTCTGTTAAATCCGCTTACCAAAGAGCGTCAATCGAATCCGCGGTTGTCTTGGCCGTTTTAAACCTTTTTCTCACCGGTTTATGAAGTGTATAAGCATCCTGTTCCCGCAAAAACCGCTCAACATCTTTTTTCCTTACACCGTAAACACCCGTGTACAGTTTATTAACGCCACCATAGGAGGCTGGGTTAGAAATGTCATAATAGCGTTTACTTAATATGTTAGCCATTTGCGTGTTTTAGAGACACGTGGATAAGGTTGAAATGAACGTCTGGTGAGTGATAAAACATTAAAGCCGGTATTGTTTCATGTAGCGGAAAATTCTGTTTGTCCAAGGGCACAAGTGTTCGAACAAGCCTGTACATGCTTTAGCAGTTTATGATGTGACTCGCTCCCCCCAGCGAGCCGCCCACCCGTGTGCCTCACGAAACACACGAGTTCGAACAAACCCGTACACGTTTCATCAGCGTGACTCACTCCGCCCGTCGAGCCTATCCGTCCACCTGTGGCTCATAGTCTTCTCAGAGCTTGAACCGAGTGGACGTGCGAATACGATGGAACTTCTTTTGAGAAGCATTCTCAACGCCTCGTACGATGTCTCCATGACGAAATCATTGCGCGTGTTCCGGCGTAAAACCGGCACCATTAAGTACTTGAAACGATTTGCAGGCAAGCAAGCAAACGTAATGTTATTTATTTAAGTATTGAGGAGATGAATAGAGTCTTCGTGATAGTTTAGAAGTGGGGAGAGGACCGTTATAAAATACCTGCAGGTGTAGGTACAAGAAGGAAGCAGATTAGTGACGCCCCCTCATATGTCTTGTTTGCACGTTGTGTATAAATAACGAACAGCCATGCATGGATATACGACTGATGTGGAAGAACGCATGTGATAATAACGTTCTTGTCCCTACGAGAAACCGTTTCATCCTCGACAGAATGTTTGAAATCGTCGGATTCCGCAAGATGAAGCCTATATTAGACGCTCGTGTTAAGAATATGATTTATTTTGATACGGTTCTTGAATACGCATACACCGCTCTGCTCGACGGATTTATCGAATGTAGGAATGAACAAGGCGAGAATGGTCTAGAGCTGGATGCATATTTAAAAGGTTTAGACTCTTCGAAATATCCCGAACTTTGGTACAAAGCACTTGAGCGGTACAGGGCAGACCTTGCCTACACTGTTCACCCTGAAGAGCTGTACCTCTGTATAATGAATAGCTGTCATTACGACTTGGAAGATTATTTCAATTGCCGCTATGCAGAGTGAAAAAGAGTTCACGATTGAAAAGCTCGGGACGGTAAGAAAAAACCCTCGATTGGAAAGGCGTGTTTATAAACTTGTATTTAATAATGATGTTGTGGTTAACGATGACCTCTTTGTGCGTGCTTTTGATTGTATTCTAGCCGTGTTTAAAGATTACTTGCCAACCGAATGTAAAGTGGGCACAAAAATAGTATTGAACGATATGAAAGCCATTTATGTCGAGTATAGGCATCCGTATAAGTTAAACGGTGAAGTGTTGCTTGGACGGTTTTACCGCATAGTACAAAGTAATAACGATGTGAATGTAGCCTCGATTACGTGTGAGTTTAGCGTTTTACGCCGTAGAAAATAAAGGATGTATATTTAATTATTTAATTGTATATATATATATATATATATATATATATATGCATATTTCCTGTACTAATATGCAATTGATTATACGTTTCATATATTATTATTTTTAATTATTTAATATACCCCATATAACATAGAGGATGTATATTTATTTAATTGTATGTGTATATATATATATATATATATATATATATATATATATATATATATATTTCCTGTACTAATATGTAGTTGATTATACGTTTTGTATATTATTATTTTCAATATATTTAATTAATTAATATAACTACATATATATTTTTCCTGTACCAATATATTGATAATACACCTTTTTGTATATTTTTTATTATATATTTCCCGTTCGTGTTTCTTATGCTATTATTATCTTTTGATCATATATAAATACACCATTGTATTTTGATTATATATTCATCGTCCGTATGCTATTTTATTTTTTATCATATATATTCCATTGTATATTTATTTTCTATATATTTCCATTAATTCGCCTAAATAAACAGAATGATGTAATGCTGTTTTATTTAATTCTTTTGGTTGTACACGGTATTTAATTATATCAATTGGCTGGCTTCTAAAGCGGATGTCTAAACCAGAATATATGCATTAATTAAATAAATAGCGCTATCTGGCAACTCAACCTGTACACCTGAAGAAGCCATTTACGCCTTCTAAGTCAGCTGCCTGTTTAAGTCAGAATATATGCTTTAATTAAATAAATAGGGCAATCTGTCAACTCAGCCAGATACGCCAACTGGAGGGTTAAGTCAGAATATATGCTTTAATTAAATAAATAGCGCAAACTGGCAACTCAGCCAGATACGCCAACTGGTGGGTTAATCCAGAATATATGCTTTAATTAAATAAATAGTGCAAACTGGCAACTCAGCCTTCTAAGCCAACTGGTCGGTTAAGCCAGAATATATGCTTTAAGTAAATAAATAGTGCAATCTGGCAGCTCAGCCAGATAAGCCAACTGGCGGATTAAGCCAGAATATATGCTTTAATTAAATAAATAAGCGCAACCTGGGAACTCAGCCAGATAAGCCAACTGGCTGATTAAGCCAGCTGGCTGATTAGGAACATATTTAGACAATGGCCGCTCGGCTGAGATCTTAATATGCGCTTGGCTCCTGCCAGGCGAACACCTCTCCTCCTCTCTCTCCTTCTCTTCTCTCTTTCTTTTGGGGGATAACTCCGCCTCCAAGTTGCATAACCCCTTGTTGTTCTTGCAACATTCTCCCTCTCCCTTTGTTGCATAATATCTTGCAACAACCCCCTTTGTTGCATAACCACTTGCAACAGTTTCCCTCCCCTTGTTGCATATGAACTTGCAACATTGATTAACATTTGCAATTGCATTGCACTCTCCCTTTTTGCGCCCATCCTACTCTCATCCTTCCACATAATAAAGAATGTGGTTGGTGATAAATGGGTACCCTGGGTGGCCAAGTGGTTAAGACGCTGGGCTGCTGGTGGGGCGTGGTTCGGATTGCGTGTTAAACTGTAGGTCTAAGGCGGAGTGAAAAGCTTGACCTTCGTCAGAATGAACAATTCGGGCGGAAGCTAAACAAGGGTTATTTATATATATATATATATATATATATATATATATATTATATAATATACTGTGTGTGTGTGTATATATATATATATACTACCAGTCGAAAGTTTAAGTACACCCTGAAATGTTCATAAATTTCAAATTTTGTTTAGTTTTTTATTTATTAACTAAGTTATCATGATACAAATTCATAAGTACAAACATTGAAACTTAAATAACAACAAATCAGAATAATTTATCAAAAGCAAAGTCTAAATTTTAGATTCATCAAAATAGCCTCCTCTAGCAGCAATTACAGCAGAACAAATTCGAGGCCTGCGCTCAACAAGAGAAAGAAGATAGTCTGGTGAAAGCTGCTGCCATCACTTTTGCAAGAGTTCCCAGAGCTTCTGAGGACTGACTGCCTGCTTGGCTTTCACTCGTCGATCTAGTTCATCTCACACTAGCTTGATGGGGTTCAGATCCAGGGACTGTGCTGGTCATTCCATATCCGTGAGCTGACGTTGCCGTTCTTTCTGCTTCAGGTAATTTTGACACAGCTTGGAAGTGTGTTTAGGATCGTTGTCTTGCTGCATTATGAATTGTTGACCAACTAGTCGCAGTCCAGATGGGAGGGCATGGCGCTGTAGAATGGTGTGATAGCCACGTTGGTTCAGTATTCCAGTGACTTTGTGGAGATCTCCGACATGCTCCCCTGCAAAACATCCCCAGACCATCACACTTTCTCCACCGTGCTTCACTGTTGGCACAACACAATGCTGTGTCATTCTTTCACCTGGTCTACGCAGCACAAATACTCTGCGTTTGGATCCAAAAACTTCGAACTTTGATTCGATAATCCAAAGGACAAATTTCCACTGCTCAACAGTCCATTTTTGGTGTTTTTTAGCCCAGGCTAGCCTTTTCTTTTTGTTCTGGAGTCTCAGCATTGGTTTCTTTGCTGCAGTTCGTCCTTTTAATCCTGCCTCTCTTAGTCTTCTCTGAACAGTTGATGCTGAAACTGTTGTACTTCTGGAGTTGTTCAGCTGGGTTTTGATTTCAGGTGCTGTGAGGCGTCTGTTGCGCAGACCGGTGACTCGGATATACTTGTCCTGAGTCTGTTGTGGTTCTTGGTCGCCCTGACCTTTTTCTGTCCTTATTTTGACCGGTTTCTTCGTACCGTTTAATGGCACAAGCAACCGAATTCACAGAAACTTTTAATTTTTTTGCAATTTTCCTCAGTGATCGGCCCTCATTTCTCAAAGTTACAACCGACTATCTTTTTCTGTTGTTAACTGAGCTTTGGCACCCATTCTTGCTTTTTGAAACACAGAAATATACCTTAAACTACACAGTTAGCTCCTCTGCAAGGATTTTATATGTAAAGACCTGCAGCGCATGTTAATAACTGAACACATGTATTAACATACTCCTGAAGAAACACACTACCCAAGTAAAGACTTTTAAACTGTTTTGGGGCCTTTGTGCAGAACTAATGGCATTAATTTTAGGTCGCATGCAGACGTAAATTAACACATTTTGACGGCAATTTTGAAGAAGCTTCTGTGTTACAACACATGGCATAGGGCAGATGCACTGAAGCATACAATATGAAAGCCAGGTAAGCAAATTCAACTCTAGTACCTGTTAAGTTTACATTTGAAGTTTATGTCATGAGCTAAGCAGCAAAACATTGGAAATTAGTAGGTGTACTTAAACGTTTGACTGGTAGTGTATGTAATGTTATAATGTTTCAGGCCAACAAAGACCCTAGGATCCACGTATGGATGGTCTCCTGACTGTGGTTGTAGTTGTGCATTGCGCATGTCCTCCGTGGTGGCAGAGGGGACCTACAATTTTATGTGTGTTCCGAACCACAAAAACCTTAATTTTACCACCTTAAACTATACCTAATCTATCAACATATGCGTCTAATCGATTTTTAAACATGTTTATAGACGTGCTACTAATTACTTCTACCGGCAAACTATTCCAACTTTTTATTATTCTATGTGTAAAAAAGTTTTTGGCAACTGCTATCTCGAACCTTCTACTTGTCAACTTACACCCATTATTTCTAGTTCTATTATATTGTGATATTTCGAAAAAGCTATCTCGATTTACGTTATCGAACCCATTCATAATTTTAAAAACCTGGATTAGATCACCCCTTAGCCTCCTAGTCTCGAGTGTAGTCAATTTTAACTCCTTAAGCCTATCCTCGTACGACTTCGACCTAAGCGACGGAATCATCTTAGTTGCTCATCTTTGAACTCTTTTGATTTTATCTATATCTTTGCGCATATACGGATTCCAAAATTGGATCGCGGACTCCAAATGGGGTCTAACTAATGATTTATAAAGAGGAACAATAATATCGCGCGATTTGTACTCAAAATTCCGAGCTATAAAACCTAGCCTCTTGTTCGCCTTATTGACCGCTACTGTATTTTCTTTCGACACTTTTAAATCACCACTGATGATAACTCCTAAATCTTTTTCCTGTTCTACGCTTGCCAACTCCTTCCCTGACATAATATACGCAAAATTACCGTTACGCGAACCTATATGTGAAATTTTGCATTTATCGACGTTAAATCTCATTTGCCATGTGACTGACCGATCAACGATTTTGCTCAGATCTTCCTGGATTTTACCTCTATCTTCATCATTAATTGCCCTACCACCCAACTTTGTGTCATCCGCAAACTTTGAAACTGTACTGACTAGGCCGACATCTGAATCGTTAATATATATATATAAGAAAAAGCAAGGGGCCCTGAGGAACGCCGCTCGCTACATTAGCCCAACACGACTCCGCTCCATCAACGACCACCCTCTGTTTCCTACCTCGCAACCACTCTTCTATCCAATTTATCATTACACCCCTGATTACATGAGCCTTAGTTTTTTCAATGAGTCTTTTGTGCGGTACGGTGTCAAACGCTTTTTGAAAATCTAAATACACTACATCAACCGCCCGATGACTATCGTAAACGTCAACCACGCTTTGTAAAAATTCTAAAAGATTAGTTAAGCAAGATTTGTTTCGCCTAAAACCGTGCTGCGTATTTCTAACTAAGTTATGCAATTCTAAGTGTTCGACTATACGATCCCTAATTATTGATTCCAGTAGCTTACCTACAACAGACGTTAAACTGATTGGCCTATAATTTCCCGCCGCACCTTTATCGCCTTTCTTGAAGATAGGTGTTACGTTTGCTAACTTGAAATTATCTGGTACGCACCCCTCAGAAATAGACGCATTCAAAATCTTTGTTAGCGGCACAACAATGCTTTCTTTTAATTCTTTTAGTTGTGTTGGATATATGGAATCCGGCCCCGGTGATTTACGCATTTTCATTTTATCAATATAGCGCATTACCTCCCCTTCACTAACACACAATATTTGTGTATATTAGTACTCAGAAATCGTAGTCAGCTTGCGTCTTTATACTCTTAAAACTATACAGTGTGAAGGCTTTCTGCCAGATGTTGCCAAACTACCTAATTATACTATCTTATCGGCACGTTACTGAGATGAGGCAATCCATTTTAAATTTGTCACTATTGTTCAGATTGCACAATTACGTAGGTGTTTTTTATGCAGGAAGGAGGGGCCAAGGATGAATGACCGCAAAAGCGCCTTCTCCCCCTAAAAAAGACGAAGAACCAAAATCAGTGTCCAGGGTTTCCGAAATCTCTGGACACTCTGCTTTTGAAAGAATGGAGGTCATAAATAGGGGGAAAGATGGAGAGAGGAAGATTGTTCTAGAGTTCACCGGTTGAGTTGATGAAAGATTGAAGATACCGATTAACCCTTGCGTTGAAGAGTTGGACAGAAAAGGAATGAGAAAGTGTAGAAAGTCTGGTACTGCGTGCTCTCCTTAAAGGAGGAGGCATGCAGTTAGAGAGTTCAGAAGAGCAGTGTCCGTTATAATAGCGATAGTAAAGAGAGTGTGTCAACATTGCGGCGAAGAGAGAGAGAGAGATTGAAGACAATGAGTAAGAAACGGGAAATTGATGAAATGAAAATCCTTTGATTCCACCCGGTCAAGTACGACTGTGTGAGTTGAGCCACACCATACATTAGAAACATACTCCATACAGGGGAGGACAAGACCCCTGTACAGAGAGAGCAACTGAGTAGGGGTGAAGAAAGACCACAAGGCTTTCTCTGCCCCAATCAAATTTTGCAGAAAGATCAGAAGTCAGGTGTACCATAGCCGTCCTACGCTAATCATGGAGTGACTGTTGAGAGGGAAGCTTTGTGAAGCGGGTAGAGAAGTGAAGAGTGGAATCATCGGCGTAGGAGTGAATAGGACAGAAAGTGCGAATTAAAATATCATTAATAAAAGGAAAAGAGTGGGTGACAGGACATAACCCTGAAGAACACCACTGCTGATAGATTTGGGACAGTGGTCTCCAACTCGCGTCGCGACCCAAATCAGGGTCGCGCGGTGGTCCTCAAGTAGGGTCGCGAAGGGTCATTGTATTCACTATTTCTTAATTCAATTTATATACATATTTAAATTTTATCATAAGCCTGAGGGTTGGGAGGTCCTGTTGGTGGCCAATTTAGGGTCGCCGCAAAAAAAGGGGAACCACTGCTGCTTTAGGAGAAGAGCAGTAGCCATCTACAACCGCAGCTATAGATGGGCTAGAAAGGAAATTATAGATGAAGGCACAGATAGAAGGATTGAAACCGAAGTAGAACAGTTTCGAAATTAAAGATTTGCGTCAGACTCAATCAAAAGCTTTCGATGTGTCTGGCGCAAAAGCAAAAGTTTCACCGAAATCCCGAAACAAGAATCTACAGATCTACAGAAGCTAAGGCTAACAAAGACCCTAAGATCCACTCTAAGGTTAACCCGAGAGAAAGAAGAGAGTAGGGGGTTAAAAGAAGAGAATAGGGCATTAAAAAAAGAGAATAAGGGGTTAAGTAAAGTAAATAGCAAAACCTATCATCCGTGGGTTAACATTCATTTAGAAAAAGAGAGAGAAAAACTCACAATCATCATCCGCCGACCGCTGCCGACAAGTTGGAAAAATAGTCGAAGAGAATAGGAAAGGGGTGAAAGATGAAAAGAAGTGAAATAAGAACGCTTACAAACGATGCAAACGCAGTTTTAACTCAAGAAACATTAATACCATGCAAACTACAGACATGCAAGTAAAGAGAGGATGAGAAAAGAACAAAAAAAAAGTATGAAGAGTATAACAAAAAGTGGGTTAGTTTACGCTACGAGCTACATCTAAGTTCGTGTTAGTTTAATTTTTTCTTTTTTTCTTTTTTTTTTTAAATATAAATTTCACGCTGGCATATTACACGCTGGCATGTCACAAGCTGGCATCGATCGTCAACAGACTCAAACTCCGACTATCACCCCTAAAGCTCCTGTTGCTAATTGTTTTATTATTTTAAATGACGTTAATATTTTTAAAATGCCTATCTAAACGGTTTTTAAACATATTAACGCTGGTCTATAGAGTTTACGACGGACGCGGGAAGATTATTCCATTTATCAATTACTTTAAACGTAAAAAAGTGTTTAGTGATGTTAGTAATGAAACGTCTGCCACGTAATTTAAATCCGTTATTACGAGTATTGCTATTATCGAAAATGAACAATTTGTCAAAATTTACGTTATCGATTTTATGAACGATTTTGGAAACTTCAATAACCTCCCCCTTAACCTTCTAGTTTCGAATGAATGCAAGTCTAACTCTTTAATCTTATCTTCGTAAGACTTGCTGCATAGTGACGGAATTAGTTTCGTGGCACGTCGCTGAATCCTTTCTAACCTATCAATATCCTCACGCAAATACGGGCACCAAAAATGAACGGCATATTCTAAGTGAGGCCTGACTAGGGACTTCTAAAGGAACAATATAATATTCTTCGATTTAAATTCGAAATTACACGCTATGAAGCCTAACATCCCATTAGCTTTTGCGCAAGACTCCAGGCACTGGTTCCTAACTTTTAAATCCTTAGATACGCGTACGCCTAAATCTACTTCCTCGTCAACGCTAGCTAACTCTTTATCATCCATCGTGTACGTGTAATTATTGTTACGAGAACCTATATGCAAAACTTTACATTTGCCTACGTTAAATTGCATCTGCCACTTATCCGTCCACTCCATAATCCTATTTACATCGTCTTGAAGCCTATTTCTATCGTCCACGTTAAGAACTTTACCCCCTATTTTAGCATCGCCCCCTACATCTATGTCATTAATGTAAATGACTAGGGTGTGTCAATTTTAGGGAGCAAAGTGAAATCTTTATATTTTCAAAAACTACTAGTGACCAAATGATGCATTTTTATGTGCTAAATCGAAATATGGCTTTAACTCCAGATTTGACCACTCCTAGCTACTTATATTTGAAGTTGAAGTTTACGAAAAATCAGCAATTTTTGCAAGTATTTTTTTTATTGTATATAACTACATTTTACATACATTACATACAATTAAAGACATTTTGATTGTATTTCAATATTAAAACTTAGAAATATACTGTAGATAGGTTTCTTGAACTTTGCCAAGGATGCCATGTCTGCCTTGCTCTTGTTGCTGGACATGAGCTCCCTACTGGCCACCTGGCCACTGATGTACGCCTCCCTCCTCTCTTGCGAGTAAACATGTTGTGCTGCTTCAGTTGTCATCCTTACACACCTCTCTACTGACTGTGTGTGTGTGAGGGCCATGCAGGAACTTCCACTGGTCTATCCAGAAACTCCTTGATTGCAGCAGTGGTGAAGGAGCAGGTCACAGGAGGCTCAGTCACGCCAGAGTTCCAGTCAATAAGCTCCGAGAGTTTGGTTGCATCTAGGTTGATGTCAGGAGTCTTCCTGGGTCTGACACTGCAGTCTCCTACCTGTGTGTCCTCATCTCCTTCACCTCTGATTTCCAGTATCCTCTTCACTGCCTCCCTCCTCTCCTCCTCCACCTCACTGCACAGCATGGCCTGGAGCACAGCCTCAGAGTGTGCATACCAGGCTGATCTCTTCACTGTAGGCATCACTATTCCTATCACCTTCTTCTGACTTCTGAGCAGCTCCAGCTGGTACAGTACATGCCTGGGACCCTCCACCCAGCTGTGATTTAACTTGATGTTGAACCAGTTTGGCATGTGGACTCCCACTATGAATTCCACAATTATCCTCAGATTCTTCAGGTTCCTACCCTTCAGCCCATGTTTGGAAATCCACAATCTGCAGAACCTTAGAGCCGTGGTGACCCACCTACTGTGACAGACTGGCCCAATCTCCAGGAGAGCTAGACTCTGAGGTACCTCTCCCGATCTGATGGCAGTGATGATTCTGTAGCCATATGATTGGTCTGTGCTGAGGTCCTTGACTACCTCCTGACTGAGATGGGGTAGAGGAGGACCAACAGTGATCCTCGTGAAGTTTGGGTTGATCGCCAGCTGAGTGGCAGTGTCTAACATCTTCCTTAGGGGCCCAGACCACTTGTTGTTGCTCAATGTCTTGCCATCCAGTGCAGTCACCAGGTGTCTGAGACTCAGCTCCCTAGTGTGCAAGTCACAGACAATCCACACCAACTTCCTGCTAAGTTTGGCCTTCACATAATGTATTACTCCTCCCTCCCAGCCAGTATTCGCATTAGTACTGTCACCTCCTATGGCCAAAAGGGTCTGATCTGCTCCTCTCTCTCTTAGCCAGTTCACCAGATGATCAGCAATGACCTCAGCGTGACTTCTCTCCTCTGCAGCTTCCTCTGGTACAAAATGCCACAAATATTTCCCACCCGGTTCATTGCACAGTGTGTAGTGTTCTTCCTTAATCAGGCCAGGAAACTACCTGTCACTGCCCTCAGCTTCCATTATCACTTTGGTGTCATCTCTTTTCCCATCAAAGAAGATACAGGTGATGCCATTTTCCCTAATCTCTTCATCAAACTTCTTGACCAGCTCCTTAGTCAGTCTCTCCTGAGCCCTCCTCACCTTGTTGTGGTCAATCACCAGTGCTGTGTCAAACTCTGTGATAAGACCAGCATCAATCCAGGCAGCAGTGGCAATCTCTGCACTCACTCTCAGCCCAGTGTGATGTCTCAAGCTAGCCAGAGCTATGTTGGTGATATCTTCAGTGTTGTATTTCTTCTTCTTAGCCACAGGCAAGGAAGAAGTTGTCGCAGCCTCTGGTATGAAGTCTTCGTCCTCCTCTCTCCTCCCTGCCTCCTCCAGTATATCTCCAGTCTCCTCCAACTCCATCTCCAGCAGTGACTCCTCCCTGAACTCCTCTTCTTTCTTGGCTGACTCCTCTGCCTTCCTCCTCTTCTTCTCCTCGGCCTTCCTTCTCTGCTCCTGTCTCTGCAGCACTGCTTCCTGTCTTCTGGTCTCAGGGTGATCAGCTAGACCCATCTGGTGTGCCCCCACACTTCCCACCTTTTCTCTCTGACCTTTAATGAAGGCAAGCTCCTGCACTGGTATCTTCTGCTCGCTCCTGCAGCTGCAGTCAATGTGAACCTCACTGTTGCAGACAGGGTTGCACCCAAGCTCACTGCAGCTCCTGATCACACAGTGACAGGTCAGAATGTCCACCAATTTGTCCAGTTTCATTATGAACCTATCTTTGACCTCTAGCTTCACATTGCCAATGGACACCGTCACTGCCTCATCCCACAGGGCCTTCTCTTTAGCCCTAATCCTGACCTGTGTTGATTACAGGTCCTGTGAATAGAGCGTTGGCCTTTCTCCAATGAGCCAGTAGCCCTGGAACAATGCCGTTGTTAATCAGGTCATTAACTGGGTAATTCCTCCTGTCTTCCTCACTCATCTCTCTCCTCAACAAACCATACCTCAGCAGATCTCTGGCTGTGGACAGCTCAGCAGGGGGAAGTCCCCTCCCAGTCCCCACCAAATGACTTAGGTGACAACTTGATTTGCTTCGGGTTCTGATTTCTTTCTGACTCATCCTGTGGACCTGTGAACAAAAGAAATGTCATTGAAATTTGGATAGGCCTACTGATTATGATTACATAAAATTAAGTTAATTGAAATTCTTAATATCCTCCTATAAGCTCAGGTAAAAGGTTGTGTTGTTATAGGTACAAGACTTAATTATTCAAAGTAATGACAATTTCATATATCTATCATATCAAAATATACAGAAAGTTTGGGTCACACATAACATTTCGAATAATTTAAATTACACAATATTTACATTACGAAGTACTCAAAATTGTCAAAAAGGAGGGAAAACACGCATTCACAATCAAAACTCCAGCATTTGTGACTGTGTGAAACTTGGAAACCATACTGCACACCAAAAATAACCAAAGTTGACCACACATATCAATGGCACAGTGATATACGATGCTACAGTCATATTTAGGTTATATTTCAAACCTTTATGGTCAAATATAAGTAGGTAAATGGCTTTCTTAAACAACACTAAAGATATTTCTAAGTTTGCTAGATAATATGACATCATTTGAGCATTAGTAGTTTTTGAATTGTTGACTTTACTAAAATTGACACACCCTAGCCTGACACTGAACCCTGAGGAACACCGCTACCTACATCCAGCCACCCCGATTTCCTACCATTAACAACGACCGTCTGCTTCCTAGCACGAAGCCATTCCTCTAACCAGTTAGCTATCTGACCGCGTATACCGTGCGCTTTAACCTTCGCAATTAATCTTCTATGCGGAACTGCATCGAACGCTTTTTTAAAGTCTAAATAAATAACGTCAGCCGCGCTATGCCTATCGTATTCGTGCACTATTTCATTATAAAACTCTAACAAATTAGTTAAACAAGATTTATGGCGTCGAAACCCATGCTGACTACTATTAATCAAATCGCGACTTTCTAAGTGATCGACGATACGATCCGTAACTACAGATTCCCAAACTTTACCGACAATTGACGTTAAGCTAATAGGCCTATAATTGGTAGCTACTGTGTGGTCGCCATTTTTAAAAATGGGCGTAACGTTAGCTAATTTGAAGCCTTCAGGAATAATCCCTGCTTCCAGTGACTTATTAAAAATTTTTGTTAATGGGCCTACGATAACGTCTTTCAAGTCTTTCAAATGTCTACGACAGTGGTACTCACTGTGCGGCTCGCGGGCCAAATGCGCTATATATATTTGGCTCGCGAGCCGCCCAATGAGTACCACTCGTCTAGGATAAAGCGCGTCAGGTCCTGGAGCCCTGCTAACTTTTAGTTTAGCGATATAATGCGCAATCGCACCCTCGTAAACAGTTATTTCATTCAAAATAATCTCGCTACGAAATGGAATGATATCGTCCACGTCGGGGGGACATTATTTATGTCTTCTACGGTACAAACTGTTGCAAAAAAGTTATTAAAAATACCCGCCATCGCCTGAGCATCAAAAGCTAAAGCGCCGTTAGCGTCCACTAGAGGGCCTGTGTTATGTTTTATTGGCTTACGATTATTGACGTAGTAAAAAAAACCTTTTTCGATTATGTTTACTATTCGCAGCTACAAGTAACTCAAAATTATGCTTAGCATTCCTAACAGATCTTTTAGCCTGACGTCTAAGCTCGATATATCTATTAAAGTTAGCTACCGTGCCATTGCGCTCATTAAGTCTATACCCTCTGTTACGCTCGTTTATGAACTCTCCTATTTCCCTAGTCCACCACTTGGGCCTACGCGGAATAAATTCCCTTTCGGTATTAAAAAAAAAACTTTCTTTAAAAGCCTCCCAATGAAAATTTGCGTCATTACCCATAAATAAATTATCCCAGTCCACTACTCTCATCCTATCCGCAAAACTATCAAAATTAGCCCTACAAAAATCAGGGACTTCTATTACGTTACTATTCTCATTGTTTTCTATCAATAGCTTAAACTTAATAATTTGGTGATCACTACATCCCAAACTCTCACCTACTTCCAAACCTTCATCACCACGTCTAAAATATTGTCATTGGTTCAGTCACCATCTGTCGTGAAAGTAACCAAGAGTCAGAGAGATATTCAAGAAGATCGACAGTCGAGCGTCCTTTGCGGAACCCATACTAACGCTCTGAAAGAAGATTGCGAGAAGAGAGGTGTCTAAGAATCTTCCTATTAAGGATAGGTTCAAAAACTTTAGAAAGGCAAGAAATCAAAGCCAGTTGGACGATAGTTGGAGGGTTGAGAGCAGTCACCCTTCTTTCGAACAGGCTGAATGAAAGCGAACTTCCAGCAGGAAGGAAAAGTACCTGATGAGAGACAAAGACGAAAGAGTGCCTACGCAGGGTGTCAGCACTGAAACACAGTTCTTAAGAGCAGGAGAAACACCATCAAGACTGTACGCCTTTCTAGAGTTGAACCAAGATAAGGCACAAAGAACATCTTTGGAGGAAATTCTAATTTCAGACATAATGAAGTCAGAGGGAGGAGGAGATGGAGGAACAGCACCGGAATCGTCCATGGTTAAGTTGGAAGCGAAAGTTTGAGCGAAGAGTTCAGCTTTGTCAGAAAAAGAGAAGACAACTGAACCGTCGGAATGGAAAAGAGGAGGGAAAGAAGAGGGAGTAAAGTTGTTGTTGAGATTCTTAGCTAGATGCCAAAAAGAGTGAGAAGAATTAGAAATAGATAGGTTTTCACATTTTTGTCTGATGAAGGAATATTTGGCGAGTCGAAGAACAGATTTTGCACGATTCCGGGCAGAAATATAAGTTAAGTGAGCGTCAGAAGTTGGATGGCGACGGTATCTTCTGAAAGACTCTTCTCTGTTGCGGATAGCATAAGAACAAGGAAAGTTAAACCAAGGTTTTTTTTGCATTAGTAGTAGGAATAGAGTATGGAATGTACGCCTCCATGCCCGAGAGAATCACCTTTGTGATGCGCTCAGTACACTTGGAGGGGCCTCGGCCACAGAAGCAGTAATCATTCCATGGGAATTGGTAACGACTGGTAATCGTGACACTCTTGTGTGACGCGACTTCTTCTTCAAGTGTGTGCGATCTTCTTGTTCTCCCAAGAGTAATAATAATAACAAAAATAATAATAATAATAATATTGTTATATGCTTACATGTGTAATAGTGTTGAAAAGTAATCGAAACTTTACAAACCGGTTTTTAATCGATCTGTTTTTGAAAACCGGTTTTAACCGGTTATGACCGAAAAGTATAGTAATTTTTAAAAGCCACAATTGAAAGGTACTGACTTTAACTCTTAACAAGCATAGCTTATCGCCTATTTTTTGGTCAAAAGAATGCAAAAATGCAGCATCATATGTATGCATATGAATAAGAAAATGACAACTTTGACATATTTTATTTTAGCCAAAATAATACATTATTCAAACAATTTAGATTTGAAATAATTTTTTAAAATAAAACATCTATACTTAGAAAGAAATAAACTTCTTTTTGTAAAAAAATTATAAAGAATAAAAATAAAATTTATCTCTATTTTGGAAAAAACATTGAAATAAAATTTTTTAATAAAAAAAACTTTACCTAGAAAACAGAAAATTAACTCTTCGTGTAAGAAAAAATATATAAATTAATTTAGATTTTATCCCTATTTTCGAAATGACATCTTAAGAAACAAAGGGTATTAAGGGTTTTATACTGCGAATAGGGTTTTAGTCGACTGACTCTACACTACAGCCTACATGATGAGACAAACTGAAGATCGAGTTGCCAGATAGGCAAAAATTATACTGAAGAGCAGTTGCCAGTTTGTCACAATTTAACTTAATAGGTAATGTATTCGAAGTTATTTTTTGTGCGCTGTAGCGCGTAGCTGCACGTTCGCGCAAGTTTGAGCCAAATAAAAATCAATCGATAAAACCGGGGTTTTTTTCTTTCGGTTTTCGATTTTTATGGGAATTTTACAAACCGGTTGAAAACCGATTTTTACAAACCGGTTTTCAACACTAAATGTGTAAGACACAATAGGTGTAAAAGATAATATAAAATAATAAGAACAACAGCGATAATAATAATAATATCAGTAATATAATTTATTATTCTAATTATAATTATCCATGTCGATGACAAACATCAGGTGGAACAAGAAATTGATATATATTATATGAAAATGATGTTTAAAATTGAAAGAGGTTTGAGATTGGTAGAAAACTACATATAAAACAGAAAGACTGGTTAAATGAAGGATTGATAAGCATCTTTTAAGGAGGGACCTATGTGAATGGAGACCTTTGTTTCACCTGATGAATCACTCGTGGAAATTTTCTATACCTTTACTTAACCCTTTAAGCCCTGAATTTTTTGTAGGGTTAAGTTATGAATGCGTGTATTTGAAACGTTAGCAATTGGCATCTTCAGTCCTTAAAGGGATAAGGGATAGAATCAAAGTTTGAAGAACGGTACCTCACACCGATGATAAAGTGTTTGAATGGATCACCTGCCTGTATTCCAATTTTTCTCATGTTGGACCTTCCCTAATGTTTTTAATTATGATGATACATAAAATAAAGTTGCCACTTTGGTGTACACGCAGTGTATGACAACTCATGCGACATATGCATAATGCCAAACAGCAAGTTTAAGGAACTACCAGCTTAATGCATTCATTCTCAAACAAAGGATGATATGTTTTGTTTAATTCATATGTTTACGAAGTACTTAACATAAATTTCTTTGACACAATTATTTTCGTGGAACTTTGAAGTTTTTTCATGTGGTTTAAGATCGGTTATCATCGAATTTACAATAGAAGACGAAGTATTCTATAACTCAACGTGTGTTTATTGTGAAGCGCTGTTTCCACACACACACACACACACACACACACACACACACACACACACACACAGTGTTGTGCAATTGTAACGTTATTTTAAAGCACAGTTGGGAGTAAAGTAAGCCCCTAGTAGATCTGCAATAAAGAGACAAATGAAGAAATTCGAAGATACTGGAGATGGGAAAGACAATTTGAAAAGTTGTGTACAATACGCCACCTTCTACTTTAAAATCATGATATGCTAGCCAATAATTAGGTTAGTCTAAACTACGTGAAAAAAATCCAAAGTTCGTTAAAAATAATGTGAAGTAGAAATTGTTAATATACTTTGTAACATACAAGTTAAAAAAAATAGTGTATTTTTTTGGAAACCCTGCATATGCAGTAGTATGATCACATCGAGTAAGAGTGCAATGAAATTGCATGCAACATTGCGTGCAATATGTGCAACATTGTTGGAAAATGTGCGTCAAGCACAGGAAAGGGGGAAGGGGGTGACAAACCTCAAAATTAAGCGAATAGAACCTATTGTAACATTGCTGGAAAATAGGCGCTAAGGCTAGGAAAGGGGGTTAGGGGCAGGGGCGGACTGAACGGTCGGGTAATCGGGCATGGGCCGAGAGCCCAGGCCATTAGGGGGCCCGGCGGCCCCGGCCCGCAGTCATCATAAAACAGTGAGAGTGTTCTCAATTGGGTCAAGTGTCTAATCGAACTGTAATATGATAAAAATCGGATTTCAAGGGGCCCAGGACCGCCTGTCAGTCCGCCCCTGGTTAGGGGGTTGCAAAACCTAAAAATTAAACGAATAGAGCCTATCCCATCTAGCAACACTCCACCTCAGACCTACAACCAACAATACTATCAACTTTAGCGGCCACCACCAGCACGATGTCACATCACTAATACAATTATTGACTTTAAGAACAACAACCAGCCTCACTTGTAGGAAATTAACCCAAAGTACGTTTCATTAAGAGAGAGAGAGAGAGAGAGAGAGAGAGAGTACATATAGAGGGTGTTTCACAACCGGTCTGCCATACTTTCGGGGGTGATATCGAATAAAAAAGTTAATACAACATAGGTGCTATTTCGAACTGTTGCGGAGCTACAGACGTTTTAAGATGTGCAAACAACAAATCCCTACTTTTTGTAATTCGATAGATGGCAGCACTGGAGGTAGGTCTGGTTAACGAAGTTACCACTACTAATCCCCAGTTTTTCTTTCAGTTGTTTCTGGTCTGTGGTACGAGACACTGTTGCTGTAAGGTGAACAATCAAGATGAATCAACAGTTCATATCCGTTGAATACACTGATATCCATTTCAGTTATGGATTCTGTGATAGTAACAGCAGAGCGGCAGTTGAGGAATATCGAAGACGTTTTCCGAACCACCGAATACCGAACAGGCAAGTGTTTAATGACACACACCAGAGATTAAGGGAAACAGGGGCAATTGTTTCACGTAACCAAGAACATGTAGCACGACGGCCCGTTGCTGTGGAGGAGCGCATACTGGAACTAATACAACGTAGCCCAACTACCAGTGTTCGAGGGATTTCTAGACGAATTGGTGAATCCTCATCGCGTGTATGGCGAACCATACATGATGAGGGTTTGTATCCCTATCATTTGCAACGTGTGCCAGCTCTTCAACCGGATGATTACGATAAACGTGTTCAATTTTGCCAGTGGATGGTTATGCATCGCCAAATTCTTAATCGCATACTGTTTAGTGATGAAACACAATTCATTCGGGATGGAATTAACAATAGACGAAATTCCCACTTGTGGTCCGCCGATAATCCCCACGGTATCCTTGAAGGAAACTTTCAACATCGATTCTTGGCGAATGTTTCGTGCGGTGTACGTAATTGGAGATCAGTTGATTGGACCGTTCGTTTTGAAACAACGATTAACTGCTGATATTTATCTGAACTTCCTGCGGGGGCGTACCCAGGATTTGGTCAAGGGGGGGGCGTGTGAGTAACTAAAACAAAGGTGTGTATATACCACATGAGTATGTACGAGTATATACATAAACATTTACTAGAGCCAATATTCATGTATTAACAAAGCCTTATTTACAGCAAGTGTAAACTAAATTAGGTAAATGAATAGATTTACCACACATTTTTCAGGCGAAAAATACTCAGTAAAAAATGGTAGTTACATTACTATGTGTGTACAGACAGGATTTAACATAGAGAATACTGAAACATTTTTGAGCTTTCATTGTGCACAAGACAGTATAACAGAGAAAAGCAACAAGTTGGGGAAGCAGATATGGTCTGCCTACATGATGACTATTCCAGCAACAGATTAAGTCGTCTAGCTTTTTTTTCTTGTGAACCTATCAGGTATTGCAGACGCATCATCAAAACTTACTTTGCCTGCTCATCGCCATGAGAGCCAAACCAGACAACCTGTCTTCCTTCATAATACTGCGTAACCTGGTTTTCAGTCTTCTCAGATTGGAGAAGTAACTAAAACAAAGGTGTGTGTGTGTATATACACCAAGCAGGTTTAATGCTATTATATATATGTATATATATATATATACAGGGTGTCCCATAAGTCCGGCATCATAGGAGAAATTCATTTTTCTATTTCTACAAACCATAATTCATATTTTTCTCTTTCTACAGGCCATAATGTCTGTGAGCAAGGAAGAACGAATCTAGATAATTCTACTCATAGGAAATCGGAGTCAAAGAGAGGCCGCTGCTGAATTTAACAGACTGCATCCAGACCGCGAGCCAATAACACAGAGTTGTGTTAGCAGACTAGTTGCAAAGTTTAAGGAAACAGGATCCGTAGAAGATAAACCACGCAGTGGACCTTCAAGGAGGTCCACTGACGATGATACAGCGACTGCTATCCTGGCCCATTTTAAAAGAAGTCCCAATAAGTCTCTTCGGCGATTGTCCGCCGAGACAGGAGTGTCGAAAAGTAGCATCCATCGCATTCTTCATGCTCACAAATGGCATCCATATAAACTTCAGATTCTACAGAAATTAAGCGAAGATGATCCCGACCGGCAGATGGAATTTTGTGAATGGGCTACGGAACAATATGCTCGGGATGCCAATTTCCCGTCCACCATTCTGTTCAGTGACGAGGCTGTTTTTTATGGAAGTGGTGAGGTAAATCGACAGAACACCCGCTACTGGTCTCAAAACAACCCTCACTGGTATACCTCTTCAAAGGAACAAGGTGCATCTCGGGTGATGGTATGGTGTGGCATTTGGAAGGATCGCATCATAGGCCCCCTCTTTTTCGATGAACATGTCACTGGAGGCACCTACCTACGTATGCTTAAGGAAGAAGCATTTCCCAGTGTCTTGAACGAAGAAGGAAATTTCCCAACATGGTTCCAGCAAGACGGCGCTCCTGCACATTACAGCACCCAAGTAAAGGAATACCTATACCAACAATTCCCTGGTCATTGGATAGGACGTCGAGGGCCTGTGGAATGACCAGCTAGAAGCCCGGATCTCACGCCACTAGATTTTTATCTCTGGGGCCACTTGAAAGCGCTGGTATAGGCAGAGAAAATTAGGAGTGTTGAACATTTGCAGCAGCGCATTATTGGGGCATGTAACACCATTACTCCTGACATCATTCACCGTGTGCTTGCGGACTGGGTATCACGTCTGAATTTGTGTATTGAAAACAATGGTGGACATATTGAGCACGTTCTGTAAATAAAAGCTTTTGTTTTGCCTTTTTTTATTTTTCCTATGATGCCGGACTTATGGGACACCCTGTATATATATATATATATATATAATATATATATATATTATATATATATATATATATTGTATGAAAGCTTGGTTTGGCTGTTTTTGGGCTGGTTTTTAAGCATGATTTGGCGGGTTTTAAATTTTTACCTGGCAACACTGGCCTGGGATGACAGGTTTAGTATTAATATTTTATATTAATGCATATACAATAAATTCGTAATAATTTAAGATGTATTCTTACTATAAAATATACAAACTAAAACAAAACCTGCTTATTTCTGTAACTGTATGTACAAACTTTAGTACATAGTTATAGAGATAAGCACATCAATAGACACCGGTACAAGGCCCAAGGGAGGGGGAGCATCCGCCTCTGTCGCCCCCCGCCATTCGGTACGCCCCTGATTTCCTGACGAATAAATTGCCGCTTTGATGGAGGACGTGCCCTTGGAGACAAAGCGCAGGATGTTTTTTCAGCACGATGGGGCACCATCACATTTTGGTCGTCATGTTACGGATTACTTGAATCAGCGGTACGGAATCGTTGGATTGGTCGTGCTGGTTCAATATCGTGGCCCCCGAGATCTCCGGACCTAACCACGTTAGATTTCTTTTTATGGGGCCTTATGAAAGAGATGGTCTACAACCAAAGTACAAACGAGAGAGGAACTCTTGCATCGGATTATGGATGCCGCTGCTTACATACGAGAACACCCCGAAATGATTTGATGGGCAGTGGACTCTTGTTTCGAACGAGCAAGGCTGCGCATTGAAAACCGAGGCGGACATTTTGAACATTTATAAGGTGTATCTCATAAAATGTAGCAATAAATACATCAGATTAATACTGTCGTTTATTTTTTTCCGTGCACCTTAAAACGTCGGTAGCTCCGCAACGGTTGGAAATAGCACTAGTAGTATAGCCGAAAAAGGGGAGAGTGCAGGAATGTTGCAGGTTATTATGTAATGTTGCAAAGGGGGGTTGTTGCAAAGGGGGAAGGGGGTTGTTGCAAAGGGGGGTGGGGGGAAACTTGGAGGCGGCGTTATCCCCCAAGAGAAAGGAGGAGGAGAGAAAGGAGGAGAGGTGTTCACCTGGCAGGAGCCAAGTGCACATTAAGACTTCCAGCCGGGCTGGCGTTGTTTTATAGGCTCCTAATCAGCCAGTTGGCGTAAATGGCTTGAGTTGCCAGATACCGCGATACCATTGTATACATTATTATAGACTCCTAATCAGCCAGTTGGCTGTAAATGGTTGTCAGATACCTCTTTTTAGCAGTATTATTGCATACATTATTATTATATACGCCTAATCAGCCAGTTGGCTGAGTTGCCAGATAGCGCCATGTATTCCGAAGACAGAGTTGCCAGATACCATTGTATACACTATTATAGACTCCTAATCAGCCAGTTGGCTGTAAATGGTTGTCAGATACCTCTTTTTAGCAGTATTATTGCATACATTATTATTATATACGCCTAATCAGCCAGTTGGCTGAGTTGCCAGATAGCGCCATGTATTCCGAAGACAGAGTTGCCAGATACCATTGTATACACTATTATAGACTCCTAATCAGCCAGTTGGCTTAGAAGGCTTAAATATTGCCAGATACCTGTTGTATACATTATTAGAATACCGGTAGTAGAAGGCATAACAATAAACAACATTGCATCATTCTTTTTATTATAAATATATAGAAAATAAATATACATTTGAGGAATATGCGTATAACAGAAATATATACACACAATTATGGATATATAAAATAAAATATACATTTCATATACACTTCAATAGAAATATGTACATAACAGTACAGGAGAAATATACACACACACACAATTATGGTGATATATAAAATAAAATATACATTTCATATACACTTCAATAGAAATATGTACATAACAGTACAGGAGAAATATCAAGCAAAAATATATATATATATATATATATATATATATATATATATATAAACACAAATCAATAGAAATATGCGTATAATCGTCAAGCAAAATATATATATATACAATTCACTTTTTTTTCAAAATACCAAACTCGGTCTTAATCGAGTTTACAATTACATCATTATTGCTCTGCATTACGCAGTATATGCGGCTTAATAATATTTCACCGCTTAAAGTATAGGGAAACCTGTATTCGATATGAATGGCTTTCATATCGTTCAGTACTATTTTTGTTCCCACTTTACAACCGGTTGGTAAGTCATCTTTAAACACGTCTAGAATACAATCAAAAGCACGCACAAAGAGTTCATCGTTAGCTACATTATTAAACACAAGTTTATAAGAATGCTTTTCCAATCGAGGGTTTATTTCTACCGACTCGAGCTTTTCAATCGTGAACTCTTCACTCAACATAGCGGCAATTGAAATAATCTTCTAAATCGTTACGACAACTGCGCGTTATATAAAGAAATAGTTCTTCAGGGTGAACGGTGTAGGTGAGCTCAGCCTTGTACCGATCAATTGCTTTGTACCAAAGTTCATGGTATTTCAAAGAGTCTAAACTTTTTAAATAAACATCCAGCACTAGACCATTCTCACTAGCCCTACACTCGGTAAACCCATCGAACAGAGCAGTGTATGCGTATTCAAGAACTGTATCAAAATAAAGCATATCCGTAACACGCGCGTCTAATATAGGTTTCAGTTTACGGAATCCGACGATTTCAAACATTCTGTCGAGGATGAAACGGTTTCGCGTAGGAATAAGAGCGTTATTATCAGAAGCATTCTTCCACATCAGCCGTATATCAATGCACGGCCGATCGTTATTTATACACAACGTACATACAACGGCGTATGAGGGTGCGTCACTAATCTGCTCTCTTCTTGTACCTACGTTAGCAGGTATTTTATAACGATCTTCACACCACTTCTCAACTATCACGAAGATTCTATTCATCTCCTCGATACTTAAATAAACCCGTTTGTTTGTCGGCCTACATTCCGTTTCCAGTACATAGCTAATGGTACCGGATTTACGTCTGAACACGCGCAACGATTTCGTCACGGACACATCGTACGAGGCGTTGAGAATGCTGCTCAAAGGAAGTTCCATCGTATTCGAGGAGCGCACGTCCACTCGGTTCAAGCTCTGAGATAACTATGAGCCGTGTGAGGCACAGGCAGGAACGGTTCGACGGGCGGCTGACTCGATGATACGTGAATGGGCATGTTCGTACGACTCGAATTGTTGCACATATTTGTTTTTCCGTTTCGTCACTACCAGCCTACGCACTTTGGATAAGAACTAGGCGCTAATCATCTCCACACTCCGGCGCACTATTTGAGAGGAACATATGCTCATATTTTTCCTTTCTACCCATCAAACGATACTCGTCTCTAAAATCTGTTAAAAACTCACGCATGGCACTAGCCACAACCTCACTATGAACCTCATCATGATATACGTTAATATAGTGATAAAAACACCTAAGATTGTCCATGATCACGAGATTCACATTTTCAGACGTAGGGTATGAGTAATCGACATGGTGTAGCATGACGTAATACCGCTTGTCACACCACCCATCCACAAGGCTCATTATCCATACCTGCTGCTTCTCTTCTGCATGCGTTGTTTCTTTTACTTCACGGTGTATGTGAGACTTTATAAAGTTTAGCCCTGCAGCATACTTCAGCACATCGTCTGTGCAACGAAAGCCTTCAACAGTCTCACCAGAACATCCGTAGAGTATTTGTACATCTTGGAACTTCGCACAATCCAATGTGGTTTTAAAAGAGGCATAGGAGGGGGAATAGGAAGTTTTTCGGTATCCACCACATCCTCACACTTTACTGAATACCATTTCATAAACGTTGTACAAGCAATATTAAAGGTAGCCATTTCAATATACGTCTGATCTGAATACACGTCTGATCTCTCGGGCTTACTGCGGTCGACTGACCACGCAGGGACTCCCAGATAGTAGCATGACTCACGCAGTGGGCGGAGCTTAGAACTTTCACCACACACACACACACACACACACACACACACACACACACACAAAGGAGAAAGTGAAACGCTATTTGATTTATTTAATAAACGAGATATTCAAGTTATATATATTTACAAATACGATTTAATAAGCGAGATATTCAAGTTATATATATATATATATATATTTACAAATAGACACGATTATATACAAGACGTGTGAGTTAGAAGCATCATTGGTATCCAAAGGGTACGGTATCATAGGTGCCAGGTAACTGGTAACGTTTCCTATAGGTGTTACGGCACACCATCGTACCCCTAAGTTCCTTCACGCCTCCCAGCTTCTGCGCCCGAAAATTGTGGGTGCCTACAATTAGTTGGTGAGGTTGCAAACATACTAGATCCTTCAACGACTCAAAGTTAACAACCTCCCGATTCGCATGGTTGAGCGTAATACCCTTTGCCTTCACGATATATTTCATTTCATCCCCTACCCTGACCCGTACCCCATAAGTCTTAGGTCCTGTTGAGATAAAAGAGTCGGCGTATGCGTCGTCCCCATACTCATCCTTGATCTCATCAGTGAGCTCGCCGAGGAACTCCCCAATAGCGGGCATGTAATCACCCTCCCTCTCTGTGAATATCACGCTATCTGTATCGGCATACAATACTCTCCGCCCAAGAGAATGCAATAGACCCCAAAGTTTTATACGGGCGTAGGCTGTTGTGAAGCTCGCCACAGGTATGTTTGTAACCTTGAGGTATCTGTGGCAAATTCAGTGTTGTTGTACTTTATTACGTAAGTATTACCTACATTCACGATCTCCATGACCTCTTTATCGGGGGCATTGGCATAATCCCAGACATCGCTATAACTTTGTGCCAAATGAATGTTCCCTCTGCCGGTATTCTGCGCAAATTTTCCCCATAGACTGTTTAGACACAACTTTGCACTAAAGCGCTTGCCAGGATTCTTTACAATTTGGACACGATCAAGTTGTATACCTTCGCGGTCGCGGTAACGTTGAATATAGGCAGACTTTTCATCTTCGGTATCAACTCCTCGCGGATACCCTGATGCTTCAACCTTATCCTTCAAAAAGGCGTTTATATATGGTGTGAAAAGGTTGGGGAGCTTCTGAAACCTCCACACCTCGTGTATCTTCAGTATTCTATAACCATGGCGTACGGCTAGGGCCAGCTCAGGACTTGTATATACGCCTCTGATCTTACGCTGGTGGGGTATATGGTTACATTCGCCGTTATCCTCTTCCGCGCACTTCACGCACAGGGGAAACATGAGCTTGTCGTCGATAACGACAGGTAAGATCGGCATCCATAAATTGCGTGGGGGGAGTACGTCTACGAAAGAGAGTCCAAAGTAATGATCATTCAAATTTTTTGAAAATTCATTGATGGAGGGTATGCTAGGTCCCACCAGTTTCTCAGGAGCGCCCACGGGGTACGGATGGCTCTTCATCACGTATGGTATAAAGAACAGAAATCGTAGTAATGGAGCTTCACGCCCACCGTAGGTGGAAAGTATAGTCTGAATGGATTTGTACGTCCTCCAAACAAGCTATCACCACATTTGAGAGGGTCCAGCACCATTGAACGCTTGATCGTTTTTATTTCCTCACGGTATACATCGTCTGTCTCCATCCGTGCATCATATTCATGCTCCCACAAGACTTTGTGAGTGAACTGTGATCCTATAAGTTGATCGCGGGTGCGGGTCCCTGCAAGACAGTCGGCAGGAGATCTACCGTGGATATCTCCGACGATACCGCACTCAGGGCGGGGGCATCCATGCCACCAGCATCCATTAAAGGAATACACAGTCTTCACACCAGTGACACGGTTTTCACTTAACCCATCAACCCAAAAACACGTCCATTAATCTTAATGGGTACTTCACCCGTGTTGCGGGCGTGCTTTATGTATACACCTGTTTGTTGCTGCAGGTTTATGAGCCAGTAAATAGCCTTGTGTCCGTAACTGCGGGGGTTGTTTCGGTGAATAATGGCTAAGGTATCTTTAGGCATGAAGTTATTCTTGAACACCGTAAAACATAATGATGCGATGGTGGTTGCGACTTGCAGTGGATCGCATTTGAAACGGGCTATGTACATACTTCTAAAGGCCTGGAAACATACTCTAAGCACGCGCACATCATTCACGCAATAACGCTCACATTCATCAGCTATATTATAAGGGTTACTTTCATTAAAACTGTCGTAGTATCGATCAAAGTCTTCACGTTCATCCATGCAGTCAAAATAATGTTTGGGGGTGGTGGGCCTACGTAGTTTAAAGTCTCGCTGGTGAGGAAAGTGTATGGGAAGTATCCTTTGGAAACTTCAGCTGCTACTCCCATCACCTTGGTAGCTTTGCTAATTTACAAGGTGTGAATAATAAAGTATCTTTAAATTGTACATTGCCTCTTATCTGCATCTGTATTAATTTGTTGCCTCTTTTCAATGGATCACCTGTAAATATCTCAGAGGATTCGTGTTCAAGCAACTCCTTATAAAGGAACTGCGTGTCAAACTTTGCCCCGTTATGGGCGAGAATATACACAGTCATTTTTTTGAACTTGTCGGCTAACTTGACAATATAGGACACAAATAGTTTCACAGGACTATCGCTGACATTCGTTTTAAAAACGTTTGTCCGTTTACCGCATTTGGGGCACTCGTCACATTCGATACCCATACACTCATCACAGATGGTCTGGCTCACAAGTAAATGTGGAATTACCTCTTTGGTTTCAGCGTTCGTATATGTTTCTATATCGTAGTATACAGTTATACAGGGGTTATTTTTAGGCTTAGCATCTTTCATATAACATACATGCTTTACTCCATCCGCCTTATATTCCTCCTGGCATGTAGGACAGTGAATTACGTCGCACTTGTGCTTAAATTTTCCCCAATTATCCATTGTGTGAAACATACCACATTCACAGATTCTCATTTTCCTGCACGTGCCAATTGATTTATGGAGATCAAAGCAGCTATTATTGAAAAATGTGCGTCTACACACATCACAGTCTCTCTTCTCAACTACACGGCTTTCACATTTGGTGCTTTTACACTGCTCACATACCATGTGACATTCTTTACAATGTCTCACGATATCATCCGCAAACTCGAGGCACCCCTTACACAAATCATGATGTCTCCCATATTTTCGACTTTTGTCATAACTCGCGTAAAGCCCCCTTATATTACGGATGGGGAGATACGTTGTCCCTGACAATCCTAAAATAAGTAGGGGCCTTGTACGATCTCTCACACAGCTTTTAAAAACATACACAGTCCGGCGGCGATCATCCAAACCAAATATAACTATGCGCACATTCATTTCCTGTTCTACCTTTCTCAGCTCTTCAGGACCCATATTACAGTCAAATTCAAGTTCACAGTCTACAGCTAGTTTACGGGCACGCTCAACGATCGTAGGCAGCCAAATTTTTGAGTCCGTGTATTTTGTACAGTAAACATACGTGCTAAGAGTACTGCTATAAAGCCGCAACCACGATCGACGTTTATATGCCTTCGGTAAATAGTTGGAGAATTGAAGTTAAGAGTGTACGGTATGGCACTATGACCCGCAACACGGTATACATGGTCAATATTTACCGTGAAGTTGTCCATATTGAAGGCTATACTACTTTGGACGGCTTGCATTATACGCCCTAATATATATTCTACATCTTCAGCAGCCAAACGTCTAAACGGTACTATCACCCAATAATCGTCTACATCACCGTCATCTGACCCGAACCCAAAGGACAGACTCGTCCTGACCTCACGCTCGTCGCGATTCTGAAGAGCAAACTCTATAATACGCTCTACAACCCTGCTTATCCCGCGCTCAATTCCATTGCTATACAGGGCTCTATGGTCGACCCTGACTCTATACCGATTTCTTGTCAAGGCGGGGGTGGGGGCTGCGGCGCGCACCAACTCGAACGTAATAACATCGTCAACAGAACGGGGGGCGGATGAATTAGTGGCTATATTAGGTGCTGCTGCTGGGGGCCCTGTTGCGTAAGAGGGTTGGGGATCTATTATTGTAGACTTAACAGAACGGGGGGCGGAATAAGGGGGTATATTAGCGGGAGGTGCTACTGCTGGGGAGGTTGTTGCGTAAGAGGTTGAGGGTTGGGGGTCTGCTGCAACAGGTACGTATTTCGGCCGCTTTATACCTGATGTGGGGTTCTCATACCTCCGCTTTGGACGTGCAACCTGTATCGCTGGTGAGGGTTCAGGGGAGGAGATCACAACTACACTGTCATCGTCATCCGTAATGATAGGGTGCTCTACCTCATCGTCGGTTCTGTGGGAGAAGAAATATAAGGATCAGCACTCAAAATTTGTAATATTTTGTAAATGACCCACTTAGGAGTGTGACGTGTTAGAAATGGACTCTGTAGAAAAATTCAGATTCACGAGCCCATCCACATGTATTATATCTGGACCTACAGGATGTGGTAAAACTGTGTTTATGCTTAAAATCATTAAAGAAAAGGGCGAGATGTTCTCGAAATTTGTGCATAAAGTTATATGGTGCTATTCGACGTATCAATCAGTGTTCAACGAGTACCAAGATGATTTTGTTCCACAAAGGTGTATATGACGTTAATTCGCTAAAGGGAACTGAACATACAATCATTGTAATTGACGATCTCATGTTGGAGATGGATAAAACGTTTGCCGAGACATTTACAGTATACTCCCACCATCTTAACATAAGTAGTCCAGGCAATCTAGAGCAAAAATAGCTTCAACCTGGGCAAAATTGCTTCAGAAGCTTTCTAAACTGTTTCCAGCTCAGGAACCATTGCAGAATAACATATCCAAAATCCAAAATTGGACCCCGGGAACACCCCCAAAAATGAAATTCAAAATGGCGGACTGGCAGTTTCCTACGAAATACAATAAATTTTAATTTCGCTTTGTAGAGAGAGTTATGACGTTTTTCTTGATCAGTAAAATGTTTTAAAACACATTTTCGTTTCTAAATTAACCTATATGACACTAAAAATTGTATTAGGCGGCTAGTATTAAACTATGACGTCACGTAATGTAAATAAAATATACTGTATGGAGTGTATGTGAGAATGGACATTGCTACATCTTTATAAACTTATATTATATACAACTCTTTAATTCCTACTACCCACTATCAAATCTGCGTATTTGTGCTTGTCATTTTCTTTAAAACTGTTATTATGTACTCCTTTTAAATACTGCAACACAGTTTATTAATTTGTGTTTTCTGTTTCAGACTGACTCGGTGTGCGTCCGCCTTCAAGAATGCAGACCCCTGAAGAATTGTGCGTGATTTGTAAGGAGAAATTGGACAGCGGACAGGAAGTGGTTCACATCTCACAAAAAGGAGCAGATGGTATAAATGCATCCAGCCGCAGCCGTGGAAGCGATGTTGTTGCAACAGCTGGAATAAGTGTTCACGTTGTATGTAGGAAAAGGTTTACGGATAAAAAGACCATTGAAATAAAGAAGCGACAGACCGCAGCCGAGGCAATACCAAGGAAAAGTGCTCGTTTTCATGAATACGCATTTTCCAGTGCTACTCACTGTTTGTTTTGTGATACCTTTGTGGACTTTTTTCCAAACACAAACCAAAATCAGAGCATGTCAAAATAAGAACTACAGAGTTCTCCGAAACCATAAAAAGGTGCTGTGAAAGCCGCTGCGATGAATGGTCGTTTAATGTAAAAGGCCGTCTGGAGTATTATCTTCGTGATCTTCCTGCTGCAGATTGTGTCTACCATCACACCTGCAGCGTAAATTTTCGAAGTGGAAAAAACATTCCTCGCGCATACTCCTCCGACGATCATGATTCGAAGAAAGGGAGACCAACTAATGAAGAGCAACACCAAGCATTCCTTCAGACCTGTGCTTACCTGGAAGAGAATGATGATGAACAACTGTTGATTGGAAACCTAATTTCCAAAATGGAGGAATATCTTCAAGGAAGTCAGAGCTCTGTCTACGACGCAGGCACATGAAGAGAAAGCTTTTTGAACGTTACGGAGACAAGATCATAATATCAGGTGAAAGTGGGAAGGCAGATGTAGTAACACTACGAGAGACAGCTAATGAAATTCTTATAGATTATCACAAAAAGTCGAAAGAATGTGATGTAGATATAGAGCTACAGAAGATTTACCTAGTAGAAGCTGCTGCAAAAATAATCAGAAGTGATATCAAGTCTGTCGACTCGCCTAGAAAAGATGTGTATCCATCTCCAAATGACATCACTGCAGAAGTGCTCTTGATTACATTCCCAACAGTCTGAAATTGCTATTATCAAAAGCATTTGCGGACAGGATGCTTCAAGAAAAATAGGTGCAATTGGGCAGAGCATTATGCAAGCAACCCGTCCTAGAGGATTACTATGTCCACTACAGATCGGTTTGTCGGTTCAGCTACACCACAACTTTAGGTCAAGGTACCTTATTGACGTTTTTCCATCAGCTGGGTTACTGTTCGTCGTATGCAGAAGTAACAAGATTCGAAAGAAACGCGGCGCTGGCAAGTGGGTCTGGCTCTTTTACTGTTGATGAAAACACTGCAGTCCTTCTAGCAGCAGATAACGTCGATCATGATGTCTGCACTTTGGATGGGAAGAATACCTTTCATGGAATGGGTATGATTGCCGCAATAACTCCGAAGATCAAGATCCCCCTTCTATTCACAGGCGTAATGTTGGTGACAAGACATTAAGAAGATGCAACCGTTGACATTAGGGAATATAGACACGCGAGAAGCATGTTGCGGGACATCTCGCGCGAACTTCCAGTACCCACTGCCACCATAAGTCGACTTAGTCTTCTCTGGCAGATATCTTCAGCAGAAAGATCAGGTCCAAGTTGGTCCGGAACAATGCAGGCAATTCACGGTGGATCAAGTGTCTCACATCCAGGTGTGGCGTCGATCACGTTCCTTCCCATCATAGATATGTCGCCAACTGACATGACCTGCATATTTTCGACATTACTATATTTGAGCAAGATAGCACGCGATCAAAAAGTCCCATGCATTATTACCTTTGATCAGCCTTTGTTCTGGAAAGCTTCCAAATCATCAATGAACAGAGAGACCTGCAGGACATTGTTTTAATGCTTGGATCATTTCACACTCTGATGAATCTTTTGGGAGCAGTCGGTACTCTTATGAATGGTTCAGGATTGTCTGAAGTACTTCAAGAAATATACGGACGAAATGCCGTGCAACACATGATGTCTGTAAAAGCTGTTTCAAGAGCGATACGTGGTCATATGATAGTAGATGCAGCTCTTAGTACCTTACTAGTCGCAGACGTTTTCCCTCGTAATGAAGATAGAACTCCTCATGACCTCCATAAGGAAGCTTGTGACCTGCTCGACGATGTTATGACCGCCAAACAATCAGTTGAGGATGTGGAATCTTCGAATGCATTGTCTCAGATTGCTACCACTTTGGATGCAAAGAAAACTGACCTACAATCTACTTCGCAAACAAGTCAACTCTGGTTGGAATATCAGCGAATGATCAACATTGCACGTTCCTTGATAACAGCAGACAGAACCGGCTCGTAGGATTTGCACTTGCAAGCTATGCTGGAGACCATCCCCATAATTGCCGCAGCCGGACATCACAATTACCTGAAATCGATATACCTGTACCTGCAGAAAATGTTAAGTTTGCCTTCTGAAAATCCAGCCGTTAACAAAATGTTCCAGGAAGATAAGTTTGTGGTAAGAAGAAGCGACAGATTATGGGCCGGACTCGGCACAGACCTGGTGATAGAACAAGTACTAATGCGTTCCCTGAAAAGCAGAGGCGGACTGACACGCGGAAGTGGATTTACAGACATCCAAAGGACAACGTGGCTCTTTTCTATGCCTCTGTGTTCCACTTATAACTTAGCAATGCAGGAATACACCAGAGTTTTGTTGGAAAGTAGTGAACAGCACAAGGAAATGAGGGGAAGTAGACAAATCAGGGACAGTAATGACATGAAGAAAGTACTTGAACGTCTGGAATCCTTATCCCCATTCCATTCTACCTCGGGTCTCTGCAACATTGTAACAGGGCTAACTGCTGATCCTGGAGTTAACGTTCATCAATTGCATTCAATCGGTACGAACATTGTCGTAAAAATGATTGGGAAACAAGCCTTTACATATTCTGCCAAAAGATCTGACAAAGTGAAAACACTAGGATCTGCTTCTGCCGTTGTGATCACTGATGCTTCAGATATAGAAGTAGATCCTGCACTACTGTTTCACGGAATGATGACTGTTGCCACTGGCGGAGACATGAATCTTGAAGATGTCATGTGTTACGAACTGTGTGCATATCCTCCTGCATTGTTCGAATCACGAAGTATCTTGAGGAAACCCGATAAGTCTCAGCTAGCTCATGCAATAATCAAATACACTGACACTTTACGCATGGAAGAAGTTCAAGAAATTCAGTGCACAGACCAGTACGTATTGTATGGTGGATCTCTACTACATCGTGTTTCCTGGCGTCAAGATGAAACATATGACAGCATCGCCAACTCATATGCCGATTTCACTCTGAAAACATATGGAAAAGCAATCATTGTTTTTGATGGCTACAGCAGCTCTCCTACGATCAAGGACATGACCCACAGAAGACGCAGCACCAAGACAAGCAGAAATGTGAATCTCAGTCCAAGCATGAAGTTTGTTGGCCAGAAGGAACACTTCTTGGCTAATGAAAACAACAAGCAAGCATTTATTTCCCTCGTAGGTGAGATGTTGAAGAAGCACGGGTGTACTGTTCACAGCGCAGATGGGATGCTGATGTGGACATCGTTCGTGCAGCAGTTTCCTCATCAGAAATGCAACTACAACAGTAATAGGGGAAGACACCGACTTGCTGATTCTCCTTCTGTACCATGCCAAGGACAGTGGTTTCAAGTTGTACTATCGCAGCGATATAAGACGGGGACCATCTCCTAATCCTGTGTATGATATTCTCAGCATTCAATCATTGTTAGGCAATGACATCTTCAAGTATCTCCTGTTTGTGCATGCTTTCACGGGCTGTGATAGCACATCCAGAATTTTCTCGATCGGTAAAGCCAAAGCATTCGACACACTGATGAAGGTGGCTGAACTCCGTTCAGTTGCAAATACATTCTGTTCTGATTGTTGCCAACACTCTGACATTGAAGCCGCTGGAAGAAAGGCAATGCTTCTGTTGTATGGCTGCAAAACACTTGAATCCACTAACGCACTACGTCTACTAATCTGGAAGTCTACAGAAGAGAAGATCGATGCAGAACAGCAGTGGGGTTGGTATGTAAAGAATAATTCCTACTACCCTACAGCCTGCGACAAGCCACCAGCTCCAAATTATCTACTCAACATGATCCGCTGCTCCTGCAAGACGAAATGTGCTACTTCAAGATGTGGATGCAAGCGTAATGGAATGCCCTGTTCAGCCGCTTGTGGCGAGTGCCAAACAGTGGTTGCGATAACAACCCAAGTACCGGTAATCTATCCGATGATAGTGATGAAGAGGATTAATTTCTGTATGTTTGTGACCAGGTATCACTTCTTCTGTAATGAACATAACTTGAAACTGGGAAAAAATAATTGTTGTATTATTGATTATAAAAATCTGTAAAAAGCTATATAACATTATATTTGCGTAATAACTGGTTGTGTTGTATATTGTTGAATTATTTAAAACATTACAACTGAAAGAAAAAGCATCAAATGTATCTCTATAAATAAAAGCGTAAATTATATATATATTTTTTTTCGTAGGAAACATCCAGTCCGCCATTTTGAATTTCATTTTTGGGGGTGTTCCCGGGGTCCAATTTTGTCGGATTTTGGATATGTTATTCGGCAATAGTTCCTGAGCTGGAAACAGTTTAGAAAGCTTCTGAAGCAATTTTGCCCAGGTCTAACTACAAATTGCCTGGACTAAAGCGTGTTCTTCATCAATCAGAATCTATTTTTCAAAAATAGATACATGCGCGATGTGTCGTTAAATACGCAATATCTAGTCTTATTCGCGCAACGTAGAGATGTATCACAAATTGGGGTATTAGCCAATCAAATGTTCCCGAATCAGCGTAAGGAGTTTTTGGAAGTTTATAAAGAAGCTACAAGCACGCGTTACGGATATTTGCTTTGCGACCTTCATCCGCGAAACACGTTTAGAGTGCTTCTGCGAACGAATATATTTCCAAACGAGCCTGAAACGGTGTATATTCCAGAATGACAAAGAGACTAAAGAAATACCATGAATTAATAAAAATCTATCATCGACTGCCCCGGGCAATGCAGCAGATGTTTATTAAAAATATCGACGCCGACTTTTTAAAATGCATCTGTGAAATCTGTCTTAACGTTATAAATTGCAATGTATCAATGAAAACCCATCAGAAGGCTCGCCTACGCCGCTACAAGAACATAATACGTACACTCGCTCGTAAAAGTCAAACTGTAGCGAAGAAAAAACGAGTTATTGTGCAAACAGGAGGGTCATTTCTCCCCATCTTATTTTCAGTTTTGGGCCCTTTACTGACTAGATTAATATAATGAAGAAAGTGGTAGTGATTCCCCACGAGGTGTACGCCTCACTGCAAAGAGACACGGATCTAGATCCCCGTAAAAGCAGACTTAAAAGAATGGAAAGCGAATTGTTAGCCCTATTAAACAGTGAAAAAACACCTGATGAGAAAAGAATCTTATACCAAGAAGCTCTGCAGAAATTTCTTCACGAGTACGAAAATTATAAGAGCCCTACAGAGATTCCTGTGGTTATTAGGCACAGCACGGGGGACGATGGCGACATAGGACTGTACCCGACGACACAGCTGACCAACCAAAAAGATTAGCCACACAACATATCGAACATGTATTAAAAAATACCCTCCCACTTACATTGAGGAGTAAAGGCTTAAGTCTTTATAATCTATTGAATGAGGATCCCGCCATACAATGGACCGATACAGGGGAGATCATTGTGGAAGGATCAAAGGTACAGGGATCGAATATCGTAGACATTGTCCATGATCTGGTGAGAAAGTGGGATAGGCCATCACCATCAGGATGGAAGCATATTAAAGCAAGACTACAACAAATAAATGTCCCTAAAACGTTGATAGGAAATCTGAACAGGTTAAAAGACTTGGAACATGCAACGCCTGTGACACAATTGAAGGCGCCGTCACCCCCGCGGTAACACCTTTGAAGAGGAGCAAGAAGAGGTTAAACCAACCCTACCCACGTGCCTCTAAAATACGCAAATGGCTAACGTATTAACTAAACGTTATTATGACATTTCTACCCCATCCTCTTACGGCGGCGTAGATAGACTGTACAGAAGTGTTTACGGAGTAGGAAAAAAAGATGTTGAAAGATTTTTTGAGGGAGCAGGACGCTTATACGCTTCATAAGCCTGTGAGAAAAAGGTTTAAAACAGCCAAGACAACGGCTTCCTCGATTGATTCTATTTGGCAAGCAGATTTAACAGACATGCAAAGATATTCTGTGTATAACGATGGTTACCGCTACATTCTATTCATAATAGACGTGTTCTCTAGATATCTGTGGCTAGTTCCTCTGAAAAATAAATCACCTGAAACAGTTGCTAAAGCCACCAAAACGCTAATGTTAAAAGAAAACAGGGTTCCTGGCTATTTTTGTACGGATATGGGGAAGGAGTTTATAGGCCGTGCTTTTCAGAATATGTTGACAGAGTTTAATATCAGCTATTACACAACCAATTCTATACATAAGGCTTCTTTAGCTGAAAGAGTTCAGCGCACCATAAAGGAACGCATGCACCGTTATTTTACACATAAAAACACATACAGATTTCTAGACATTCTGGAATCATTGGCATCATCCTACAACCGCTCACACCATCGCACGATTGGGGCAACACCTAACGAAGTTTTAGAAAGAGGTACGCTCCCGAGAAGAGATGGACCACCACCACCACCACCACCACCACACTCTGTGCGCTTCAAAATCAATGATTATGTAAGGCTGTCGCGTTCGGGGAATAAATTCGCAAAGGGTTTTGAGCAAGGATGGACACGCGAGATTTTTAAAGTTAGGGCTGTGAGACCTAAAGGTGTGATAATGATGTATTACATTGAAGATTTGAATGGGGAAGAAATCTCAGGAGGCTTTTACCGCGAGGAATTGCAGAAAGTTGCTTTAATTTAGAAAAAAATGTGTTTAAAATTGAGAAAATTTTAGGAAGCAAAGGTTCAGGAAGGAGAAAAATGTACCTGGTGAAATGGCTAGGGTACCCAGAAAGCTTCAACACCTATATAAAAGCTGATGCAATAATGAAGCTTAAATAGTATGCAACATGGCTCCTAACCATTTCTACGTCACACTCCCGTCCTCCTCGTCCCTGTCTGTACACCCTAACAACACGCTAGCCAACTTTGTAACAGAACTCCATGGGCACATTGAATTGGGTCGTGATTCGTATGAGGTGGGGATATGCGAAATTCAGCTGGACACCGTCTTTTTAAATATTGAACATAAAGAAACCGTTTTTACGATTCTTAGAGACATTGACGAGTGTGAAAAAGCTGGGGTAGCTATGGATGAAACTATGCGCATCGCTTGGACTAAGATTGCACGGTATTACAGTACAGAAGTAAGACTAGGGCCGGGTCAATATGGTTCGGCCGAGGATGTTGTGAGAGGCTTAAACGTAAGTTTAAGAAACTCAAACCTTACGAATGATTTAGTATATGAAATCGTAAACAACCCTGCACATACACTAATCCTAAAATCAAAGACTAACAGATGTCTTAAAGAACATAGAAAGTTCAAAATTCTAACCAACGGCCGATATAGCGCAGCCTTCCAAAGAGACACATTTCACGAGACACAGTATAACTTGTCCAGATTAATGTATCAATTGAAGATGGAGAAATTGGCTGAAAGGTCCCCAGACATGTGCTATATTTACAGTAATATAGTGGAGCACCAGTTTGTTGGGGATACCCAGGCACGCCTGCTGCGCATTGCTCACATCCCCAACCATAGAGGAAGGAGTTTGAGTATTACATATGACAGACCCCATTATGTGAATGTCGCAACTAATTTAATAACCAATATCACAATATATATAAGAACGATTGAGGGCGAAAACTTCCCATTCGGTAACGGGAGCTTAACAGTGAAGCTACACTTTCGACGCACTGAGTTATAATGGATAGAAAGCCTTTCACCGTCTATCGAGGGATGCGATACCAGCGCGGTAGTGGACTTGGATCCATTTTTTCATCCATACTACGTACGGCTGTTCCTTTGCTGAAGAGGGGTGCCAGATACCTTGGAAGGAAAGCGCTACAATCAGGCCTTAACACTGCAGAAGACATATTGGCCGGGGCTAAACCTAAAGAAGCTCTAAAAAAACATTTAAAGCGTACACGGAACGAAATCATCAAAGATGCAAAGAGAAAAATGCGTGGTGGCGGGAAGAAGAAGAGGGCTCCCCGGAAGAAGAAGAAGGGGTCACGTGGTATTAAACGTAAAAGGCTATCAAAAAAGAAATGCTGTAAGCGAATGAAACCTATGGTTGACCACTTTTTTGACTGATATAAGCTAAGGATATTGATCTCATGAATCATAGTTTGTTTACCACTTGTCGAGAGAGGAGTCACTATTTCGCCATGGCACGCTTCATCCACCCATGTAGTTCACAATGCTGTAAATCGGAGCTGTCCTTTTTTGAGCTCCCGCCAACCCAAGTTTCTATTGAGCACAGTGATTTTATTACAATTAACCCTTTAAACACAATTAGTTCACCGAGTGCACCTATAGAATTCGTGATACCCAGCTCAGGTCCCTACTTTTTTGATCCAAGCTGTGTGCACATGTACGCTAAGCTACGTATAGCCCATTCTGATGGAACGGCCTGCGATGACAAATATGCTGTATACCCTGAAACAAACTTTCTGCACGCCATATTCAACCAGTGTGACGTATATTTAAATCAGACCAACATATCGGCAGGCACGGCAAGGGGTACTATCATCTACGACCTATTTGGAAAATGTCCTCAACTTTTCCAAAGAAGCGAAGGCTACCTTTTTAAGTGCGGAGGGATATTATCAAACTAAAGATGAAAATAGTATAAAGGACAAATTTAAAAATTCTAAAAAGAAAATATACGAGTGTTTTGGACGGTTGCACACAGATTTCACTTTCCAGGAGAAGTTGCTTGTGAACGGGGTGGATATGAAAATAAAGCTCACCCGCACGAGTCCTGAGATCTGCTTAAATCTGGATGCGAATCAAGAAGAGGGTGCAAAGTCCGTTGTGGTTCACATTATGGACACATACCTCCGCGTACGGCGAGTGAAATTAAGTTCACCAAAACAACTAGAAATTGAGAAAAATTTACTAAACGCTACAGTGAAATATCCTATTAACAGAGTGCAGATCAAACTATATACGGTTCCTGCAGGGTTGGCATCGAAGCAGATAGAAAACATTGCCCTGGGAAATCTTCCTAAAAGGATATTAATCGGCATGCAGGACCACGCTTCGGTGAATGGAAAATATAAAAAGAGTGCCTTTAAATTCGAGAATTTCGGACTTAAAAATATAACTCTATACGTTAATGGCACTGCTTTGGGTGGAACAATGGGTACGGACTATTCATCAGACGCTGTGTTACCTCTTTGTGCCAGAGCCTATAGTAATCTGACCCATATTGCAGGTGATTGTGATGAGCTTGGTAATGGGGTAACGCAGGAAGAATTCATTGATCAATTTAACCTTTATCCGTTTGACATTACACCTGACTTATCTGCTAGCGTAAATACCCATTTAACACCACAGCAGAGCGGTAACATCTCAGTGCGGCTGGAATTCGCCAAGCCTATAGACGCTCCTATTAGTGTACTAGTATATCTCGAATCGCAAGCCCTAATAGAAGTAGATAGATTTAGAAGCGTTATCACTGACTTTTAAAATGGATGCTAATACACTTCAGAAAGTAATGGAGCGAGTCACACGTTCCAAATTTATCGGCGTGTTTGCGAAGAATGAAACATTGAGTTTGCCAAGTACGCGAGAATGCGGTAGTCTTATTGTGAACACAGACATCATCGGTAATGAAGGGATTCACTGGATCGCTGTCTATTTTAAAAATAGACAGCGCCTGTACTATTTTGATTCACTCGGTACTCAACCCTGGAGTGACCCTATTATTGTAAAATTTCTCGCTCAGTTACATATTCCCGAAGTTGTATGGAACCCATTTCGTATGCAGGGATATTTTACTAATGTTTGCGGAATGTACTGTGTCTCATTTCTCATGCATATGTCAAATGATAAAGAATTTATAAATTTTTTAAATTTATTTGACCCGTGTCACACTCACCGAAACGATGAAATGGTATGCAGACAGATAAAAAACCGTTTTCCAATTGTACGTACTCGTTGTATATTATAATGTTTTTGTTCGTATATTTGTATATTCGTTTATTGTACTGATTTCTTTCATTTAATAAATTTATGAAAATATATTGTCTTCTTATCCCAAAAAGATCGAAAAACACTTACATTATTTGACATTGTTGACTGATTAGTATATCATCCGTATTCCCTTCAAAAGATTGTATAACTCGTGTCAAATCCTCATCGGACCTTAAAGGAATAATGAAAACATATACAGAGTATACAGACAGACTGATCCCCATTATGTGAAGATATCTTTGGTTCGAGGAGTGAACGCCATAAAAATTTCGATTTTAGCATAATGGGGAAATAACACTGATTGACATTTTTGGCGAGTATCTATTGACGAGATACTACAACTCTCCATATATATATAAAATTATAATTATGGGCACTTACATTTCTATGGTAGTCCCTTGCGTCGGTTGTAAGGAGCGTCACTGCAAATATCTTCTACGGTTTGCGTCGAAAATAGTTCGCCACAATCAGTCGCATTGAAAAGACTAATTGTGGTTAATGCTGCAGTATCACGTTCTTCATACAAGTCTGGGGAGACGTACAGGTCCATGGTGGAGGATGTGTGACACTGCTGACTGATCAGTATATCATCCGTATTCCCTTCAAAAGATTGTATAACTCGTGTCAAATCCTCATCGGACCTTAAAGGAATAATGAAAACATATACAGAGTATACAGACAGACAGACAGATCCCCATTATGTGAAGATATCTTTGGTTCGATTACCAATTTCGATTTTAGCATGATGGGGAAATAACATTGATTGACATTTTTGACTAGTATCTATTTGACGAAATACTACAACTCTCCGTATATATATAAAATCGAATTATGGACACTTACATTTCTATGGTAGTCCCTTGCGTCGGATTGTAAGGAGCGTCACTGCAAATATCTTCTACGGTTTGCGTCGAAAATAGTTCGCCACAATCAGCCGCATTGAAAAGACTAATTGTGGTTAATGCTGCAGTATCACGTTCTTCATACAAGTCTGGGGAGACGTACAGGTCCATGGTCGAGGAATGATTATTCACTGATGCGAAAATAGCTACTGTTACTCCCAACTGAAAATATCCCCTTTTATATGCACATTCGCCAAGCTCCGCCCAAAAGACCAGATGTCCGTCGTGATTGGCTGCCGATGTAGCTGGGTGGAGCTATGACGTGTACCATTCCGCTATAACGGGTACGGACGAGTAATTGCATCTTTATATTTTCACTAATAGAATTAATGCTCTTATTCTCCTTTGAAAATTATTTGGTGATTCGTATAGAACTTTTGATATTGAATCCAAATATGGTTTCAGAAGTTTTCTATCACCCATAGTTTTCGAGAAAATAATATTTCCATTTACTCAATTTCCCGCATCATTAGTCACTAATGTAATCGAGAGGGTATAAAGAGATATATCATAATTATATTTTAAAAATAACATTCGGTTTCAACGTTAAACTGTAGGTCTAAGGTGGTCATTACACATAATAAAATAAAGTGGTTGGCAGATAAATGGGCACCCTACGTGTCCTAGTGGTTAAGACGCTGGGGCTGTTGATGGTTCAAACTGTAGGTCTAAGGTGGTCATTACACATAATAAAAGAAAGTGGTTGGCAGATAAATGGGCACCCTACGTGTCCTAGTGGTTAAGACGCTGGGCTGTTGATGGTTCAAACTGTAGGTCTAAGGTGGTCATTCCACATAATAAAAGAAAGTGGTTGGCAGATAAATGGGCACCCTACGTGTCCTATGGGGTAATCTCTACTGAACTTCATTGCTAATAACTCTCAGTAATCGAATGACATCCCAAGTCGTACCTTTTCATTATAAATGGAATCCTTTATTTGAACAAAACTCTCGCTCTCTTTCTATATATATATATATATATATATATATATATATATATATATATATATATATAGTGTATGAGAGATAATTGTTATTATTACTAAATTGAGGTTATTGGTAATGGATCTGGGCAAGGTGTAATAATGTAATAGACCATAATATTCTATTGAAATAATTTGTATTGTTATGGTTTTAGATAATTTAAGCTCAGGACCTGCATTGTCTACATCGACTCCATCCGTGATATAAAAATAAATGCATATTTTATTTAATTATTTCATTACATTTATCGAATGTAAATTATCTGCTGCGGTGGATGACTCCCCATCCAACTACCACTCAGATCCAACGTCGCTTAGTTGCTCGGCTGAGTTATGATAAAAGAAAATTATGGCAGTGGGTATGAGTAAGTTGTTTGATGTAATAGAACACAACATTCTACTCAATAATTTGTGCTGTTGCGGTATTAGAGGGTCAATCAGTGACTGAATTAAAAGTTATTTGCCCGATAGATATAATATGCATCAGTAAATGAGGCTTGCACCACTAAAGCGTTTGCCAAACATGGTGTGCCACGGTAAATTCAATTTATATAGATATGAGTAAGGTGTTTGATGTAATAGAACACAACATTCTACTCAATAATTTGTATTGTTGCGGTATTAGAGGGTCAATCAGTGACTGAATTAAAAGTTATTTGCCCGATAGATATAATATGCATCAGTAAATGAGGCTTGCACCACTAAAGCGTTTGCCAAACATGGTGTACCACGGTAAATTCAATTTATATATATATATATATATATATATATATATATATATATATCATTATATTTCTATATGACACCATACAAATTACGCGTAAATATTTTCATTGTAGAAGTAATAACAATGACAATATTAATATCTGAAGTCAGTGGTGATTTCTGCTCGAATAGCTTGTAGAAGGATAATCCCTCGACCCGAAAAAGGTCCCTAGAGACCTTTTTCGTTCGAATCGTGTCCCTAGAGACACGATTCGAACTGATTTAGTTTCTGCCTTTCATCGTGTGTGTGTGTGTGTGTGTGTGTGTGTGTGTGTGTGCATGAGTTGTTTATTATATATATATATATATATATATATATATATATATATATATATATCAAGAGTGGTCTGGAAGGAGATGTTTCATAATTTTCTTTTCCGGACGTTTTTCCCACTGTTATTCGTGACTTAAATATTTATAATAAAAATCAAGTGTCTAAAAAGTTATTTAATAAGCAGAAATAAGATGTTTAAAAGAACAGATATTCTCCGTCCGACCCCGCTATAGTGGCTTGGGCAATTCCAAATGAATAATTTCTTTATTTTTCGTCATTTTTTCATTTTTTCGTCGCAGGAATGAGGCTATATGTTTCATAAGTTTTCATCTCGTTTGGTGGAATTGTATCGTAAATTATTTAAATGAAGTTTCATAATTAAATTAATTGGTTTTACTGTTATTTAGGAAAATTTATATTGGGAGCAAACGTTACAATAATAAGCTTATGTCGATATAGTTACCCATTGAATTGGAACTCTTTATTCACGTTTGCTATTATTTATTGATTGGTGGATAATTAGTTGGGTATCCCTTATAAAAATCATTTCTGTCTAACGATTTATTTATTGGGTAACTTTACTAATTCTATTAACGCGTAAATCTTTCTGAAACATGAAATCATTGTTCAAAGGCTTTATTTGCTGGATCTATTTAAACTCCTTCGCGTGCAGTTTAGGTAATTACATTTATTCAAGTAGAGTTTGCAACCTCTCCTTTCTTCAAGCGAGTACTGCAACGTTATACACTATCGGATTATGTTTTGGGTAACTTTTGGACAGAAATAAGATGTTTAAAAGAACAGATATTCTCCGTCCGACCCCGCTATAGTGGCTTGGGCAATTCCAAATGAATAATTTCTTTATTTTTCGTCATTTTTCATTTTTTCGTCGCAGGAGTGAGGCTATATGTTTCATAAGTTTTCATCTCGTTTGGTGGAATTGTATCGTAAATTATTTAAATGAAGTTTCATAATTAAATTAATTGGTTTTACTGTTATTTAGGAAAATTTATATTGGGAGCAAACGTTACAATAATAAGCTTATGTCGATATAGTTACCCATAAAAGTTTTAATTCGGTGATGCTCTCATAATTCGTTGGGTAACCCTTATAAAAATTCGTTTTCTGTCTAACGAAATAGGGTAACTTTGTTAATTCTATTAAAGCGTAATGAAAGAGGCGCTTGTGTTATTTTATACGGTTGAATCTTGTATAACCATATAAATATATATTGTGGTATTTTATATGGTTCATTAGTTTATTATATATACAAGTACATTTGGAATAACAGCCGTCATATATGTGTTACACGATTAATGGGACACATGGCGCTATCTGGAATACCTTGCGCTATCTGGCAACTCAGCCAGAATAGAGGATTATAAAAGATCGCGAAGCTGGTGAAGAACCATTCCCCCCTCGGCTCCGGCCGAGTAAGGAGCTCTGCTCCTTCTATTTCTGGCCCTTTGGTAAACCCCTTAGTGGCCTCTTAGGTTAGGGAAACGAAAATAAATTGGGGGAGAACTCCACTCTGTCCTTCAGGTGTCTCTCTCCCTCCTTCAGGTGTCTCTCTCTCTCTCTCCTGCATGTATCTTCCTCCTTCAGGTGTCTCTCTCTCTCCTGCATGTTTGCCTCCAGCATGTGTACTGCATGTGTACATCCAGCATGTGTACTCCTGCATGTGTGCGTATGTGTGTACCTCCAGCATGTGTACCTACTGCATGTGTACTCCTGCATGTGTGCGTATGTGTGTGTGTACCTCCAGCATGTGTACCTCCTGCATGTGTACCTATCCTCTCTCCTTCAGGCGTCTCTCCCTCCTACAGGCATCTCTATCTTCTTCAGCTCTCTCTCCTTCAGCTGTCTCTCTCTCTCTCTCCTTCAGGCGTCTCTCTCACCTTGGCTCAGCCAACTGGCTGATTCTGGCTGATTCTGGCTGATTAGGAGCCTATAAAACAACGCCACCGGCTGGAAGTCTTAGTGTGCACTTGGCTCCTGCCAGGTGAACACCTCTCCTCCTTTCCTCCTCCTCCTTCTTTCTCTTGGGGGATAACGCCGCCTCCAAGTTTCCCCCCCACCCCCTTTGCAACAACCCCCTTTGCAACAACCCCCTTTGCAACAACCCCCACCCCATTTGCAACATTACATAATAACCTGCAACATTCCTGCACTCTCCCCTTTTGAGGCTATACTACTGCACTGATGTTGTATTAACTTTTTTACTCGATATCACCCCCCAAAGTATGGCAGACCGGTTGTGAAACACCCTGCATATAAGCAATCGACCTTGTCCTAGTGAACCGTATCTTCAGAAGGAATAGATAAACAAGTGCCACAATCATTGTGGTTTATTAATCATAACTTTACGTTTCGAGATTAGCTCATCTCATCATCAGAATCTGTAATTTTAAAAACATACATTAATTGACCAGAAGGATTTAAACAATTTACATGCAACATTTGACATCACATAAAAAACTTCACATACAAAACTACACGGCAAAAATACATCAAAGATACATTAATTATAAAGCAGAAGTGGGGTTGTTGCAGTTGTTGCATCGTTTGTAACGTCTAAGAGAAAACTTCACTGAGACGTTACAAATACCGCAAAGAATGTGACAACTAGGAAGATTGTAGACTACGTTTTCGTTGAATTTAGAGCCTTGGCCTTCTTAAGTCTGACCTTGGTTCTTTTTAAAGTTCTCTTCATATTATCTAAGTCCTTCATATAACGACTAATGTTTTCACTAAGTTCCTCATGTAACGTTTAAATTGATATGAAAGAAGGTGTAGTATCTAAGTCACGAGAACCAGAAAGCATTTACATTGTATAGTTTTAAGAGAATAGTAATTCATCCTTAATCTGACGAATCGGATATTCCGACAGGGTTCTGATCCGTATTTGCTCGGGATACCGAATGTTTACTATATAAAAATATGAAAAGTAAACACCAAACAGAGACTAACAAATTAAATATTTATAATTAAACTTTTTTAATTCAAGATTTCTCGATGAAAGCCGCAGAACGTCTGTCAGGTCTCAGAAGTTAAGGACCATCTGCAGAATTGGTTTGAATCACGTCGATCTTGATAATGTCCAGAAGCAGTTCGCTATCTTCGTTCTGGTTCGCGATTCCTTCCTCGCCGATATTAAGTGGAATGCGGGAGACGCTCAGGTACAGGCACTCCAGGCACTCCATCAATTAAGTAGTACCAACCAAAATGGAGTCCGAATCATCAGTATGGTGGTGTGTTGGTAATAAACTAGTGATAAAGAATGAAATTTTTTTTTATTCTTTAGTACGATACTCGTAGTATCACTGCGAAAATGCAACATTTTCACATTTTCAGTTGTGGATGGCGATATTTAACCTAATCTAAATAACACAATTGACTTAACCTAACCTAACTTTCATTATATCCATTTTTTCAGATATTTATTGATTTTCATTTAAAAAAGTGAAACAATGGCGATATCATTAATGTCGCTACACACACGTTTGTGTCATGATGAGCTCGGTGGATAGCTTAAATATAATTCGTAAGTAGCGAAGAACACGAACACACACACACACACACACACTTCTATCAATCAGTCTATATATATATATATATATATATATATATATATATATATATACTATATATATATATATATATATATATACTATATATATATCGAAGAAATAATTAAATTCTTGACTCCTCACAAAATACTTGCTGGTCGAGATTTTTCTTTTTTAAAAAGGTGTATCCACTCTATTTCTTTTAAATATTCTTAGAATTTTATACTGTATAAGTTATTTTTTTCTATGTTCTCCAGATATTATTTAAATATTATTAAAAGCCTTGCCTCAGATAATTCTTTAGTAATTTACAAACCTGATAAAAGAATTGTTTTACTAGACAAAAATTCTTATAATGAAAAAAATGAATGTACTACGTACTTAATAATTGTACCAAATTCCAAAAAATAACAGTTTCTGTTCAGTCTTATGCTCTTAAAATAGAGAATAAACTCAATAGGTTCTCAAGGAAACTAAAATATCTTAAACTCATTGAGAATGATTTGTATAACAAGTTATACGCATCAGAATCCGCCCCTGGAATTATGTACGGTTTGCCTACGACGCACAAGATTGGCCTCACGGTTAGACCTACTGGTTTTAGTCCCGATTTTACATCCATTGACCACTAATGAATTTACAATTAAAAATTTTTAGTCATTTATATCAAGTTTTAATGATGAAAGTTCATTTACTAATATACTCCCTTTTGGAGACAACTGAAATCTGTCTAAATGGTCTTTTTTTTAGAATTCTAGATTTGTTTTGGGGCTTACTAAACCAATTTTTTTAAAAATTAAGAATAATGAAACCTTAGATCAGGGCTTCTCAAACTTTTTTCACTTGCGACCCCTTTGGATCAGACAAATTTTTTCGCGACCCTTCACTCAATGTCATAAAATCAATAGGTACTAACACTGTATATTTATGAAAAAAATAATATTTTCAAATGTTTCTGCGACCCCCAATAATATTTACGCGACCCCTAGTTTGAGAAGCGTGGCCTTAGATCATGCTTACACCAACATACGTGTAAAGCTTTCACACGGGGATAGTAGTAATAATAAAAGTATAGAACAGACAAGGCTCTCTCCCTACTTCGCCAGCCACTGTTGACAGAAAATGTTGGTGAAAGAAGGTTTAAGGAAAGTAGGAAAGAGTATAATGAAGAGAATAGCTTCAGAGTTCATTCACATCATGCGCACACTTATCTTGTATGCTCAGTTACGCATTAGAAGACAAAGGAAAATAAAGAATACCATGAACACTAAACTACTTAATCTAATCTACACCATACATTTTTTATGGATGTTTTTATTTATTTATTATGTACAAGAAGTCATCATTTCGTCGTTGCATCATTTCTCTGTAGCCTGCCAAAACCACCACCATATCGAGAGACCCGCTTTTAAAAGTCTACTCTTTTCATTGCTACCTTTCGCATTGGAATTATTCAGATAATTCGCAAAATTGGAACACTACAATTTCCCAATTTTCTGCTATGATATTTTGGATTCATAACCGCTGCCAGAGGCATAATGTTTATAATTTTGAAGCCCGATATGTTTGATTTCTACCACTAATTTTATTGTGCGAACTATTTCCTACACGTAAACAAATTTAACTTTGAGTCTATCATCGTATGTTTTACCACGTCACGTTGGAATAAGTTTTGCTGCATGGCGCCAAACCCTTTTTACCATTTCTATATCCTTATTTATATACAGGTCCGTCACTAAGGTTTTTTTTAATTTCATGTATGTTAGCAGATATTAATTTATTTACATAATTTTTAATGCAATTTTATTTAACCTGTCCTTAAGGGCCGGAGGTCGGTGCACACACACACACACACACACACACACATATATATATATATATATATATATATATATATATATATAATGTATATATAACTTCTGTTGGGAACACTTCTTTGCCGGATACCGGTACGACTTACAGACTACCCGACGGCACGCGCAATTTACTTTCAGACACGAGTGAGAACTGTATGTCTCAAGAGGTTAATGCGCGTACCAACCACACTTTTCTGTCTCACAACTAATACTTCTGACCCTTCAGTAATCTTACGCTAGAGGATTTCAGAGAAGTGGACCAAGAAGTCTCTCAGGCTGCATCAAAAAAGTTGGCTGCCTATCTCTGGTATCTGAGCGAAGACTTGGCGTCATTGGCATTGTTTTCTGATGAAATCGATACAGAAGAGGAAAGAGCGATGATTCAAGCGTTTAAGAAGCTGCCTAAGAAGAAAGACTTGCGTAGGATAGAGTGTAAAACTAGCGCATAAAAAGACAAAAGGATGACGGACTTTATTATGACTAGATCATTGAACCTCTTCAAGGCCTTAAAATTAGATGAACGTTTCATAGAGCCAGACCCTGATGCAAGGAGTGAGCAGGCAACAAACATAAATGCGAAAGATTTTGTGCACCACCTAAAAGTTGTTAACGATTGTGTTGAGCGGGCAGCTCAACTCTACAGACTTCAATGATACAATCACAGCCAATGAGGAACAACGCCAATTTTACATATTGTGTAATTTCATTGAACAAAATTCCTAAACCCCAAAAATCCAACTTCCTGTAGTGATATTTTTAATACAAGTTTGCTTTGAATGTATTTAATTTGGAATTCAGATATTTCTCAGTCCTCGCGCAGTGCCCAAACAAACATCAAAGTGAGTAAAATTTTTACTTCTTATTTGTTTTGTCAAATATCATCAAAATAAAACCCACTGTGACTTCAAATTCACATTTTATTTTTTCCTCATTATAATTCAGGGCATATATATATATATATATATATATATATATATATATATATATATATATATAATTTTAAAGAAATTTTGAAGTAATTAATTATTTATACAACGATATACAGCCACTTTCCTAAATTTCCTGTTTGCCTACGCCTTTCTCTCTGTTTTCCGCTAGTGTGTCAAGTGAAGTTGTGGACAAAAAGTGGCGCTCGTCAAACGTGAATAACGGTGATATCATTGTCCAAAACTACCCATTGTGAATACTCACTTTCACATATCTTTGTGTTGGTATTGTATTGCTTAGTGAATAAAATTTAATTCCACATATCAATATATTTTTGTTTAATAAACACTAAAAATAATGACTCAGGAAGTTTTTTGCTAAAAAAGGTATTTTTTTAAACTTCTTTTAAATTGTGTTTCAACGTTACGTAAGCCTATACTTATAAGATTTTCTTCGTTGTCCATAGTATGGTTTGGTTCTGGTTATCCTGCTGGTCGAAATGTATTAAATGGCGGTGATATAGGATTAAATATGGATTTGGTTAAAGGAGGAGGCATAAACAATATATGCGTGTTGCGCATGCACGTCAAGACGTAAATGTGAGGTACTAAATGTCATTTATCATTCAATTTTCACGCACTTTTGAAGAAAAACTTAAAATCGCTGGGCTTCTGGCCCTCTACCCCGGACCCCCTAGCTATAGGCCTTGCTTTGCTCAGCAGTGATTACTAATTCTCCAGATAATTGTCGCCGGTTACGCGGGAACTAAACATTTCGAACCCCCATTTTTAAAATCCTAGAGACGGGCCTGATATAGGGCGACCAAAACTGTACAGCATATTCTAAATTAGGCCTAACAATCGACTTATATAATGGCAAAACAATATCTTTAGATTTATGTTCAAAATTACGAGAAATAAAACCCAATACTCTTTTAGTTTTACTGCTCGCGACTGAACATTGTTTTGAAAACTTTAAATCTTTAGTAACAATGACACCTAAATCATTTTCTTCAGAGGCTTCATTTAACATATACTATTTCCCACAGTGTAGTTAAATTTACTGTTGTGGTAACGTATATGCATGACTTTACATTTATCTACATTAAATTTCATTTGACACCTATTAGACCACTCTTCTAAATTATTAAGATCGCGCTGCAGATCGTGGAGCTTAAATGATAATGATGAACCTGCTGAAAATAATCCTATGGAATTGTTAGGTAAGGATGGAGAGTATCGACACACTCAAGAAAAAGAGCCTCACTTTATAACTAAGCCTGAGCTTAATAGATCTGGTTCGAGATTTGCATTTATCGAAAAATCAAGCAGAACTTTTAAGGTCCAGATTACAAGGATGGAACTTTCTCGCAAACGATACCAGCATATCAATTTTTGGCAAATGCCAAAAAATATATCAAAATTCTTCTCGATGACTGGTAATCTTTCTTTTTGTAATGACAATGATAGTTTAATGATGGCTCTAGGACACGAGCATAAATCTTTAGAATGGCGACTTTTCATCGATTCGTCAAAGCTTAGTTTGAAGGCTGTCCTGTTGCATACTGGAAATATCTATCCTTCAGTTCCTATTGGACATGCTGTCTATATGAAAGAATCTTATGAAAATATGGAATTTCTCCTGAATAAAATAAATTACAAAAGATGCAACTGGTATATCTGTGATGATCTCAAAGCCACTGGGCTGCTTCTTGGTTTACAGGTTGGATATACAAAATATTACCATTTTCTTTGTGAATGGGACAACAGAGCAAAGAATTCTCATTATACTGTTAAGAACTGGCCACCTCGTCAATCTTTCACTCCTGGACAAAAAAATGTCGCGTGCCATAAATTGGTGGATCCTGAAAAGGTTTACTTGCCACCTTTACACTTCAAACTAGGATTGATGAAAAATTTTGTTAAGGCAATGGACAGAGCCAGAGATGGATTCCAGTACTTGAAACAAAAATTTCATCCGATTAGTGATGCCAAAATAAAAGAGGAAATTTTCGTTGGTCCACAAATAAACGAGTTAATGAAAGGTGGTGCCTTTGATGAAGTCCTGAATGAATCTGAAAAAAACAGCTTGGAATGCTTTTAAAGCAGTGACCCAGAATTTCTTAGGCAACAAAAAATCGCCTAACTATGCAGAATTGGTTGAAAACTTCTTCATGCTTACAGATCATTGGAATGTAATGCGAATTTAAAAATTCATTTTTTGCATTCGCACTTGAATTTTTTCCCGTCAAAACTGGAAGATGTCAGCGATGAACATGGAGTGCGGTTTCATCAGGACATTTCTGCAATGGAGAAACGATACCAGGGTAAGTGGAGTCCAAACATGCTGGCTGATTACTGCTGAATGCTAATAAGAGAAACCTCGCATGTCACTTACAAGCGAAAATCATCAAGAAAAACATTTTAATTAAGTGAAAAACCATTTTAATATTGTCCCTGTGTATCGATTATTCTTTTATTATCGAATACAGAAAAGTTTTTTCTTAAAAACCTGACGTAATAGCAAAATTTCGTAGTCATTTTCGTAATCAGCGCGCAAAAGTCTATAGGAATTACCAGATTTCATTTGAGAAAAAAAGGAAAAGTTCAAATTTGTTGAACAGTGTTATCAGTCCAATCAAGAACTTCACCTCTTATTCCGTGAGCTTTAAGTTTTTCTAACAATCGTTTATACGGAACTTTGTCAAATGCCTTTTGGAAATCTAAATATATTATATCTACCACTCTATTGCAATCATAAATACCGATGACGTCATGAAAAAATTCCAATAAATTTGTTGAACAAGACTTATTTTCACGAAACCGATCCTGACTTTATTTAATAAGATTATTGCTTTCAAGATGCTCAACTATACGGTCTCGAATAATTGATTGTAAAAGCGTTCCAATTATAGAAGTTAGACTAATGGGCCTATAATTTCCTGCCCGTTGCTTATCCCTTTTTTAAAAATTGGAGTTACATTAACCAAGTTAAAATCTGAAGGAACAACCCCCTGCGATAAAGATTTATTAAATATTTGAACTAAAGGATCAAGTATTTCATTCTTTAACTCTTTTAGGTACTTTGAATAAAAATGGTGTGGACCTGGAGGTTTAATTTTTAATTTATTTATATAGTGAAAAATCTTGTCCGTTTCAATCCCATCATGAAACGGACATGTTATGTGCCTTGAAAAGTGGACGCTCAAGTTTGCCAGTTGAGGTTTAAGTTTTGGTTGTTGGCTAAAAATATGATAGTTTACCCCTTTTTCTTTGATGTATTCAATGTATAAAATCTAGGATTAATGTCCACTAATATTGTTTAATATTGTCCATTAATATTGTTTAATATTGTAATACATGTTTTAACTATTAATAATACTTATTTACTTATTTATTTATTTATTATTAATTTATAACAACTAGCTGCTTATTTTTAACAAGAGCCCAGTAAAGCCTAAAACTTAAGGGCCAAATTAAATAAATATAGTCCAGCTTCACAATTATTCATGTCATTGTAAATTGAAAAACATTTATTTATTTTATTATTATTAATAAAGGTTATTCTATCTATCTATCTATCCGACGTGAATGCAATGAGTCTTTTGCTTGTATTGAGGTTCTGAATATCGTAGGCTAGGTGCAGTGATGGGCAGTATCTAGATACATGTATCGCCGATACGTATCGATCGATACTTTTGTATCGGTATCGCTTTAGCTACTTGACAAAAGTATCGATTTATCGGTATCGCTAAGGTCAATTTTCTTAAATGTATCGGAAAAAATCGATACTTCGATACACATCGATAATAAAGAATTTTTAAATATTTAAATAGATGTTATAATATGACACTACTGAGTTATATTTATGAATATACATAAATAATAATTCACTGGGGAACAACAAAAAAACTTTTTCTTGGTGCCTGAGATTTTAGACCTTATTCTAGATATTTTCATGCCACTGATTCAGAAAATATCATCCATTTTGTTCTAGCAGCTCTAGTTTTTGAGATATTGCATACGTCATTACCTACTTTATTACCCTTCTGGAACGGTATTATGAGTTGCTCGTAAATCTAAATGCATCTGTATAATTAAATTGTAGCTATGATTTTGCTGATGTTGCTGTTTTGCATGTGTATTGTACATGTACTAACGTGAATTCTTTCATGTTACAGGTGTTGACATGGCTTCATCACGAAGAAAGTGTTTAAATCATCCAGATGTGTTTTGTTTTATCTGCGGAGAGTACATGTTCATTGAACAGAGAAAAACTATTACTGATTTTGTGAAAAAAGCTTATTTTACCTATTTCAAAGTACAACTAGAGGACCAAGATGAGCCATGGGCTCCTCATGTTGTGTGTAAAACGTGTACGGAGCATCTGCGGCAATGGACCAACGGAAAGAGGAGGTGCCTGAAACTTGGTATACCAATGGTATGGAGAGAACAGAGAAACCACAGTGATGACTGTTACTTTTGTTTGGTGAATATAAAGGGCATCAATGGACGTAACCGGAGTAAATGGACGTATCCTGACATAGACTCAGCTAGACGGCCTGTTTCACATTCAGATGAGATACCTGTCCCATCATTCAGCCATCTTCCAGAGCTCCCTCAAGAAGATGATGAATCTGCTACTGACAAAGAAAGCATATGTGGGCAAAATGACAGTGATTTCGAAGGACCGTCATCAGTTGCAGAAGGTTTTAGTCAACACGAATTAAACGACCTCATAAGGGACTTAAGTCTTTCGAAGAAATCGTCTGAATTGTTAGCTTCCAGGCTGGGAGAAAAAAATTTACTGCTGCCGGGAACCAAAATCACGTTATATCGCGACAGAGAAAAGGATTTACTGCCCTTCTTCTCAAAAGAGAACGATTTAGTTTTCTGCAACAATGTGCGCGGATTGCTGATGAAAATGGGCATATCGGAATACACACCAAGTGAATGGCGGTTATTCATAGATAGCTCCAAACGGAGCCTAAAATGTGTTCTTCTACACAACGGCAACAGATACAGATCAATCCCAATTGGTCACTCAGTCGGTATGAGAGAAGAGCACGGGACAGTCGCCCTAGTCCTAGAAAAGATATCATACCGAGACCACCAATGGGTGATCTGTGTGGATCTGAAGATGGTGAATTTTCTCCTGTGCCAGCAGAGCGGGTACACCAAGTACCCGTGCTTTATGTCTCTGGGACAGTAGAGCTAAAGATGAACACTGGGTGAGAAGACAGTGGCCTCTGAGAGAAAACATGGTGGTTGGAGAAAAAAATATCATCAAAGAAGCTTTGGTTGACAGAGAAAGGATCATATTGCCACCACTGCACATCAAACTAGGTTTGATGAAACAATTTATAAAGGCTTTGAACAGAGATGGGACGTGTTTTGGCTACATATGTAGAAAATTTCCTGCGCAGAGCATGGAAAAGCTGAAGGCAGGTATTTTCGATGGACCGCAAATCCGGGAACTCATGAAAGACCCGCGTTTCCAAGATTCAATGGACAACATTGAGGCACGTGCGTGGTCATCGTTTAGTATGGTTGTGAAGAATTTCCTTGGGAACTATAAGGCCGATAATTACGGTGAACTAGTGGAGAATATGCTCTCTTCTTTTTGTAAACTTGGCTGTAAAATGAGCATCAAATTGCATTACCTCCACACTCCTGAGTCCACAGTCATTTGGATCGTTTCCCAGATAACCTCGGTGATCTAAGCGAGGAACAGGGTGAACGATTTCACCAAGAACTAAGGACCATGGAAGAACGGTACCGCGGACGATGGGATACTCACATGATGGCAGATTACTGCTGGAGCATCCAACGCGAATGTCCTGGCACATCTCATCGCAAGAAATCTCAGAAACGCGGTTTATGTGAGATGTCTCAATGAAAGAACTGTTTTTGCCGTTCGTGTCTCAAGCTTGTTTGAATTTAATAAATATTTTTCGTACCTTATGCTTGTTTGATGTTAATACACTATTTTTGCTGACATTCATCATACTTTTGTATTCAATTGACAACAACAGTGATTGCCAGTCAGCAATTATATAATATTATATACATTATATAGAAATATATATAGATATATATCATATCTTGATAAGCAGAGCTGATGGAGAAAAACTAATGTCATTTTTAGAATCAGCGACCTCAATATACCCAGAAACAGGTCTAACATCTAAGTCACCAAAAGTTGTGTTCCCCAGTGTAATATTATTAAATATTTATTTAATGACAGTACTACTCTACTGGTCACGTCACACAGTACGGCGCAACGTTTAAACACGTTTGTACTTGTGTTATTGAGATTAATTAACCATAATATAGAAACGCTCATAATATAGAAACGCTCATATAATATAGAAACGCTCAATACTGGCAATACTGGCATCGTCTTCAAATCCTCTGTTCAAGTTAAAGTGGATGACAATAAAAGGCAAATTTAATACTAACATTGTCAAAAAGAGGGTTCAAGAAATGTTGGTTAATGCTGTTAAGAGCCTCAGCGAGCAGACCCCCCCCCCAGCAACAACTAAGTGATGCTGCATCTGACGGAAGTGCAGATGATTTCTTCTGTTATGAGTCTGCTTCCACTAATGTCTCTGCAACCCAAGATTCCACTGAGATGGAAGTTTTACAGTATCTGGGTGACGGAAGTCATTCTCTCCAATCTCTGAGGCAGTACCCAGGAATTCTACGGGTCTTCCTGAAGTATAACACACCACTACCATCCTCTGCTCCTGTAAAACGGTTGTTTAGTTTGGCTGGTCACATTCACGCTCCAAAAAGGAATAGACTGTCTGACCAGATGTTTAGCCAGCTGGTATTTTTGAAGGTTAATAGTAATTACTTTTAATTGTTAGTGTAATATTTTCAGTCATTCATGTATCCTACAAAATTAAAACATACTTTCATTAAATAAAGCAATTGTTTTTATTTACAGCTATTAAACCCATTAAAATGTCGTTGATTTTACTTACAGTGCGTACAAATTACTAGTATAAACAATAATATCTAATACCTACATATTAAATGAATAATTATACAAATGTACCGGCGATACATGTATCGGCGATGCATGTATCGGTATCGGTATCGCTTAAGACATCTAGAAAGTATCGGCGTATCGGTATCGCCTAAGACGTTCTTCATGTATCGATGTATCGGTATCGCTTTAGCGATTTTCATGTATCGATGCCCATCACTGGCTAGGTGTAGCTGTGACCTCTGGATCCTGTCCCAAAGCTGGAGCCTATCTGCTTTGCAGATAGCTGGTGAGGGAAGCTATATTTTTGGGGCCTCTTTGCGAGTGACCCGTTGCCCACGTCGGGCTAACATCATGAAAAAGAAAAACTATGGTATTTGTCATTTACCATTACTTATTCGGACTATGGTGGATTTAATTTTCCCAGTAGAGTTCCTTGTTGCATGCACTGTCTGTGTGTATTATATATATATATATATATATATATATATATATAGGCTCCTCGGTGGTGTAGTGGTCAACGTCGCTGACTACGAATCCATCGGACCCGGGATCGAGATCCGGTGACGGCAGGCGGTGCACAGCAAAACTCAGCTGTTCATTCTTCCACACAATAAAAAAAATGGGTTGATATCTAAATGGGTACTCTGTGTAGCCTAGTGATTAAGACGCTGGGCTGCTTGTGGGGCGTGGTTCGGACTTCACGTTAAACTGCAGGTCTAAGGTGGTGTGACAAGCTTGACCTTCGTCAGAATGAACAATTCGGGTAGAAGCTAAACTAAGGTTAACCAAGGTTATATATGTATATGAGAGAGAGAGAGGAAGAGAGAAACATTATCTAGTGTGGTCTATGATTAGGTCACTTTCTATTTCCACATATAATTTTTAATTTCTAGAAACATAGAATTTACGCTCATTATTATAAAATTATTTATTATGTGCATGTGATGAGGGAGAATTGAATATGAACTAAGTATTGAAAAGTAACAATAATTCCAGTAATTATTAATTACTAATAAATTAATTTAAATTTATTGAGAATGATGAATTTATAGGATGTGATAAATGACCCCACTTGGGCTGTCAATGATGTAGTGCGACTGAACATCTCGAAGTACCAATGGTATAAGTATGGTTACCCGATGTGGCCTCTTCCTTACCAAGCCATGCCGAATTTTCATTCTGAGAAAAAGTCAAAATGTATTAAGTGGAATCCCTTTAAAAATGTTCACAACTGGCCAAATTACGGACTGGCCACTCCCATTTACTTCGCTACAAATGCTTGGAGGAACCAGGTAATATTGAATCAAATAAACATTATAAACATTATTTTATACAAATTGTTTCATAAAAAAGGCTTTAAGTCACTTCCGCTTTACAACTTTTCTTATTTACACGGTAATCATGCACATCCACTATTTTAATATAAACTCCATAACGCAGATGTGGAATCTGGAGGAGTTCGTTCAGGAAGAACAGAAGAAAGTAGTAGGCCACCAATTAGACAAGAAAGCACCCAAATCGACCTTGTTAAGTCCTTTAAAGTTTAAGATGATTGGGAAAGAGTTGATGGAAAGCATCGATCCAAGCAGAGTGGAAAATTACAAATCTTGGCCATTTTTAACTTATTCTCTCATCCCAATGGTGGCATCTAGTGTAAGAATTTCCTATATTTAACAGCCGGTGTTATCTTCCTTTACGAATATATAGCAGCTGAGAAAGATTTATTTGTACATTATATTTGTATACGCATTAAATGTATTTTACTTCAGGTTAAAAGGAACAAAGGTTTATGCCCAGACGAGTTACTCATCTATTTTCGGCTCACTCCGTGCCATCCCATGGAGAACCCTCAGCTGAGTTGCTCGTCTGTAGCATTGGCTGCCACCACTCTCTTAACTCATGCGAAGTGCCGGACAACCGACGTCATAATTGGATATTCACAGGTGACGTACCCTGTGAATGTGAATGGCTAAAAGAAACTGAAAACTGAATGTGTGAATTTATTGAAACATGCAGTTAATTTAGCTTCATTACTATCAACGATGTTTATAATAGGCACATTGATGCTTAGGCTGGCTTTTTCAGCAATTTTAGAGCAATCAAAACTGCTTTTTTTCAGCCACTTCAGCCAGTCAAAACGGCTTTACATGGATTTACACTGGCTTTAATTCTCTCTCAGTCTGTCTTTTTGGCTGTAGACTTGGATGAGGAAAATTGTGTTTTTTCTGTCATTTATTTGTAAATAATATGTAATTTTATTTTTAAACTCAAAGTTTGGAACTATTGAAGAATAGGGACCCCAGCCTTCTTTAGTTAGCTTTATAAGGCTAACTAACGAAAATATCATGACCTAACCTAACCAATCGTCAAGGGCGTACAGTTAACCTAACGATTGGTTAGGTTAGGTCGTGATATTTTCGTTAGTTAGCCCTATAAGCCTAACTAAAGAAGGCTGGGGTCCCTATTCATCAATAGCTCCCAAAGTTTTTCTATTTTGTAACTATTTTATTTTAATTTTAAGTTCTATTTTAAACTTTGATAAAAATATACTTTTGGTAATTTTCTAACTTTATTCTGATTTAAAACAACTTTTTCCTGGAATAATATCTTTTATTCTACCTTAAAACTAGACTCTGTAACTAATATACAATGTGGTCACGAAATTTGGAAACTACGATCGATCGAAATCTCGAAGTTTCAAAATTTTGATCCCGTGAAATTCAGCCAGACACGGCGTGACTCACACTCCGCTCAGGTATGTTGATTGTAAATTCACATTATGTAATATTGCATCGTTTTAATTTAGTGTACATATTTATTTTATCGTAAAAGCTTTTTCTATCTGATACATCATTGTATTGTTAACAGCATTCCAGAAGTTCGGTCAGTATTCAAACATACACTTTAGTACAGTATCGTAGGTACTTGTAGGTTATCTCCCCCCCCCCCACCACCACCACCAATTTTGACAGAATATTTTCGTTAAAACTAACGAAAATATCACGACTTAACCTAACCAATTATCAAGAGCGTACAGTTGATTTATTATTAATTATAACATTGTTTGTTTCTGGAATAGTATTTACTATTTACTAATAGATCAACTGTACGCCCTTGATAATTGGTTAGGTTAAGTCGTGATATTTTCGTTACTTTTAACAAAATATTCTGTCAAAATTGGTAGGGGGGATAACCTACAAGTATCGTATCGTACACAGTATATATTACGCTTCTTACAATTTACAAAGGTTATTTATGCAAAATGATGGTTACAAATGTATTAATGTATCTTATATTGACAGTATTGAAATGAAAATGAAATGAAAATGAAAAGGTTTATTGGCAGACTATAGTCCATATGTCAAATATTATTAATACAATGACAGTTCATATACTAAGGATAGAAATATATACAATTGATTAGAGACAATACTGTAATGTCGAAGTTAAGTGGAGCTACAGACAGACGTTTTCATACCAAGAAGTCCATAGCTTAGAGGATAAATGGCAGAACTCATGGATAGCTTGGATGATCGGGTTGGTTGATTTTTAATTCTTTGCATTAGACTGTGTTGAGCATGTCTTGTTACCTCCGGGAAGCTCGGGACATTGCGGGTAGCAAACATTTGCGAAGCTGAGCATCTCGGGGGTAATTTATGTAAGAGTCTAAAAGACCTGTTGAACAGCAAATTTAGGGTTCTGCCAGAACCTTTTTTATAATTCACCCACAGTTGCTGTCCGTATATATTACTGCAGAAAGTACGAAAGAGAGTGTCTTTAGCTTCATTTGTACAGAATCGAAAGTTCCTTATGGTCATATTCGCTTTAGCACACAGGCTTCGAGATTGTCTTCTTATATCTAAGTCATCACTCAAGGAGCTGGTAATAGTTTGACCCAAATACTTAAACTCTTGTACTTCGTCAATTACTTCACCATTCATTTTAAACCTTATATCAGCTGGCTGATTACAGCTTTTAGGATGAAATTGCATAACCTTAGTTTTTGTAACATTAAAAAGAATGTCATGTTTCTGCGAATACACTTCGCAGACTTTCAGTAGCCAATCCAGACCTTTAACAGAGGGACTTATTAACACCATATCATCGGCATAAACTAAGTTATTTATCCTTGTGTTATCTATACAACATCCCACTGTTGCCTCATTAAGTGAAGCAATTAATCCGTCAATATACACATTAAACAGCATAGGGGAGAGCAAGGAGCCTTGTTTCACCCTGCAAGAGGAGCCAAAACACTCGGATAGTACATTGACCCACCTAACAGTGAAAGATTGGTGGGAATACCAAAATTTAAAAATATTTAATATGTACATGGGAACCTTCCTGTCTTCTAGTTTTGCAAATAAAATATTGTGGTTCACCCTTATATCTAGGAAACAGCTATAAATAGTTGAATTACTGTCAATGTATTTAGATATTGTTTCTTTAAGTACATAGATACACAGGTCAGTTGAGTGGGACCTTTTAAAGCCAAACTGATTAGATGTCCATAGGAAATCATTTAATCGGAGTAACAAGAGTTTTTCTAGTAGTTTCGAGAAGCAGGAAGTGACAGCAATAGGCCTGTAATTATTGCTGGACAGAATGTCTCCGTACTTATTTTTGGCCAGGGGCAAGATATATACCCTCATGAACTCTGCAGGGATATAGCTATGAGCAAACGTGGCTGATAGGAGCAATGATATATGCCGACATACTACGTCATTTGCATATTTTAAGTGCTCATTCGATAAGTCATCTACCCCTGACGCAGAACCAGTCTTTAACTCTTTAATTAACCTCTTTACTTCAGAAAATGATATCAAAGTATTTTCCCTTGTCCCTCCCACAATCATTTCGCTGCAATCTATATTAAGATTATCCCTACTCACACTGTTAAGAATGTTAGAATAGTGGTTTTTCCACAGCTTTGCAATTTCATCCTCCCGACACCCCATTAGTTATTTAGGGCTTATTTTAGTCTTTTTGAAGGTCGTTTATGAACTTGTTTATGACCGTACGTACAGTTCCCCGCATGTGTAATGTTCCTCGCCTCACAGGCGACTCCGTACATGTGACAACGCCGCATGGATAGTCAAGGTACCCCAACTGGGGGAAGGTGGGGTGGAGGGGTGACAACCGAGTCCAACAACATATAACACAGACATATATATCTAAAGGACAATTGAATGTGCATTTATTGACATACAGGTAATTATATTGTAATGTCTGTGTTCATAAAGATAAACAATCAATATGATCCTATACAGCGTTGAACTCTATGTAGTTTACTAGTCTTATACAGTAATAAGGTTCCATTGTGATTACTGCACGCCTATATGAATAGCTACCACAATACAACTTTTTATATACTAGTGAATTTGAACCAAAAATAGACATTACACAACCAATTACAATTACATTAAAATAGTTTATAATATTTAGAGATTAGCTAGTCTAGTAAATGTAAATTTATGGACAACGTAACGTATTATGCTTTGTTATTTTTGTGAATGTAAAATATTTTTATATAATTACACTTTGAAATGAGTATAAATTATCATAGTGTTTTATGGTGTTCACTTTTCTGTAAATATAGATTTTTTTTGTAATGAAAATTGCAAAATTTCAAATAATCAGGAAGAGAATCAACTAAATTTGGCTGATTCTGCCATTGACGATGAATCAGTACACCACTAGTTTTTATCGATTTTTCGAATTTTGAGGGCCAGGTTCTTTACTGGTAAATATACTATTCAATTTGATATAATAACATGTTTTATAGATTTAATGACTCACACATGTTTATACACTCATGTAATCGCAAATTTCTTTAAAAATATCTTCTTTGTTAAACTTTAATACAAAAAATGTCTCATCTTCTAATTTTTTTTTACAGGTGAGATAGTATAATGGCTCCAAATAAAGAAATTTCATACAAGAATAGGTTGAAAATTATTGTTCTCCATACAGAAGGCAACACTCAAAGACAAATAGATGCTAAAGCTGGAGTATCATTGTCTACTGTTTCCAAAACACTTTCTCACCACTCACAAACTGGGGATGTGAAGAACAAAACAGATTGAGGATGGAAGCGAAAATCATCTAAAAAGGATGATGAGTACAGGGGTTGGACAAAATAATATGAACACCTTGATAAATGGCGGTTTTTATTCTTAATATGGAGTTGGTCCTCCTTTAGCGGCAATAACAGCTGCAATGCGTCGAGGAATTGATTCATACAGCTTTTGGACAGTGGCTAGAGGAATCCTGAGCCATTCTTCGAGCAAACCCTGCTCCAGTTCCTCCAAAGACGCCGGCGGTGGGAATCGGCTTCTGACCTGCTGCTCCAACTGACACCACAGATGCTCGATAATGTTAAGATCGGGGGATTGTGGAGGCCAATCCAAACGTTCTACTTCACTAACATGCTCTTCAAACCAGTTTTTAACGACCCCAGCGGTGTGGATTGGTGCATTATCATCCTGGAAGACGGCGCCGCCATTGGGAAACAGCGTTTGGACCATGGGATGGACCTGGTTAACCCTACCATGCAGTATTACAGGTGGGCCAAGAGTATTCCACGATATTGCTGCCCAAACTATCACAGATCCGCCTCCATGCTTAACAGTTGGGGTCAGGCAGTCGGGGTCATAAGCATCTTTAGGCTGTCTCCAGACGTAAACTCGACCGGAACATGGAAATAGCGTAAAGGAGGATTTGTCGGAGTAGACTACATTCTTCCACCGGTCCATTGACCAATTCTTATGGTCATTACCAGTGGTGGGCACCGTTAACCAAAAAGTTAACTTCGTTAACCGCTAATCCGTTAACCAAAACGTTAACTTCGTTAACCGTTAATTCGTTAAACATGTAACGGAAGTTACCGATAAACCGTTAACGTTAACTTTTATTATAAAAAAAATGAAAAACACAATATATATAATTTAATTTTCCCTCTTCTTCTCGTTCTCCATTTTGTCCATGAGATGCATGTTGCCCTTCATGAAAATTAGCATATCAAAGTTTTCATCAGACAGGGATGATCTCTTGGCCCTCAGGATGTCCTTGCCCATAGAGAACAAACGTTCAAGTTCAAATATTTCCACATAAATTAAAATAGTCATCCATAAAATTGAAAGAAAACCAAAAGAAAACGATGTAGACTTATGCCCCTTTTGTCCTGTTGGTACTTAGAAGTTGACTCAATAAATCCTTTATTATTTCACACTTAAAAATAATAAACAAGAACAACAATTGTTTGAAGCATTCTTGAACATTTCAAGAACAAGATAAAAAATAAAATAACCCTTACCTTTGTTATTTGGAACAGATATGGCACAGAATATTCGGGAAGTAATTGCACTGAAATTTCTTCGGTCTTCACAGCAGAGATACTAAAGGGTAAACAGCCTCTGGCGCCACACGCTCACATTTACTTCTCAACGCCATCTATTATCTCATAAAGAAACTAATTCACATTGGGACTTGAAAGTACCGGCAGGATCAACCGGGTAGAAAAATAATTATGGAGATTTTAAAGATGTGGTACCTAGAAGTACCGCCAGGACATAAAGGGTTAAGGTGAAAACGCTCCCATTGTAAGACATCAATTGACTTAATTTATGTCATCAAAGTGACATGAGAATTGAAATCTTACCTGATCAGTTTTATGGTTCTTGAAATGTATCAAGGAGACTACTAATAAGGTACTCACAGACATATTATAAATATACATGACTTACTTGACAACGATTATTTTTAAATATTCACTAGCACAAACATGTTGCGCAAGAGACAGACTGAAAATGAACGAATGTAGTTATTTGTTGTAATTGTTACATATATATTATTGAAAGTGCCTTAAAATGCTCGTGATATTTCTGAAAGAAGTTAAACATTCAACTCAATGGCAAATCTTTTCCGCCTGATTTTACAGTCGACCATGTTTGCTCAAACCAATGCATAAATAACTACCATATTTGGTAAGACACAAATTGGTGGCGACGGAAACAAATATATCGCCTGATTTTGCACTGCGGAAAGGAAATTCGTTCATCACTATTAACAGTGGCGGATTAATTGCGCACCTGCTCAGCACTGAAAATTAGAAACTTTTAAACGTTTTATTTATGAATTTTTTGGGTTACGGACTTGAGTTAACGGAAGTTACATTGTAACGGAAGTTAATTAGTCCGATAATGATTTTCAAAGTTAACTTAAAAGTTAAATCGTTAACGAAAAAGTTTAACTTCGTTAATTAACGATTAACGGATTAACGGTTTGTGCCCAGCTTGGTCATTCACCATTTTCTGCGCCGCTCAATGTTGATGTGCAAAAAGGGGGTTTGGCAATTGCAGCCCTCCCATGGTATCCAGCTCCATGGAGCTCGCGACGTACAGTTCTGGTCGATACCGGGCTTGCAAGATGCTGGTTAAGCTCTGCAGTCCTTTTGGAGCTGTGGTCCTTATGGTTCTTTTCACAATGCGCTTTAGCACCCGCGGTCTCGATCACACAGCTTCTTCTTGCGTCCACTATTGCATTTGTCGGTGCTTGTCTTTCCATGGTTTTGGTATGCAGACATGACCATAGAGACAGTTCCCTCTGGATACATTGAACATCTGAGGGTTTTCGTCACCGATGCACCAGCCATCCGCGCTCCGACAATTTGCCCTCTTTGGAAGTCTGACAGGTCTTTCATAACTGCTAATTCATAATTCACTCAGATCTGTAAAAACAACGTGAGGGTTATAACATGACGTATACACTCTGTTACGCATTTAAATAGGTTTGCCAGTCATTTGACCGTTTACTTTGTGTCTGAGCAGTCCGTAAAGATAACCGGTGAAATCAGCGGGTGTTCATATTATTTTGTCTAACCCCTGTATATGATAATGATGAGCAAGTGTAATAGAAAGAAGACTGGCGGATGGGGAAGGGGAATGAGGGAGTGTGGAGGTTGGTTATGTAATGCCTATTTTTGGTTCAAATTCACTAGTATATGAAAAGTTGTATTGTGGTAGCTGTTCATATAGACTTCCAGTAATCATAATGCAACCTTATCTATACTAATAATTATGACGGTCGAACTGCCTGCGAACTTTCTTCGTTTCTGATGGCCGGCGAAATCACTGGCCAGATTTGGATGAGACTTGGGGGATAGGGGTAACTGAGACCGGGGAAGAACATAGGCTATGTGACGTCGGCCTCCAAGGTCATCTGAGGCCGATAGAGGCCTCTGTATTCCGGATTGTTTGAAAGATAGTGACATCATAGACACGTCATAAAATGGGCGGAGCTCTAGCATATATGTGTATAAGAACATAGGCTATGTGGCGTCGGCCTCCGAGGTCATAATATAACCTTTGGTAACCTTTGGTTAGTCTCCGCCCGAATTGTTCATTCTGACGAAGGTCAAGCTTTTCACTCCACCTTAGACCTACAGTTTAACGTGGAATCCGAACCACGCCCAACCAGTAGCCCAGCGTCTAAACCACTAGGCCACTCAGGGTACCCATTTATCTACCAACCACTTTCTTTATTGTGTGGAAGGATGAACAGCTGGGTTTTGCTTGCGCGCCGGCTGCCGTCACCGGATCTCGATTTCGGGGCCGATGGATTCGTAGTCAGCGACGCTAACCACTACACCACAGAGAATATATATTATAATATATAATATATATATATATATATATATATATGGGATGCATTTCACAATTAAACACGTGAAATTAATGAATGATGCAAACCCACAAAAAAGGGAAAATGATTTCAAGGGCCTTCGTGTATTCAGAAGTACACCTCATCAGGAAAGGCCTTGGAATCATTTTTCTTTTTCTTGTGGGTTTGCATCATATATCCTGTGCATATATATATATTTTTTTTTTTTTTGACACCTACGGTAAAATTATTGAGTGTCGAGTTAGGTCAACTGTACGTCCTTGACGATTGGTTGGGTTAAGTCGTGATATTTTCGTTAAGGCTAACGAAAATATCACGACTTAACGTAACCGTACAATTACCTAACCGGTACTCAATTAACCTAACCGGTCATATATATATATATATATATATACTGTATATATATATATATATATATATATACACACACATAGCGTTCAACTTCCACCAGGGCAACGCCGGGTCGCTCCGCTAGTTACTGTATAAGACTAGTAAATTACATGGAGTTCAAAGCTGTTCACGATCATATTAATTGTTTATCTTTATGAACACAGACATTACAATACAGGGTGTCCATAAATGTTTACCCTGAAAACAGTATGCTCTCATGTTTTAATGACGAATCTTACATCCGTTTTCTTTTTACAGGTGATCTCGTACACGCATAGAGTTTCTGTGCTGGTGTGTTTCGTCTACCGCATTCACCGCTAGGAGCGCTGTAGTAGCTGTTCAGTTAAGATGGCGTCTGTGACAGAGAAGGCACAATGTGTTGTGTGGCTTGCAGAAACAAAATCTGTCAGTGTTCAGCGAAGGTTCAGAACAAAGTATGGAAAGAATCCACCTGATGTGAAGTTAATTAAGTCGTGGATGAAAAAATTCTTAGAAACTGGAAACGTTGAGAACACTGTTTCCGCAACTGTGTACCTGGATATGCTCATCAATTACGCCATCCCCCAGCTGCAGGACAGGCAGCCAACTGTCATCTTCCAACAAGATGGGGCACCCCCTCATTGGGCGCATGTTGTTCGTGAAACTCTCGATGCAACATTTCCAAATCGATGGATTGGTAAGGACGGGCCAATCCCATGGCCCCCAAGATCACCAGACATTACCCCGCTGGATTTCTTTCTCTGGGGTCATGTTAAAGATTTGGTTTATGCAACAGTTGTTTCAGATATCAGGACATTGTGAGAACGCATTACGGATGCAATTGCAACAGTTAACCCACAAATGTTGGAAAATGTGTGGCGTGAGTGTGAATACCGTTTAAACATTTTACGTGCCACTAGGGGTGCACATGTGGAAGCTTAGTAAGTTATCTACTTAAGATTAAAACTGTGTTTGAATACGAATGTTTATTTAAAACTTATAGCATGCTTTAATCAGGGTAATCATTTATGGACACACTATATAATTTCCTGCTGTCGGTTGTCCTCCCTCCACCCCACCTTCCCCCCAGTTGGGGTACCTTGACTATCACTGCGGCATTTCCACATGTACGTAGTCGTCTGTGAGGCGAGGAACATTACATGTGTGGGCAACTGTACATATTACGGTGACCGGATCCGATAGTCATGAGGATCGAAATTCTCACGAGTTTCGGACGACGCAACGGCCCCGTTATTTCAAAATTTCGTGACCGCACTGTATTTCTTTCTTTGTGTATTTTATTCTTTTTAACTTATTTATTTATAATAAATGGAAAATGCCAGTGTTGGGATTGCAAAATTGGGAATTTATTAGTAGTATAAAATATAGTAAATTTTTTTACATAAATGAAAAACAAGTTAGGTGTCAGAAAGACTCTCAGAAAGAGACCAGGATCTTAATAAATCTAGGATTGGAATTTAAAAGTTGCACTTAGTGGTTAAGATAAAGAAAATTAAGAATAAAAAAATTTAAATTATATTTATAATGAAAGTTATGTTACTAATTAAATGGGTATAACAAAAGGATATATAATTAAACTACACGGAAATTAACTTAAATGAATGGCTAAAGTGACTAAATGCAATTGACTAAACATAAATGACTAAAAGAAATGATAAGTGACGATATATAAATAAGTGCAGGAAAGCTTATTGCTCAAGTTAGTAAATAAATCAGAACTAGAGGCTAGAAAACCCCCAAAATGGAATCTGGTGGATGCTAAGATGCAGACAACAGCCTCCAAGTGTATTTCTCTTATCATTAAATTATTTACAAAAGAATCCGTTTTCTTTACCGATGTGGTATCGGAGAGTACCAGCATTCAGAAAGAACCTTATAATAAGAATAATAAGAATTATGAATGCAAATTATATTGAAAATTTAAAATTGAGCAAGACATTTACATTACATAACTAATTAAAGCAAACAAAAAAGAATCACAATAGTACAAATATCAAAACATCACAAATTCTAAACAATAAAAAAAAGAATAACAAAAGTTACAAGACAAGTCGGGCTGTACTCAGCAGGAAATAATGTATCTCAAACAGAAGTGAGGTTAGAAACGACGACTTGTCAGACAAACAACCTATCGCTTCTCCGGAAGCGAACGTATGAACACATGCACACTGATCGTTTAGAAAGGGTCAATGTGGGAGTAGAATTAAGTTGCAAATTTATAGTCTTAAGTTATTTTAGCTTTAATAGCTTTAATAAACTGGGCATTTAAAATGAACTGATAAGGATTAATTCTGGCCAAGAAGAGTATCTTCTTGACATTAGGATATAAATTCCAAACAGGCCTCAAGTAAATCTGAGAAAACACTACGTGAAAACATCCTGCATGAAAGCATCCAAACAGGTCTCAACTTGTTTGTATTGGAACATGTGACGTTGTTTTGTTCAACCAATGTGGTGTGAGAGAATACGTCTCGTGGTGCCACACCTCCATTTTAACAAATCATGTATTCGGAAATAATCTTAGTTTCAAATAATACTTGAAATATATAATTAAACCCAGTGGTGGTCTTGGCATTTTTGGCGCCCTAGGCGAGATCATGCAAAATTTCCCTTCCTCTGTCAACAGCACACTCCCACACCCCCCGGTGCATAAACTCTGCCGCAACAAAACACACTGAACACATTGTCTTTAAAACACAAAGCACCTCCTTCATTTATTGTTCTTAGCTTCAAGTAAAAACAAGTTGTCTTGAAACAAAAACTACAAAGAAATCTTGTATGAATAATAATTGAACACTCAATAAAGATTCCCAAATATGTTGCAAACAAAATAAATATTCCAATGTATATTGTACACAAAATAGATAAATAAAAAACACTAATAAATCACACAATGTAGCTTAATAAAGGAATAAGATTGCCAGCTAGCAAATAAATGAATTTTAAATTTGGTTTGGGAGTTTTAGGTCTAGTTGTTTTCCTATTAAAACCTGATCCTCCTGGTCTTCTTTGATGCAAAATCATCAATGATGTCATCATAGGAAATCTGCTCAGAAATCGCATGGTTAATGCTGATGACAGCAAGACCAGTGAGGCGGTCTTACATCATGGTGGATCTCAGGTAAGTCTTGAGCTTGAGCTTGGAAAAGCTCCTCTCCGATCCAGCCACTGCCATTGGAAGGGTGAGAGCAATCCTGAGGGCGACCCAGAGGTTGGGATAGAGCCCTGTGAGCTGCTTTTCATGAATAAACGTCAGCAGCTGAAGTGCTGTCATGCTCGTAGATGGCAGTTCAGGCAAATTCTTTAATTCCTGTGCCAACTCTCTACCATCTAGATCAGAATGTCCTCGACAGCTTAAAGTGTTGCTGAGGGTTTCTGATTGCTCTGTCATCTCTTCATTTGACAAGGTTTGGAAGTTTGAGAGTACTCCAAACTTGTCTCTCACTTCTCCCAAGGTCTGCAATCTTTCCTGAAGTGATGAGATAGCAGCATCCACCACCACATTGAAAAAGGTCACCTCCAAATTTTTAAGTGCGCCATTGATGGGCTCATCAGGGGATTCATAGGAGAAGTGCCGCTTTGTGGACCTCAGCCTCTTTTGCTGGAGAGCAGCCTCCACATTCATGTCTTCGCACATGTCCATGGCTGAGGTTTGTGCAGCCACAAAGCCTGTTGTTCTGTAAGTGCTGAGAGTTGTTTCAGTCTTCCTTAGCAGATTGACAGCCACATCCAACTACAATGAGGGAGACTGGAATAGTTTGCTAACTTGCTGTATGTAGCTTAGGATGTCATACCATACCACAGTGCAGATTGAAAACCGGTATGACCCTATCTCCTCTGCCAAAGACTGGGCCTCAATCTTTACCACAGGGTCAATGGTTTAACCCCTCACCTCAATGAGTGCCTCTCTCACTGATGCTGCTTGTTACCTTACTCGCTCAATACTCTTCACCCTGCTTTCCCACCTTGTCTCTGACCATGATTTTAAAGTCAAGTTAACACGGTTCTTCAGCATAGCCCATCTTTGTGTAGAAGCCGAGAACAGGGTGTAGAGCTTCTGCAAGATGCCAAAATAGCCAGTGGCATCTGTGGAGCTTTTAGCAGCATCAGCTACGACCAGATTTAATGTATGAGCCCCACATGGCACAAATAGAGCCCGTGGATTCTTTCCCAGCAGCCTAGCTTGGACTCTCTTGTTTTTGTCCCTCATGTTGGCTCCGTTGTCATACGACTGTCTTCTGCAGTCGTTAAAGGGAATGTTTAGGTCCTCTAGTCTCTTCAAAATTAGGGACGACAAACTTTGGCCAGTGGACTTTTCTGCCTCCAGGAACCCCATGAAATGTTTCTTTACTTGAGATTTATCATCCAGTGAAACAATCCTGATTATCACTGACATTTGTTCTGTATGACTAATATCAGGGGTGCAATCTAAAACGATAGAAAAGTACTTTGATTGCTTGATCTCCTGCACCATTGTATGAATGATCTTGTACTGATGGAGTCAATCAGTTCGTTTTGAATGTGTTTGCCCAGATAGCTGATGTGACTTGCTAATCCACATTCCACCCTGTGAATATGATCTTTCATTAATTGTGTCCCTTCACTGCTATATTCCTCTAGAGTGGTCACACTGATAAGTACATGTTAATAACAGCAGAAATCTAGTTAAGCCCAATACTAAAACTAAACGCCTATAAACCTTACACCTAGCCATAAAGGGTAGGTTATTGTGAGGGTGAGAGTTTTAAACTAAAAACCCAAAATCTGACGACACAAATATGAAGCAGACAAATTTTAGAAGTCATTTCAGCAAAAAAAGAAAACATTTATGATTTTTGCCTAAAATAGTGGATTGCCCACTTAAAGTAACAAACTTATCTTGATTTTACAGTTTAGAAAAGTAACGTTAGATATAAAAATAAAACTTAAATAAAATGTTGATGATATACCTCTACTTTTCAATAGCATCTCCTCTTCCTCTTTTCTTCTCTTTCTTCCCTGTGCACCTGATGGCTTTGTCCTCTTCAACATGATGTTCGGCCAGACACGACTCACTGTAAACTAGAACACATACGAAATTGTGGAGTGGAGAAAAATTCGTCGCGAGCTACACTCTAATTTACTCTGCTTGATTTTAATAATTATAAACAGTTTTAACTTATACCTATTTCATTGCTTGTTTATTTTAATGAAATAACCTTTAATTTAGTTTTATAAATTGATTTTTACAAGCAAAATCGATATCTATCACCAACGATAAATATCGATCCCCAACTGGGGTTGGTGAGACCGTGAGTTGGTAAATTTCTGAAGCCCTGGACTGGAGCCTGTTTGAGAAAAAACAAAAAACGGGCGTGCTATGACGCCACCCCTACCAATTGGCGCCCTACGTGGCCGCCTATATTGCCTATCCCAGGACCGCCACTGGCTTGTATATATTAAGTTAAGGTGTATATATACGAGGGCAATTCAATACGTATCCGCACTTTTTATTTTCACAATTTTATTTTCACATCTGATAGATTATAAACACATCACATCTGAACATAGTCTCCCTGTTTCTCAATACACTTAGTCCAGCGATCTACAAGCTTCACATTGGTCACATAGGCTTCCCTCCAGTCACCATTCATCTGGCCCGTCTTCAACGATTTGTTCAAGACTGTAGCCGGAGCCACCTGGTAGCACACCTCCCGCAACACTCTAGGGAGGAACTGGTCTGGCCCATGAGCCTCAAACGCGCTCAGTTTGTCTATTCTATCGGCAACGACTGTCGCGGTACACCGAACACTATCCAGGCCAGCACCTTCGTGCCTGACGCCTGGCTCGGGGATGACGCGGGTGTCCTCCCTAGTGAACACTCCCGCAAAGTACTCATTCAGACACTAGCGAAGACCATAAATATTAAATAGTGCCTAAGGTAGGCCCACATCGAGTCAGCAACCTGAGGTAAGACCTAACAGGACCTCCAAGTCCGTAAGTTTGTTTTAGTCTAGCTTAACTTGGGCTATAGTTTAAGGTAGCCTCTCAGAGCTTGGCCGTTGAAGGCTCAGCTGGGATTCTGATCCCCTTGCAGAGGCTTACCACCCTGAGTCCTTCGTTACGTTTCGCTAGCCTAACCTTCGCTTTCGAGAGAGTTAGAGAGGAGAAGTTAGTCGAGATCAGTCCATCAGAAGATCTTATTTTCCCTACCTTGGCATTTTTATTTTAATATTTCCACTCGAGCCAGTGGGAAAACGGGCCTTCTTGCAAGATATTATTTTATTTTATTTGATTGGGATCAGAATCCCAGCTGAGCCTTGAACGGCCAAGCTCTGAGAGGCTACCTTAAACTATAGCCCAAGTTAAGCTAGACTAAAACAAACTTACGGACTTGGAGGTCCTGTTAGGTCTTACCTCAGGTTGCTGACTCGATGTGGGCCTACCTTAGGCACTATTTAATATTTATGGTCTTCTTTCTAAACCTTGCAGCAACAACACAACCTGCACCATTGCACGATGCAACAATCTTGTATCTAAACAACCAAACTGAAATTGCAAGAGAGCTCTCTATAAGACCACGCCCTGTAAGTGCCGCATTCAACAAACGGGTAGAAAGGACGCGCCAGTGCCCTAAAAAAATGATGCCACAAGAGTGCCCAAACAATGATGTCACACGAGCCCAAAAATGCTAGCTCTAAATTAAGTTCATTTTTCACTAACCTTACAATTATGAGATGGATATACGAGGGTAATTCAATAAGCATCCGCACTTTTTGTTTTCACAATTTTATTTTCACATCTGATAGATTATAAACACATCACTTCTCAACATAGTCTCCCTGTTTTTCAATACACTTAGTCCAGCGATCTACAAGCTTCCTAATGCCATCACAAAAGAATGTTTTTGGCTGTGTGCGTAGCCAGTCATGCACCGCCTTCTTCAGGTCATCATCGCCTTGCAATCGCTGATCTCTCAAAGCGTCTTTTATTGGTTTTAACAGCTAAAAATCCGAAGGTGTCAGGTCTGGATTGTAGGCTGGATGGTCGAGAACTTCAAATTTAAGTTCTTGAAGGCATTTCTAGGGCGCGCATTGTCGTGTAACAGAATAACACCTTCCGACAATCTCCCTCCCCGTTTTGTGCGAATTGCTTGCTTTAACTCATTCCGAAGCGTGTCAAAATACGATGCACTTGTTACTGTAGTTCCACGCTCTGATAATGTTAAAGGATAGGGCCTCGTGTATCCAAAAGCAGTGTTAGCATAACTTTACCTGCTGACGGCTGCGCTTTGAACTTCCTTGCAACGGGAGATGTTGGATGCTTCCATCATACCGCTGCACAGACTAGAAAATATTTTCAAGAACTTAAATTTGAAGTTCTCGACCATCCAGCCTACAATCCAGACCTGGCACCTTCAGATTTTTACCTGTTTGGACCACTAAAAGACGCTTTGAGAGTTTTATAAATTGATTTTTACAAGCAAAATCGATACCTATCACCAAGGATAAAAATCTATCTCCAACCGGGGTTGATGAGACCGTGAGTTAGTAAATTTCACAAGCCCTGGACTGGAGCCTGTTTGAGAAAAAACAAAAAATTGGTGTGCTATGTCACCCCCGCCACCAATTGGCGCCCTAGGCGGCCGCCTATAACGCCTATGCCCAGGACCGCCACTGATTAAACCATTTAATATTGTCCAGCAGGTAGCAAAAATTAATTAAATTATAGAAAACAGTCAAGAATTTGTAAATCTTATAGTATAATGTAATTAAAATTATTTGTAAGTTCCAGGATCAAACGAAAAACAAGACGCGAGATTGCGTATTCAAGGTGCGGCCGAACCAGGGAATTGTACAGAGAGAGCACAATCTCCCCTTTCCGAAACTGAAATTGCCTCCTGATATAACCTAACAGCTTCTGGGCTTTCTTTTCAACCTCTACGCACCGTTTGGTAAATTTAAGGTCGCTGCTAATTAGCACACCCAAGTCCTTTCCAAATCAGTCGCCTCCATATTACTCCCCAACGTTGAGTAGTCCGACTTGGGATTGGCATAGCCAATGTGCATCACTTTGCATTTACCCAAGTTATAGAGAGAGAGAGAGAGAGAGAGAGAGATACAGTGAGTTACAAGGAAAAGTAGTACCTCAAAAGGCCTTGCGGCCAATACCGAGGAGGTACCAATGGCAACGGGTGCCAGGGAAAAATTCTGTCACCCTCAAATAGTGTACAAGATTCGGTCTAACCTTTTCTTGAACAGATCCACAGCAGAACTGTTCACAACTTCTAAAGGTAGCCTGTTCCACGTGTCACAGATCTTATACGTAAAGTAATTCCCACACACACTAGTCCCAAACCGTTTCAAATCCAACTTCCAACCATTGTTGCGAGTTGGGTTATCATTTAAACTAAACATGCTTCTCAAATCGACATTATTGAATCCGCGTAAGAACTTGAAAACCTCGATGAGTTGACCGCGCAGCCTCCGAGTTTCGAGCGAAAACAAGCTCAGGGCGCTTAAGCATCAATTGTAGCCCATACACCTAACGGAAGGTATTAACATTGTGGCCCTCGCTTGCACTCGCTCCAGCCTCTCAATATCTTTCCTGAGGGTGGGCGAACAGAACTGCACAGCATACTCTAGGTGCGGCCGAACCACAGGATTGTACAGAGAGAGCACAATCTCCTTGTTCCGAAGCCGAAATTGCCTCCTGTATAACCCAAGAACTTCTGGGCTTTCTTTTCCACCTCTACGCACTGTTTGGTAAACTTAAAGTCGCTGTTAATTAGCACACCCAAGTCCTTTTCCAAATCAGTCACCTTGATATTACTCCTCAACATGGAATACTCCGACTTGGGATTGGCGTAGCCAATGTGCATCACCTTGCATTTACCCAAGTTAAACGGCATTTTCCATTTTTCGGACCACCCTCCTATCCTACGTAGGTCCGCACGCAGTTGTTCGATCGCCTCTGGCGTCCCAACATTGGCCCCAAGCTTCGTGTCATCAGCGAATTTGGCGATCCTACTGACGATGCCACCGTCGATATCATTTATGTAAATTATAAACAACAGTGGCCCCAAAACGGAACGCTAAGGAACCCTGCTAGTGACGGAGGCCCAACCCGAACTAGCCCCTTTAATTACAACCCTCTGCCGCCTATTCTTCAGCCAGTTTTCAATCCACCTAACTACTTCCCCACCGATACCCAGCGCGCGCACTTTGGCCATTAGCCGGCGGTGAGGTACCTTATCAAAGGCTTTCTGAAAGTCGAGATAAAGTATATCAATCGCCCTACTCTTATCATACTCACTCAACATGACGTGGAAAAACTCGAGCAAGTTGGTGAGACACGACCTACGCCGTCTAAACCCATGTTGGGAGTCCCCAAGCAGCTTGTAGGAATCCAAATGGTGAACGATCCTATCCGCTAATATCCCCTCTAATAATTTACCTACAACCGAAGTGAGACTAATGGGACGATAGTTCCCTGGACTTTCGTGATCCCCTTTCTTAAAGATAGGGGTCACATTGGCTTCCCTCCAGTCACCAGGCACCTGGCCCGTCTCCAACGAATTGTTGAAGACAGTAGCCAGGCGGTGAGCCACCTGTTCGCGCACCTCCCGCAACACTCTAGGGAGGAACATGTCTGGCCCAGGAGCCTTAAACGCGCTCAGTTTGTCTATTCTATCGGCAACGACTGTCGCGGTACACCGAACACTATCCAGGCCAGCACCTTCGTGCCTGACGCCTGGCTCGGGGATGACGCGGGTGTCCTCCCTCGTGAACACTCCCGCAAAATACTCATTCAGCACACTAACGATGTCCGCGTCGGAGGGCCGCAGAACGCCGCTGGGCTTTCTACTATTAACATAACTAAAGAACTCCTTAGGGTTCCCCTAGCAGAGGCTTACCACCCTGAGTTCTTCGTTACGTTTCGCTAGCCTAACCTTCGCTTTCGATAAGTTAGTCGAGATCAGTCCATCAGAAGATATTATTTTCCCTACCTTGGCATTTTTATTTTAATATTTCCACTCGAGCCAGTGGGAAAACGGGCCTTCTTGCAAGATATTATTTTATTTTATTTGACTGGGATCAGAATCCCTGCTGGCCCTTGAACGGCCAAGCTCTGAGAGGCTACCTTAAACTATAGCCCAAGTTAAGCTAGACTAAAACAAACTTACGGACTTGGAGGTCCTATTAGGTCTTACCTCAGTTTGCTGACTCGATGTGGGCCTACCTTAGGCCTTAGTTGCATAAAATTAAGATAAGAAACAAAAGGGGCACTATTTAATATTTATGGTCTTCTTTCTAAACCTTGCAACAACAACACAACCTGCACCATTGCACGATGCAACAATCTTGTATCTAAACAACCAAACTGAAATTGCAAGAGAGCTCTCTATAAGACCACGCCCTGTAAGTGCCGCATTCAACAAACGGGTAGAAAGGACGCGCCAGTGTCCTAAAAAAATGATGCCACAAGAGTGCCCAAACAATGATGTCACAAGAGCCCAGAAATGCTAGCTCTAAATTAAGTTCATTTTCACTAACCTTACAATTATGAGATGGATATACGAGGGTAATTCAATAAGTATCCGCACTTTTTCTTTTCACAATTTTATTTTCACATCTGATAGATTATAAACACCACTTCTCAACATAGTCTCCCTGTTTTTCAATACACTTAGTCCAGCGATCTACAAGCTTCGTAATGCCATCACAAAAGAATGTTTTTGTCTGTGTGCGTAGCCAGTCATGCACCGCCTCCTTCAGGTCATCATCGCTTTCGAATCGCTGACCTCTCAAAGCATCTTTTATTGGTCTTAACAGTTAAAAATCCGAAGGTGCCAGGTCTGGATTGTAGGCTGGATGGTCGAGAACTTCAAATTTAAGTTCTTGAAGGCATTTTCTAGGGCGCGCATTGTCGTGTAACAGAATAACACCTTCCGACAATCTCCCTCCCCGTTTTGTGCGAATTGCTTGCTTTAACTCATTCCGAAGCATGTCAAAATACGATGCACTTGTTACTGTAGTTCCACGCTCTGATAATGTTCAAGGATAGGGCCTCGTGTATCCAAAAGCTCTGTTAGCATAACTTTACCTGCTGACGGCTGCGCTTTGAACTTCCTTCCAACGGGAGATGTTGGATGCTTCCCTCATACCGCTGCACAGACTAGAAAATATTTTCAAGAACTTGAATTTGAAGTTCTCGACCATCCAGCCTACAATCCAGACCTGGCACCTTCAGATTTTTACCTGTTTGGACCACTAAAAGACGCTTTGAGAGTTTTATAAATTGATTTTTACAAGCAAAATCGATACCTATCACCAAGGATAAAAATCTATCTCCAACCGGGGTTGATGAGACCGTGAGTTAGTAAATTTCACAAGCCCTGGACTGGAGCCTGTTTGAGAAAAAACAAAAAATTGGTGTGCTATGTCACCCCCGCCACCAATTGGCGCCCTAGGCGGCCGCCTATAACGCCTATGCCCAGGACCGCCACTGATTAAACCATTTAATATTGTCCAGCAGGTAGCAAAAATTAATTAAATTATAGAAAACAGTCAAGAATTTGTAAATCTTATAGTATAATGTAATTAAAATTATTTGTAAGTTCCAGGATCAAACGAAAAACAAGACGCGAGATTGCGTTTTCCCAAAACGAGATAAAAATCCGAATTCTCGAGGCCATAAGGGAAGAAGAGCGAAACGCAGATTAAGAGTCAGTTCGAGTCAATGAGTTACAAGGAGTTACAGGGAAAAGAAGGACCTCAAAAGGCCTTGCGGCCCATACCGAGAAGGTACCAATGGCAACCGGTGCCAGGGAAACTTTCTACACCCTCAAATAGTGTGCAAGATTTGGTCTAACCTTTTCTTAAAATGATCCACAGAGGAACTGTTCACAACTTCAGAAGGTAATCTGTTCCACGTGTCACAGATCTTATAGGTGAAGTAATTCCCACACACACTAGTCCTAAACCGTTTCAAATCCAACTTCCAACCATTGTTGCGACTTGGGTTATCATTTAAACTAAACATGCTTCTAAAATCGACATCGTTGAACCCGCGTAAGAACTTGAAAACCTCGATCAGTTGACCGCGCAGCCTCCGAGTTTCCAGCGGAAACAAGTTCAGGGCGCGTAACCGTCGATTGTAGCCCAAATGCCTAACGGAAGGGATTAACTTTGTGGCCCTCGCCTGCACTCGCTCCAGCCTCTCAATATCTTTCCTGAGGGTGGGCGACCAAAACTGCACAGCATATTCCAGGTGCGGCCGAACCAGGGAATTGTACAGAGAGAGCACAATCTCCCCTTTCCGAAACTGAAATTGTCTCCTGATATAACCTAACAGCTTCTGGGCTTTCTTTTCAACCTCTACGCACTGTTTGGTAAATTTAAGGTCGCTGCTAATTAGCACACCCAAGTCCTTTCCAAATCAGTCGCCTCCATATTACTCCCCAACATTGAGTAGTCCGACTTAGGATTGGCATAGCCAATGTGCATCACTTTGCATTTACCCAAGTTATAGAGAGAGAGAGAGAGAGAGAGAGAGAGAGAGAGAGAGAGTTACAAGGAGTTACAAGGAAAAGAACGGAAAAGAAGTACCTCAAAAGGCCTTGCGGCCCATACCGAGGAGGTACCAATGGCAACGGGTGCCAGGGAAAATTTTGTAAAAGTTTATTTTTCTTTCAACTATCCTAGCAGTAGTAGAAAACTGGATAGAAAAGTAGAAGGCTCTCTCCCCACCCTCCGCTCCCTCCCTGCCAGAGGCAGGTACGGAAAAAGGTTGAAGAAAATACCTTGACCCTGGAAAAGTAGCCAAGGAAATTTTACAGGAAAGTGGAGAATATATAAATAGCTCTATATTTAGCTTGCTCACAGAGACACCGTGCAAGCGATCTCCTGCAGAGTTTTCTTATGTTTTAGTCTTAAACTAGAGTATTCAGTACTTTGTCTAGCCTATTTTTAAACATTTACACTTTGACTGGAAACAACCTCTGAGGGAAGTTGGTTCCAGATATTAACTATTTTATAGGAAAAGAAATTTCCGCAGACTGAGGTCCTAAATGTCTTTACACACTCAAATAGTGTGCAAGATTTCGTCTAACCTTTTCTTGAACTGATCCACAGAGGAACTGTTCACAACTTCCGAAGGTAACCTGTTCCATGTGTCACAGATCTTATACGTAAAGTAATTCCCACACACACTAGTCCTAAACCGTTTCAAATCCAACTTCCAACCATTGTTGCGAGTTGGGTTATCATTTAAACTAAACATACTTCTAAAATCGACATCGTTGAACCCGCGTAAGAGCTTGAAAACCTCGATCAGTTGACCGCGCAGCCTCCGAGTTTCAAGCGAAAACAAGTTCAGGGCGCGTAACCGTCGATTGTAGCCCATATGCCTAACGGAAGGGATTAACTTTGTGGCCCTCGCCTGCACTCGCTCCAGCCTCTCAATATCTTTCCTGAGGGTGGGCGACCAGAACTGCACAGCATACTCCAGGTGCGGCCGAACAAGGGAATTGTACAGTGAGAGCACAATCTCCTTGTTCCGAAACTGAAATTGCCTCCTGATATAACCCAATAGTTTCTGGGCTTTCTTTTCCACCTCTACACACTGTTTCGTAAACTTAAGGTCGCTGCTAATTAGCACACCCAAGTCCTTTTCTAAATCAGTCACCTCGATATTACTACCCAACATCGAGTAGTCCGACTTGGGATTGGCGTAGCCAATGTGCATCACTTTGCATTTACCCAAGTTAAACGGCATTTGCCATTTTTCGGACCACTCTCCTATCCTACCTAGGTCCGCACGCAGTTCCTCGATCGCTTCGGGCGTCCCAACATTGGCCCCAAGCTTGGTGTCATCAGCGAATTTGGCGATCCGACTGACGATGCCACCGTCGATATCATTTATGTAAATGATAAACAACAGCGGCCCCAAAACGGAACCCTGAGGAACCCCACTAGTGACCGAGGCCCAACCCGAACTAGCCCCTTTAATTACCACCCTCTGCCGCCTATTCCTCAGCCAGTTTTCAATCCACCTACCTATTTCCCCACCGATACCCAGCGCGCGCACTTTCGCCATTAGCCGGCGGTGAGGTACCTTATCAAAGGCTTTCTGAAAGTCGAGATAAAGTATATCAATCGCCCTACTCTTATCGTACTCACTCAACATGACGTGGAAAAACTCGAGCAAGTTGGTGAGACACGACCTATGCCGTCTAAACCCATGTTGGGAGTCCCCAAGCAGCTTGTAGGAATCCAAATGGTCAACGATCCTATCCGCTATTATCCCTCTAATAATTTACCTACAACTGAAGTGAGACTAATGGGACGATAGTTCCCTGGACTTTCGTGATCCCCTTTCTTAAAGATAGGGGTCACGTTGGCTTCCCTCCAGTCACCAGGCACCTGGCCCATCTCCAACGATTTGTTGAAGACTGTAGCCAGGTGGGGAGCCACCTGGTCGCGCACCTCGCAACACTCTGGGGAGAAACTGGTCTGGCCCAGGAGCCTTAAACGCGCTCAGTTTGTCTATTCTATCGGCAACGACTGTCGCGGTACATCTAACACTATCCAGGCCAGCACCTTCGTGCCTCACGCCTGGCTCGGGGATGACGCGGGTATCCTCCCTGGTGAACATTCCCGCAAAGTACTCATTAAGCACATTGGCGATGTCCGCGTCGGACGTCCGCAGAACGCCGCTTCCATCCTTTAACGGACCTATCATGCTTCTAATGGGCTTTCTACTATTAACATAACTGAAGAACTCCTTAGGGCTCCCCTTGCAGAGGCTTGCCACCCGTAGTTCTTCATTACGTTTCGCTAGCCTAACCTTCGCCTTCACTTCTCTACACAGGCGGACATACGCTTCAGTGTTCTCGTGGGAACGATTGGCCTTCGCCCTCCTATACGCTACTTTCCTATTTCGGATAGCCGAAGCGATGTCACGATTGAACCACTTAGGCTGCGTTGAAGCAGGGGTGACCGGTTTTGAGGGTATGGCAGCAGACTGCAGCACCATAAACTCGTCCCGGAATGCACTCCACACTCCCTCAACATCGCCCCGGACCTCTAACCCTATCTCTCCTACGCTATCTATGAGGCAAACAAAGTTCGCCCGCCGGAGATCGAGCTTACTGCCTCTCGAGTTACTACGCTTCACCCGAGGGACGCACACACGGAACCTAATAAGACTGTGATCACTCCCGCCCAACGATTCGTCAAAGGTGAGGCCAGTGACGAGGTTGTCTTCGGTCGTGAATACTAAGTCTAGAACGCTTTCGCCTCGTGTAGGCTCGTTGACCCACTGAGTGAGGAAGTTCTCATCAGCAAAGTCAACTAGCCTCCTCCCTTCAGCATCAGCAGTCCTGTTTTCCCACTTTATGCCGCGACAGTTGAAGTCTCCTAAAACTACACACACCCTATCCCCTAGCAGGCTACTGAGTTCGGTGTACAGGGCTGTATCCTTCTCGAGGAGGAGATGCGGAGGTCTGTACACCAAGATTAACCTATAGCTCGTCCCTCCCACATTCAGATCGACGCCAAGCAGCTCCCGTTCCGACCGGAACTGGCAGTCAACCGGACTCAACGCGTCTCTGACGTATATTAGTACCCCACCCCCCTCCCCATGGGTGCGGTCTTTGCGAAACATTCCATACCCGGTAATTTCGAACTCCCCAACGTAGTCCCTACGATCAGTATGAATCCAGGACTCGGTGATAGCAACGATATCCTGGTATTCTGATGCTAAGAGCGCCCGTAGCTCGCAAAACTTGTTCCTAATCGACCTAGCATTAAAAAGCATTGCACAGAGGGAGCCATCCCTATTCTGACCGCCCCCTAGCACGACCTGTTTCCCGAACAGCCAGGGCTGTCGGGAGTTGAAGAGCCCCTCACTAACGAGGGGACAACTTCCGCAGGAGCCTGAGCCCCCTCCAACGTAGGAGGGTCACCCACCTGTACCTGGACGCACCCTTCAGTTAAAGGTACGTCCGCCACCGGCTCATCATCGTCTCTCCCCGGTGGGGCTCCATCATCTATCCCCGGACTCGACCTCACCATTCTGTATAGGTGCCGGTCGAGCAGCGCGCCTAGCACACCTTTACCCTTGTTATTGAGGTGGACACCATCCCTCTGGTAAAGGTCCCACCTACCTGAAAATGCGTCGAAGGGGTCAATAAACCTCATGCCCAGCGGGACGCACAAGTCTTGCACCCTCTCGTTGATGCCAATGACCTTACTGAGTGCGTGGTCACTGGCATTCATTCGCGGTAAAATCCCCATTAACATTCCCCTGTCTGTCTTCAGTTTTAGATCATCCGCAAGAGACATGATCTCCGTGATGATCCCCTCTGAAAGACCTACCCTACCACCTTTGAGGAACAGGTCGTTGCCACCAGCGTGGACAACGATCGCAGTCCTCCGACTAGCCACGCGCACCTTCTCTACCTCCTTCCTTAAGTGCGCCGTTCCCCGCCCAGGTAAGCACCTTACCTTCCTCCCATCCCGGTTTGCAGAAGCAAAGTACTTCTCCTGGCCCCTGATCTGTGAGTCCCCAATCAAAACGGTGTCTTCCTCCTTCAAGCACAGGAGACTAAAGCGGTTAGAGGTCCTGACAGGGGCAACTGGGGTCTCAGGCTTCGGCTTCGCAGCCTTCTTGCCCGAGACCTTTCGAAACCCGTCGCCACCCATACACGCAGTTACACCACCCGACCCACCCCGACCGGTAGCTACATCCGTCGGTTTCTTTGGGCCATCAGTAGGCCCCTTCCCACCCTTTTTCTTCATCGACCCCTTCCCACCCTTCTCGATCAGCCCCTTCTTTGCGCCCTCCACCTTACGCCGCGTTTCCAAGCATTCCACGTGCGTCACTGGCGATTCCTGACACTGATTTAGGACCCTGGGAGTTACAAGGAAAAGTAGTACCTCAAAAGGCCTTGCGGGCCATACCGAGGAGGTACCAATGGCAACGGGTGCCAGGGAAAAATTCTGTCTCCCTCAAATAGTGTACAAGATTCGGTCTAACCTTTTCTTGAACAGATCCACAGTAGAACTGTTCACAACTTCTGAAGGTAGCCTGTTCCACGTGTCACAGATCTTATACGTAAAGTAATTCCCACACACACTAGTCCAAAACCGTTTCAAATCCAACTTCCAACCATTGTTGCGAATTGGTTTATTATTTAAACTAAACATGCTTCTAAAATCGACATCGTTGAACCCGCGTAAGAACTTGAAAACCTCGATCAGTTGACCGCGCAGCCTCCGAGTTTCCAGCGGAAACAAGTTCAGGGCGCGTAACTGTCGATTGTAGCCCAAATGCCTAACGGAAGGGATTAACTTTGTGGCCCTCGCCTGCAATCGCTCCAGCCTCTCAATATCTTTCCTGAGGGTGGGCGACCAAAACTGCACAGCATATTCCAGGTGCGGCCGAACCAGCGAATTGTACAGAGAGAGCACAATCTCCCCTTTCCGAAACTGAAATTGCCTCCTGATATAACCTAACAGCTTCTGGGCTTTCTTTTCAACCTCTACGCACTGTTTGGTAAATTTAAGGTCGCTGCTAATTAGCACACCCAAGTCCTTTTCCAAATCAGTCGCCTCCATATTACTCCCCAACATTGAGTAGTCCGACTTGGGATTGGCATAGCCAATGTGCATCACTTTGCATTTACCCAAGTTATAGAGAGAGAGAGAGAGAGAGAGAGAGAGAGAGAGAGAGAGAGAGTTACAAGGAAAAGTAGTACCTCAAAAGGCCTTGCGGCCCATACCGAGGAGGTACCAATGGCAACGGGTGCCAGGGAAAAATTTTGTCACCCTCAAATAGTGTACAAGATTTGGTCTAACCTTTTCTTGAACAGATCCACAGAAGAACTGTTCACAACTTCTGAAGGTAGCCTGTTCCACGTGTCACAGATCTTATACGTAAAGTAATTCCCACACACACTAGTCCCAAACCGTTTCAAATCCAACTTCCATCCATTGTTGCGAGTTGGGTTATCATTTAAACTAAACATGCTTCTCAAATCGACATTATTGAACCCGCGTAAGAACTTGAAAACCTCGATGAGTTGACCGCGCAGCCTCCGAGTTTCGAGCGAAAACAAGCTCAGGGCGCTTAAGCGTCAATTGTAGCCCATATACCTAACGGAAGGTATTAACTTTGTGGCCCTCGCTTGCACTCACTCCAGCCTCTCAATATCTTTCCTGAGGGTGCGCGAACAGAACTGCACAGCATACTCTAGGTGCGGCCGAACCACAGAATTGTACAGAGAGAGCACAATCTCCTTGTTCCGAAATCGAAATTGCCTCCTGATATAACCCAAGAACTTCTGGGCTTTCTTTTCCACCTCTACGCACTGTTTGGTAAACTTAAAGTCGCTGTTAATTAGCACATCCAAGTCCTTTTCCAAATCAGTCGCCTCGATATTACTCCTCAACATGGAATAGTCCGACTTGGGATTGGCGTAGCCAATGTGCATCACCTTGCATTTACCCAAGTTAAACGGCATTTTCCATTTTTCGGACCACCCTCCTATCCTACGTAGGTCCGCACGCAGTTGTTCGATCGCCTCTGGCGTCCCAACATTGGCCCCAAGCTTCGTGTCATCAGCGAATTTGGCGATCCTACTGACGATGCCACCGTCGATATCATTTATGTAAATTATAAACAACAGTGGCCCCAAAACGGAACGCTAAGGAACCCTGCTAGTGACGGAGGCCCAACCCGAACTAGCCCCTTTAATTACAACCCTCTGCCGCCTATTCTTCAGCCAGTTTTCAATCCACCTACCTACTTCCCCACCGATACCCAGCGCGCGCACTTTGGCCATTAGCCGGCGGTGAGGTACCTTATCAAAGGCTTTCTGAAAGTCGAGATAAAGTATATCAATCGCCCTACTCTTATCATACTCACTCAACATGACGTGGAAAAACTCGAGCAAGTTGGTGAGACACGACCTACGCCGTCTAAACCCATGTTGGGAGTCCCCAAGCAGCTTGTAGGAATCCAAATGGTGAACGATCCTATCCGCTAATATCCCCTCTAATAATTTACCTACAACCGAAGTGAGACTAATGGGACGATAGTTCCCTGGACTTTCGTGATCCCCTTTCTTAAAGATAGGGGTCACATTGGCTTCCCTCCAGTCACCAGGCACCTGGCCCATCTCCAACGAATTGTTGAAGACTGTAGCCAGGTGGTGAGCCACCTGTTCGCGCACCTCGCGCGACACTCTAGGGAGGAACTGGTCTGGCCCAGGAGCCTTAAACGCTCTCAGTTTGTCTATTCTATCGCAACGACTGTCGCGCTACACCGAACACTATCCAGGCCAGTACCTTCGTGCCTGACGCCTGGCTCGGGGATGACGCGGGTGTCCTCCATGGTGAACACTCCCGCAAAGTACTCATTTACCACATTTGCGATGTCCGCGTCGGAGATCCGCAGAACGCCGCTGGGGTTTTTTAACGGACCTATCATGCTTCTAATGGGTTTTCTACTATTAACATAACTAAAGAACTCCTTAGGGTTCCCCTAGCAGAGGCTTACCACCCTGAGTTCTTCATTAAGTTTTGCTAGCCTAACCTTCGCCTTCGAGAGAGTTAGAGAGAAGTTAGTCGAGATCAGTCCATCAGATCTTATTTTCCCTACCTTGGCATTTTTATTTTAATATTTCCACTCGAGCCAGTGGGAAAACAGGCCTTCTTGCAAGATATTATTTTATTTTATTTGATTGGGAACAGAATCCCAGCTGAGCCTTGAACGGCCAAGCTCTGAAAGGCTACATTAAACTATAGCCCAAGTTAAGCTAGACTAAAACAAACTTACGGACTTGGAGGTCCTATTAGGTCTTACCTCAGGTTGCTGACTCGATGTTGGCCTATCTTAGACCTTAGTTGCATAAAATTAAGATAAGAAACAAAAGGGGCACTATTTAATATTTATGGTCTTTCTAAACCTTGCAACAACAACACAACCTGCACCATTGCACGATGCAACAATCTTGTATCTACACAACCAAACTGAAATTGCAAGAGAGCTCTCTATAAGACCACGCCCTGTAAGTGCCGCATTCAACAAACGGGTAGAAAGGACGCGCCAGTGCCCTAAAAAATGATGCCACAAGAGTGCTCAAACAATGATGTCACAAGAGCCCAAAAATGCTAGCTCTAAATTAAGTTCATTTTTCACTAACCTTACAATTATGAGATGGATATACGAGGGTAATTCAATAAGCATCCGCACTTTTTGTTTTCACAATTTTATTTTCACATCTGATAGATTATAAACACATCACTTCTCAACATAGTTTCCCTGTTTTTCAATACACTTAGTCCAGCGATCTACAAGCTTCCTAATGCCATCACAAAAGAATGTTTTTGGCTGTGTGCGTAGCCAGGCATGCACCGCCTCCTTCAGATCATCATCGCCTTGGAATCGCTGACCTCTCAAAGCGTCTTTTAGTGGTCTTAACACGTAAAAATCCGAAGGTGCCAGGTCTGGATTGTTGGCTGGATGGTCGAGAACTTCAAATTTAAGTTCTTGAAGGAATTTTCTAGTCTGTGCAGCGATATGAGGGAAGCATCCAACATCTCCCGTTGCAAGAAGTTCAAAGCGCTGCCGTTAACAGGTAAAGTTGTGCTAACACTGTTTTGGGATACAGAAGGCCCTATCCTTGAACATTATCTAGAGCGTGGAACTATAGTAACAAGTGTATCGTATTTTGACATGCTTCGGAATGAGTTAAAGCAAGCAATTCGCAAAAAACGGAGAGGGAGATTGCCGGAAGGTGTTATTCTGTTACACGACAATGCGCGCCCTAGAAAATGCCTTCAATAACTTAAATTTGAAGTTCTCGATCATCCAGCCTACAGTCCAGACCTGGCACCTTCGGATTTTTACCTGTTTGAACCACTAAAAGACGCTTTGAGAGGTCAGCGATTCCAAGGCGATGATGACCTGAAGGAGGCGGTGCTTGACTGGCTACGCACACAGCCAAAAACATTCTTTTGTGGTGGCATTAAGAAGCTTTTAGATCGCTGGACTAAGTATATTGAGAAACAGGGAGACTGTTGAGAAGTGATGTGTTCATAATCTATCAGATATGAAAATAAAATTGTGAAAATAAAAAGTGCGGATACTTATTGAATTACCCTCGTATATACACCTTAACTTAATATATACAAGCCAGTGGCGGTCCTGTTCATAGGCGATATAGACGGCCGCCTAGCGCGCCAATTGGTGGTGGAGGCGACGTAGGACGCCCGTTTTTTGTTTTTTCTCGAAGAGGCTCCAGTCCAGGGCTTGAGAAATTTACCAGCTCACGGTCTCACCAACCCCAGTTGGAGATCGATATTTATCCTTGGTGATAGGTATCGATTTTGCTTGTAAAATCAATTTATAAAACTAAATTAAAAGTTATTTCATTAAAATAAACAAGAAATGATATAGGTATAAGTTGAAAATGTTTATAATTATTAAAATCAAACAGAGTAAATTGAAGTGTAGCTAGCGACGAATTTTTCTCCACTCCACAATTTCGTATGTGTTCTAGTTTACAGTGAGTCGTGTCTGGCCGAGCATCATGTTGAAGAGGACAAAGCCCTCAGTTGCACAGGGAAGAAAGAGAAGAAAAGAGGAAGAAGAGATGCGATTGAAAAGTAGAGGTATGTCATGAACATTTTTTTTAAGTTTCATTTTTATATCTAACGTTACTTTTTTAAACTGTAAAATCAAGATACGTTTGTTACTTTAAATGGGCAATCCACTATTTTAGGCAAAAATCATAAATTTTTTTTTTTTTGCTGAAATGACTTCTAAAATTTGTCTGCTTCATGTTTGTGTCGTCAGATTTTGGGTTTTTAGTTTAAAACTCTCACCCTCACCACAACCTACCTTTATGGCTAGGGGTAAGGCTTATAGGCGTTTAGTTTTAGTATTGGGCTTAACTAGATTTCTGCTGTTATTAACATGTACTAATCAGTGTGACCACTCTAGAGGAATATGGCAGTGAGGGGACACAATTAATGAAAGATCATATTCACAGGGTTGAAAGTGGATTAGCAAGTCACACCAGCTAGCTGGCAAACACATTCAAAACGAACTGATTGACTCCATCAGTACAAAGATCATTCATACAATGGTGCAGGAGATCAAGCAATCAAAGTACTTTTCTCTCATTTTAGATTGCACCCCAGATGTTAGTCATACAGAACAAATGTCAGTGATAATCAGGATTGTTTCACTGGATGATAAATCTCAAGTAAAGAAACATTTCATGGGGTTCCTGGAGGCAGAAGAGTCCACTGGCCAAAGTTTGTCGTCCCTAATTTTGAAGAGACTAGAGGACCTAAACATTCCCTTTGACGACTGCAGAGGACAGTCGTATGACAACGGAGCCAACATGCGGGACAAAAACAAGGGAGTCCAAGCCAGGCTGATGGGAAAGAATTCACGGGCTCTATTTGTGCCATGTGGGGCTCATACATTAAATTTGGTCGTAGCTGATGCTGCTAAAAGCTCCACAGATGCCAGTGGCTATTTTGGCATCTTGCAAAAGCTCTACACTCTGTTCTCGGCTTCTACACAAAGATGGGCTATCCTGAAGAACCATGTTAACTTGACTTTAAAATCATGGTCAGAGACAAGGTGGGAAAGCAGGGTGAAGAGTATTGAGCCAGTAAGGTACCAAGCAGCATCAGTGAGAGAAGCACTCATTGAGGTGAGGGGTTAAACCATTGACCCTGTGGTAAAGATTGAGGCCCAGTCTTTGGCAGAGGAGATAGGGTCATACCGGTTTTCAATCTGCACTGTAGTATGGTATGACATCCTAAGCCACATACAGCAAGTTAGCAAACTAATCCAGTCTCCCTCATTGTAGTTGGATGTGGCTGTCAATCTGCTAAGGAAGACTGAAACAACTCTCAGCACTTACAGAACAACAGGCTTTGTGGCTGCACAAACCTCAGCCGTGGACATGTGCGAAGACATGAATGTGGAGGCTGCTCTCCAGCAAAAGAGGCTGAGGTCCACAAAGCGGAACTTCTCCTATGAATCCCCTGATGAACCCATCAATGACGCACTTAAAAATTTGGAGGTGACCTTTTTCAATGTGGTGGTGGATGCTGCTATCTCATCACTTCAGGAAAGATTGCAGACCTTGGGAGAAGTGAGAGACAAGTTTGGAGTGCTCTCAAACTTCCAAAACTTGTCAAATGAGGAGATGACAGAGCAATCAGAAACCCTCAGCAACACTTTAAGCTGTCGAGGACATTTTGATCTAGATGGTAGGGAGTTGGCACAAGAATTAAAGAATTTGCCTGAACTGCCATCTACGAGCATGACAGCACTTCAGCTGCTGACGTTTATTCATGAAAAGCAGCTCACAGAGCTCTATCCCAACCTCTGGGTCGCCCTCAGGATTGCTCTCACCCTTCCAATGACAGTGGCTGGAGCGGAGAGGAGCTTTACCAAGCTCAAGCTCATCAAGACTTACCTGAGATCCACCATGATGTAAGACCGCCTCAGTGGTCTTGCTGTCATCAGCATTAACCATGCGGTTTCTGAGCAGATTTCCTATGATGACATCATTGATGAATTTGCATCAAGGAAGACCAGGAGGATCAGGTTTTAATAGGAAAACAACTAGACCTAAAACTTCCAAACCAAATTTAAAATTCAGTTATTTGCTAGCTGGCAATTTTATTCCTTTATTAAGCTACATTTTGTGATTTATTAGTTTTTTATTTATCTATTTTGTGTGCAATATACATTGGAATATTTTTGTTTGCAACATATTTGGGAATCTTTATTGAGTGTTCAATTATTATTCATACAAGATTTCTTCGTAGTTTTTGTTTCAAGACAACTTGTTTTTACTTGAAGCTAAGAACAATAAATGAAGGAGGTGCTTTGTGTTTTAAAGACAATGCGTTCAGTGTGTTTTATTGCGGCAGAGTTTACCCATCGGGGGGAGGGGGGGTAGTGTGCTGTTGACAGAGGAAGGGCACCTTTGCATGATCTCGCCTAGGGCGCCAAAAATGCCAGGACCGCCACTGATACAAGCAATGCTGCATCAACCAGCTTAGTCGTCATATTGCCTTGGGACAACAATGGCTCTTCCTCTTCTAGATTTTCTAACACTCCCCACCGAAGAGGCATTGTTGTCATTACCTTCTGCAAGTTTAGCCAAGCCTTCTCCATGAGGCTGTAACCCAAATGCTTCATCTTGACTATCCGTGTTTTTGCTGATTTCTAAAGCATAGAGTTTTTGTATAGGCCTCTTTAATTTTCCTCCTGAAGTCTTTACCAGTGCAGACCTAACTAAATTGTCTTTGCCAACAAACAACTCTTAAATTATGCGAAGCTTCCAGCATTGCCTTGGTCTTTCATTCCCGATCATTACCACTTCTCCCACCTTGATACAATTTGCATTGGAGCCCTTTACATTGCCTGATGGGCAAGAGCGTAACTAGCTTCCAAAAGTTGGGGGGGACAACTATAATGATGAAAAATCCTGCGATGAATTTCTGTGTTGCTATCCTGTAGGTAATGTGTTTGCGACCAAAATGATGCTCTTGAAATACTATGATTTAGAGAATGATCTATATTTATGATAGTAATAGGAAAATCAAAGAAGCATTTTCACAACTACCTTATGTATATCAAGTATATACTTAACATTAAAGGAAAACAATATATGCAATAATTAAAGTAAAAAATAACTAGATGTCGCATTAAAGTGTCTATCACTGCAGTGTTAGTACTGAATCAGTAATACTTTCTAGCATACTAATATGACTAATATAATTAAAGATTTACACCCGCCGCAAAATGACTTCGGACCTTCGTGCGATATTCCGCTGAGAAAGCAGTCTGAAATCGATTTGCATTTCTCACGCTACCGAGTAAAATATTTTGTCTGGAAGTATCTGGCATGTTGTTAGTCGATCCCTTTATGCTACCGCATAGGCAAACCTCGTCAGTGTTTAGATAGAGGTGACGTCGGGGTGTTGTGTTTCTGCCGTACCGCGTCCAGAATTCTTGGATTTTTGTGTGCAGTCGTTTGTGTTCTTTATTTTTCTTAAAGTGCAGTGGACATGCCTGGGAAGTATTGTTCTGTTGAGGAGAAGGCCCATATTCTTGCGTGGAGGCAAGAAAACGTCCCGATAAAGACGATATGCGAGCGTACTGGTCGGGCGAAGTCGACCATCATGAAGCTGGTGGCGGCGGCTAGAGGCCTACCACCCAACGTCGTACCGAAGCACAATTTCGGTGGTGGAAGGCGAAGGAAGACGTCTAAGGCCACGGATAACCTCAAAAAGAGAGAAGTGTTGAAGAACCCTCGACTTACAGCGTCTCAATTGAAAAAGAACCATCCCAAGCTGCTGGAAGCCATGTCTGTTCGAACGATCCAGCACCGGCTGCAGAAGGACTTGGGGTTACCATGCCGTACCGCCGCCAAGAAGCCACTTGTCACCGACCGTATTGCAAAGAAATACGTTCATTGGACATCGGCACAGTGGAGGAAGGTGATGTTTTCAGATGAAAGCATGTTCCAGGTGTTCCAGATTCGATCTGCCAAGGTGCGACGCCCGTCATTTGCTAGTCGGTACCACCCGGCCTACACGGTACCGACTGAGTCAGTGATGGTGTGGGGGTGTTTTTCTGGTGAGAAGGGAAATGGGGGTCTGTACTTCCTTCCCAAGAATGTGATGATGAACGGTGACCGTTATATTGACGCTCTTAACGACCATTTGTTGAACCACTTCGCCATTCACGGCAGTGAGATTTTTATGCACGACAGTGCCTCCTGTCACAAGGCCAAGAAGGTGACGAAGTGGCTTAATGAGCGGAAGATTAAGGTGTTAGAGTGGCCTAGCAATAGCCCCGATCTCAACCCCATCGAGAACTGTTGGCATTACATGAAGAAGATCATGGCAGAGAAGAAGACTCCTAACCTCGCGAACCTCAAGACGGAGCTGATAAAAGTGTGGTGCAAGGAGATGACATTGGACTACTTCAGGAAGCTCAGTGATTCCATGCCCAAACGACTCCAGGGGGTCCTCAAGAACAAGGGAGCCATGACTTCATATTGATGTAACTAAGTTTTTAAATATATTTGTTTTTTTATAATGATGTTTGTGCTTTTCCTCCAAAATGGTAGATGGTCCGAAGTCATTTTGCGGCGTCTACTCATCATAGATTATTTCAAGAACTAAATATTTTCCTTCACGTAAGCTAACTTAGATCAAAAGTTGGGGGGAACAAAACCTATATTATCCCCCTCAGTTCAAAAGTTGGGTGGGACATGCCCCCCCCCCGTCCCCCCCGTTAGTTACGCCCCTGCTGATGGGTAATAATTGAGTTCTGACAAGTATTCCATCTGCCACCTCTTCCATAACTGCTCTTGTAGCTCTTCAAGGTACTTGAACCTTCTGGTTAATTCTTCTTGACTGCTCTGGATAGGCTGTAAGTCTCTTGGAAAACTAGGGCTTGATGTTAATCGTTTACCACAAAGAAAATGATTTGGTGTCAATGGCTCTGCATCCTGCATATTGCTATAAACAAAGGTGATAGGCCTGCTGTTCACCATTGCTTCTACTTCACACAAAACAGTGCAGAATTCTTCTTTGCTCAAATGAGCATTAACCAAAAATTTCTTTAATGGACAATTTGCACTTCTCGCTAGCCTTTCCCAAAATCCTCCCCACCATGGTGCTCTCTCAACAATAAACTCCCACTGTACCCCATGGTGTGAAAAGTAGGATTGGAATCCCTCCTCTTTTAGCAAGGACCAAACTTCTTGGAGTTCTTTTGCAACCCTTTTGAAGGTTTTTGCATTATCCGATACGATTTTATTTGGGAAACCCCTTCTGTTCACAAACCTTTTAAAGGCCAAAAGAAATACATCACTAGTTAAGTTGCTTACCAACTCCAAATGGATTGCTCTGGTGGTAGCACATGTGAAAAGACAAATATAACCTTTGTTAGACTCCCCTTGCTCATACACATAGACTGGACCTGCAAAGTCTACTCCCACGACATCAAATGGGGCAGTACCGACACACCGTTCTCTTGGAAGTGGAGCCACGGTCAGCCACCTTTTCATGATAAGGCTTTGCACTCCAACGCTTGCAAACCACACATCTATGCAAGACTTTTTTTACTACTTGTCTAATTTTGGGAATCCAAAACTGTTGTCTGACCTCTATTATCATTTCTCTAACTCCAGCATGCACCAACTTATGATGCGTATCCAGGATCAATAGTTCCATAAAGTGCCCCCCAGAACGTAGCAAAATTGGATGTCTTTTCTCCTCTGGAAGCCCAGAAAACTGTAGTCTACCTCCTACTCTCAATAAATCCTGATCCAAAAACACATCCAAACCCTTGAGAGCAGAATGTGTTGGTAGAACCTGTAATGGACTGCTGGTGAGCAATTTTCTCTCTTCAGCAAATTTTTCCTTCTGCACATATACCACCCAATATTACCTGGCTTGCTGAATCTCCTTACTGTTTAGAATTCCTTCCCTTCTTGTTTCTCCTTTAATGTTGTCTGTAAATCTATATACCCATGCTGTCACTTAACAACCTTTTCAGACTGCTAATGTCCTCAAGCCTCAATATGGGGTCCTGCTGCATAACTTGACAACTGTTCAAAGTACATTTTCTCATCTCACTCACCCATTCTTCTTCAGCCTGGCATTCTCCTACAATAGACTGATTAGAAGGCCAATTTTCACTTCCAAGTTTTAGCCACTCTGGCCCATTCCACCCCAAACTTGACTATGCAAGATCTTTCATTGAAATTCCTCGTGTTGGTAAATCAGCTGGGTTTTGGGTGCCTGGACAATGCTTCCATTGCTTTGGATCTGTGTTGCTTGAATTTCCTCCACCCTATTGGCAACAAATGGTTTCCATTTCCTTTCCTGGCTTCTTAACCAGTGCCAAACTATAGTGGAGTCTGTCGAAAAGTAGCTTGGAGTTTCATAAAGGACCAAAGAGTGTTGCACTGTAACTGCAAGCCGACTAGCAATGACTGCACCCATCAATTCCAACTTTGGAATAGAAAGCCTTTTCAAAGGTGCTACTCTGCTCTTTGCAGCAACCAACCTGCAACTTACTTCCTCTTCGAATGTGCCTCTTATATAAGTGCAAGTTGCATAGGCCTCCTCACTTGCATCACAAAAGATGTGCAGCTCCAAATTATCTGGACTATTGCTCAACTCTCCAAAGTACCATCTTTGGATTTCAATGTCTCCGAGATGTGCCAATTCTTTGAACCAATATTTCCACTTTACCACCATATGATCGGATAACTTTTGGTCCCAACCAAGTCCAATTTCCCAGAGGCTCTGAAACCAAATTTTTTACTTTATCACAAATGGAGCCAGAAATCCAGGAAAATCAAAGACCTTCGAAGCCAAACTAAGAGCTGTACGTTTTGTCCACCTTGTCTCATTTTCAGCCAGTTCTACTAAAGATTTCCCATTGAAGGTAAACAAATCCTCTCCTTGCTGCCAAACAATGCCTAGTACCTTGGTGTCTATTGCCCACAACTCCTTAATACCAGAATCCTCAATACTTTCTGCTGCATCAGGTCCTACACAGGACTGATTCATAAACTGTTGTAACTGAGAATTTGTCTGCCATTTTCTAAGCTCCATGCTAGCCTCCCTCATTATAACTCTAGCCTCCATGAAGGGGATGGGCCACCTCAGCGCCGCCACTTCAGCGCCGACGTTTCAGCGCCGCCATTTCAGCGCCAGGCCACTTCAGCGCCAGACTATTCAGCGACGGGCCCTTTCAGCGCCGGTCATTTTCTCTGTTGTTTTTATTGACTATACTTGTTTTGACTTTACTTGTTTTATTAACATTACTTGTTGTTATTAACTTTGTATAATGTTGGTTTGGTTTTGGTTATGGTACTTTATTTTCCTTCCATTATAAAAAAAATAGTGTTGGGATTAGGCTAGGTTAGGTTTGGTTAGGTTAGGTTAGGTTAGGTTAAAAACAGCCCGCCGCAGGCGTTAGCCGTAGTTAGCCGGCTTCAAGTTAGGTTAGGTTAGGTTAAGAATATTTATTCATATAACTAATGATGTAATTTCAGAATATTTTGCTCCCAACACTTATATCATTTTTCCTTTTTTATTTCAGAATTTGTGAACCCTTTATTTTCCTTCCATTATAAAAAAAAATTAGTGTTGGGAGGATAATGCAAAAGTACCAGAATTGTTTCTGAATATGGGAACAGAAATGAAGTAGAGTACTGCGTGCAATTGGGCACACTTTATCAAACTAAAATGAAAGCTAACCCTTTGTTTTAGACAATTTTAAACAGAATGTTTTTACTAATAATTTTGAAATAAATAAATCAATCTCTTAAATAAATATTATTTTTAAAATAAATTACTGTAATTAAATAAATTCTTTAAAATAAAAAAATTGAATTAATTATTTTCATTAGATATATCGATCCTTAGCCTGCACATTTTATTGAGTTGTCTTGAAACTATTGTGGCGGGCGCTGAAAGGGCCCGTCGCTGAATAGTCTGGCGCTGAAGTGGCCTGGCGCTGAAATGGCGGCACTGAAACGTCAGCGCTGAAGTGGCGGCGCTGAATCGTACGGTATGCTCCATGAATATCTGTTTAGCCATTTTTGTATTATCCACTGAATACAGCAAATCATCAACATAAAAATTTTGCCTTATGTGTTCATTAGTATTAGGATAGACTTCAGACTATTTCTTAAAATGATAGTACATAGTAGCGGCCAACAGAAATGGACTAGAGCTGAGGCCAAACAACACTGACTTCATTCTATGTGCTTGAACCTTGGGTTCATTTTCCAACAAGTCTTTCGTATCCACCCACAGATACCTTACTGCATCTCTGTCCTCTGGTTTTAACTTTATCCTCAAAAAGGCTTGCTTCACATCTGCAGTCAATGCTACTCTACCAAACCTGAATCTCAGTAACAAGGAAAATAAATCTGCATTTAAATTTGGCCCAGCATCCAAACAGTCATTCAAGGACATACCATCTTTGTCCTTGGCTGAGCCATCAAAAACTACCCTCAGTTTGGTGGTAGTTTTGTCTCGCTGTACCACTACATGGTGTGGCAGATAATGTGCCTCCTGGCTCACCAGCTCACGTTGCACCCTTTCAGCATAGCCCTCCTTTACATAGCTTAGGATGGCCTCATCGTATTCATTTAACAACTCATTTTTCCTTAGCCTGTGCTGAAGGTTTGAGCTGGGTTTGCAAGAATCCTTCCAAGGAAGGCCAACTTCGTAGCAACCATCTCTAAACCCAATACCTTTTTCAAATTGCTCTAAAACATCACTGTTCACTGTACTTGCCTGCTTCTCCTGTTTGTCCTTTATGCCAATGGATTCAAGTTCCTAAAAGGCTTTCAAATGCCTTTCCAAACCATGGCTGTTCTCCTCAATCTTAACAAAAAGAGCTTTAACCTCCATTTCATTGCAATAGCTACCATGTAGCATCCAGCCTAGCTTACTTTCAATAGCTACAGGACCTTGAGATGTGCGGACAATGTTACCAGTGATGAAATCCCAATAATAGTCAGCTCCAATCAAAAGACTAATATCTTCTGTTCCTTCAAACTTATTATTGCCCAAATTAATTCCTTTAACTTGCAATTCTTGGACACATGCCATATCTAAACAAGTAGTGCCTGGAGCACAAAGTTCCTCAATTTGTACAGCTTGGACCTTGATAGTGGGACTTTGTAGTAACAACCCCTTAACCAGAACTTCTACCTTCTTAACTTTGGTTCGGTTTTGAACTGAACCCCCAAACCCAGAAATTCTTGAATTTTCCCTCTTAAGTTCTTTAAACTTCAAATTTCTGGAAATTCTGGTCTTAATAAAGCTACACTGGCTACGACGTTCAAACAACACTCTTACAGTAGCTTCTCCATCATTCCCAATTAATAATACTGCAGCTGTTTGCAATAATCCCCCTTTACTTTTACTCCCTTTCATAGCAGTGGCATGTGCCACTGATGTCTTTACTTCTGGGGTACGCCTACTAGGAGTGTTTTCACACAATAATGGCTGATGCCGGCCATGGCATTTTTTGCACAAAATTTTAAACTTACAAAACCTTGTTCTGTGACCTTTCAAAAAACATTTAAAACATGCTGTAGACTTAGTTACCCTGTCCTTTCTCTCCTCAACAGGTAAAGTCTCAGCCACCTCACATTTATATGACTTGTGGTTGCCTTCGCAAAATATGCATTTCTTGATTCTCTTTAATTTATTCTTAGAGGATGCATGTAGAGCTGACACTGTACCTGGGCTATTCCTTTTTGTAGAAACTTTGGTGCTGTGCCTGCCTTTGTCCCCTTGTTTAACATCCCACTGTGCAAACTCAATTCCCTCTCGTCTTGCTAATTCTGTGCCTAAAAGGCTTAACATCTGCTGAAGGGGGATGTACACATGTTCCATAGAGTGTCCCCTACTTAATTCAAGCAAAATTGAGCTAGGCAATTTAGACCCCAGTATGGTGACCAACATTACACCATACCTTTCCATTCCTGCACCCAAGTTGTCCAGGGACCTAGTTCTAACTTGAAACTCATCATATAACTGTCGTAACTTCTTGACACTATTGGGATTATTAACAGGAGGTATAGCTTAAAGTTCACGGAGGTGGCTTTTAATTAAGATCTCTGGCTTACCAAACGTTTCTTTAATATATCCCAAGCTACATTATAAGTAGCCTCTGTTAATGCTAATCCTACTATTGTCTTTGCTGCCTCCCCTTCCAAGAGGGACTGTAAATAATTAAACTTCTCCATCGCACTTAACACTTGACTAGAATGAACTGCTGACTGAAAACTGTCTGCCCATCCTTGCCATTCCTGAATACTCCCAGAAAATGTTTTGAGTACAAGCCTTAACTTCACAAACACCGTTTGTTGAGGGTTGTGTTTCATTATTAGACCTGGTCTCTAACTGTACTGAGCTGCTAAACTCTTTAGCTCTGTGGCATGCTTTAATTATGTCATCAATAATTTCTTCAAAGTAAATTATGTCATTTTCTATTTCATCCTCTTCTACTGTATAAGAGCCTCAATTTTAACATTTACTTCGATAGAGCAACCATTTTAGTTTCTAATATGGAAAGCTGCGCAGTCACTAAGCTTAAATCCTCTTGCTCTATGGCAGAATCTATAGTGGCAATGATCTTTGTAATTAGACCTTTGTAAGCGCTTCTCCTTTTTCTAAACTTGTTCAATTCAGCTGCACTCATCTTCACTGCAAACAACAATTGGGCTCAATGCCAAATCAGCTGAATTGGCGAAAATACTTAACCAAACTTTAAACCAAACTTAACCAAACTGAAATTTTGCCTTTTTTCAAATAAACTGAATTGCTGACCAACCACCAAATTTTCCACCTACGTAACTGGCCCACTGAAGTCTGCAACCTTCGCCTACGAACAATAAAACCAAAATTAACCAAACCGGTAAAGATGTAGGCTCAAAACAAGGACAGACTAGCGGCCGAGTTTCGCAATTGGGCGACCAAACTTTCTACCCTGGGATCTTAATTCAATTATGCTCAACCTGTCCAGGCCTAACTTGGGCTACAATTTGTACAATCAGAACTTTGCCGAAAAATAATCACTGACTCAGTCTTGGGCTAGAATCCGGTTCGAAGAACCATGCTATTTTATTTTATTTTATTGGGTTCAGGATCCCAGCTGAGCCTTGAACGGCCAAGCTCTGAGAGGCTACATTAAACTATAGCCCAAGTTAAGCTAGACTAAAACAAACTTACGGACTTGGAGGTCCTATTAGGTCTTACCTCAGGTTGCTGACTCGATGTGGGCCTACCTTAGGCCTTAGTTGCATAAAATTAAGATAAGAAACAAAAGGGGCACTATTTATGGTCTTCTTTCTAAACCTTGCAACAACAACACAACCTGCACCATTGCACGATGCAACAATCTTGTATCTAAACAACCAAACTGAATTGCAAGAGAGCTCTCTATAAGACCACGCCCTGTAAGTGCCACATTCAACAAACGGGTAAAAAGGACGCGCCAGTGCCCTAAAAAAATGATGCCACAAGAGTGCCCAAAAATGATGCCACAAGAGCCCAAAAATGCTAGCTCTAAATTAAGTGAATTTTTCACTAACCTTACAATTATGAGATGGATATATATATATATATATACACCTTAACTTAATATATACAAGCAATGCTGCATCAATCAGCTTAATTATCATATCGCCTTGGGACAACAATGGCTCTTCCTCTTTTAGATTTTCTAACACAAGATGAACTTAGGCCAGTAAACTAATCCAATTAATCTCCAGAGTAATCCTTGAGGAACAACAATAGAGTTCTACCTCGGCCTTATTCCTGTTTCCCTATACCCAGTGGCGGTCCTAGCTTACATGACGCCCTGGGCGAACCTCACCTTCAGCGCCCCCCCCCCCTGTTCGCCAACACACACACATTCGAATCCCCCCAAAATAAAGGACAGACATAACTCTTTCACAAAATAACTTTTTATTGGACTAATTGTTGGAACTTCAGAACCAAAACAAAGACTCAAATTTCTGAATTTTACAAATCCTTCATCACGTAAATAGAATAACTCACTTAAGAGAATGTAATTATGATACTATGAACAGGAAAAATACAAATTAAATTGCACAACTGCCATAAATAAACTAGAGAATCAAATTTCTAAATTGTACAAATGCTCTATCACATAAATAGAATAAGACACTTAAGAGAGGGTAATTATTATGCTACACTTTGAACAAGAAACAAAATAAATTGCACCACAGCACAACTGCCATCTAAAGCCTGACTCTTCTTACCTTCCTTGATGCAAAGTCATGAATTAAATCATCATATGAAATCTGCTCAGCAATTGTATGATTTATACTGATGATGGCCAGACCGGTAAGGCGTTCCTGTGACATAGTTGACCTCAGGTAGGATTTGATGAGCTTCAGCTTTGAAAAGCTCCTCTCTGCTTCAGCAACAGTGACTGGAAGAGTAAGACCAATTCTGAGAGCAGTCCACAAATTTGGATATATTTCAGAGAGCTCCCTTTCATGGATAAATGTCAGCAGTTCAAGCAAGGATATGGTCTTTGATGGCAAGTCAGGCAAGTTCTTCAGCTCCTGTGCAAGCTCTCTGCCATCCAAGTCAGATTGTCCCTTAAAGTGTAGTGTAGTACTAAGGTTCACACATTGTTCTGTCAGCTCCTCAAATGTGAGATTTTGGAAATGTGTCAGCACTCCAAACTTCTCTCCCACAATTTCCAACGTGGAAAATCTTTCCTGAATGGCTGATGTTGCAGCATCAACCACTGCATTGAAAAATGTCACCTCCAGCTTCTTCAAAGCATCAATCAAGGGCTCATCAGATGCTTCATAATATACATTTCACTATTTAACCAAACCCAGAAAAATAACATTACATATGTTAAAGTATGGGCCTTTATTCCCAATAATATTAATCTGGAAGCATTTTGCATTGTTTAGGTCTTTTATGGGAAGGTTTATGGAAAATGCAATAGATGGTTTTTTATTAATAAAAATATATTTATTGATCTTTTATTATTTATTTTATTTTATTTTTTATTTTTATTTATTTCTTTATTTATTTATTCTTATTTTTATTTTTATTTTTTTTGCAGGCGCTCATGCCGCCCCTCCACAAATGCCGCCCTGTGCGGCTGCCCATATTGCCCATATGAGGAACCGCCACTGCCTATACCTATTTGATTTCCGAACTTGGCCTATTTTCCTTTATTAATTGTATTACGTAGGTATAATTTAATTTATTCTGTGAACGAATATAAGATTGAAATATTAAAAACTTTGTTTTGTTTCATAAAAAACAGTTGAAGATATATTTTACATTGTTAGGGTAACCAGTCATTTAACTGAGGTTTGAGTGAATAATCACACGGCAAAGAACATTAAGATAAATAAAGATAAATAAATAATAATAAATAAATAATAAATAATAATAAATAAATAATAATTAATAAAAGTAAATAACAAATAACAAACAATAAACTTAAACCTTGCAAGATATTTTAATATCTACGAATATCTGCAAAAGAAATGGACTCACTGGTGACTATTCTCCACACTAAAACCAGTATGCAAGTCAACATGGCAGGAGAAGAAAAAAAACAGAAACCCATGTATAAAATGTGCATTAGACTGCAGCCTACATGCATTAAAATGTGATGAATGCAGACTATGGATACACTACAGTTGTAGTGCACTACCTATTTATTTCCTACTCATCCTTCAAAATTCAAAAAGAAAATTCTCATGCTTTAGATGTGCTCGTCAAATTTGCGATGACTATGACAGGCAATTTGAAGAGCTTGAAGTAGAACTGGCAGGTGAGTTACAGGAGGAGGAAATTAGCATTGCAAATGCAGAGCTTGCTGAAAAAGTGAGAAACCCTCAGGATGAGACCCTAGAGAGAGGGAAACTGCAAGCAAAAAGGGCACCAAAAGAGAGAAAACAAGAACAGGAAATGGACACTAAAACCTTCAACAAAGTGAACAACCCCACTGTACACAGTCACCAAAAAGCCAAAAGTGAAACCAAGAGGCCAGTATGCAAGTATTACAGGAGGGGCTTGTGTAAATATGGACTTAAGGGAAGAGAATGCCCATTTGCTCACCCACCACTCTGCAAAAAATTTATACACGATGGGAATGGCACTTCTGGATGTAGATCCAATGCAAGATGTCCCTACTTTCGTCCCCAAATTTGCCAGAGCTCATGGTGGGAAAGAAGTTGTTTTAAAGAGAACTGCAATCTGGCCCACCTGAAGGGAACAATCCGATTCCAACCACATCAAACTCAACGGAACGGAGAGAATACCAGGATAGTGAGCCTACTATCCATCAGCACTATTTGGCCCAAGGGATGCAAGAAAACCATAGACCAAATACCATTCCTGCACCCAGATCTTATGCTGATGTAGCGGGTCCAGGTAAGCCCACTGGTGAAAATAGTACAGCAAACAACCATGAAACCCCATTGGGGTTTTGCCACCTCATAAAACAAATACAAGACATTCAAAGCTCACTTGGGCTCCTCATACAAAAGCAAACGAGAACCCCAGCAGGAACCCTACAAATGCCCTATATGTGGGAGATGAAACAAATGGCTCCACAAATGTATCAATAATCTACTTAAACATCCAGGGCCTGTACCCAAACTCAAACCATACCAAAGTACCTTACCTAAAGAGCCTAGTGGAAAACACTACTAGCACAGTTATAGCCCTCACAGAAACACACCTGAACCCCATGATCACGAGTAGTGAAATTGCAATCAAAGGGTACACCACCCATAGATGTGACAGAGAAGACCGTCTAAATGGTGGTGTCCTGATGTACATCCCTGAAAACATTCAAAGTGAACTGCTCATGGCATACTCAAATGGAGCCTGTGAACTCCTAATCATCATGCTCAGCATAAATAAAGAAGACATAATACTAGTGAATATCTATAGCCCCCCAGATAGCTCCCATCTAGAGCTCACTGAAGTCCTGGAAAAAATCAGGCAATGCCCAGCTATTGTAGACTCAACAAGAGACTTAATCATTACAGGAGACTTTAATCTCCCAAATTGCACCTGGAACCAATATGGTGGTATGAAATCAGGGACAAAAAGGTCCAAATCAAAACACCTGAATGAGTTTATGGAACAACTGCTCCTAGTACAACATGTCCACTGCCCAACTAGAAAAAATAATATCCTAGATTTAGTGCTGACAAATAATGCAACTACAATTGACCACATTGTTATAACACCAACTATATATACACTCCGACCACAATGTCATGTACATATTCACAAACTTGTCCCCTCCACAAATGTAAGCAAGACCCATGCCAAACCAACTTGCCATACTCTGACCTAAACCTGCACAAGTCAGACTGGACATCAATAAATAACTGTCTGGGAGAAATAAACTGGGAAGATGAATTAGAAAACCTAAAGCCAGAAGAATGCTGGAGTAGAATACAATACCTGCTGTCATCAGCATTATACAAACACACACCAAAGAAAAACGATAGTGCACAGAAGCACCGGACAAAAGAGCACAGATACAGAAGGACACTTATGAGAAAGAGAACAAAGCTATCTAAACAACTGACAAAGCAATTAAGTGATACAAGACATAGTAACATCCGGAATCAGATACTGATGTTAGAACTTAAAATAAAGGAGTCAACCATAAGAGAGAATATTGATAATGAACACAAAGCTATTGGCACTATAAAGGAAAATAGCAAATTCTTCTTTAGCTATGCTAAACGCAAAGCAGTTATCAAAACGAGCATTGGCCCATTGCTTGCTAAAGATGGACTAACTCTCACATCTAATACGCAGGAAATGGCAAACATTCTACAATCTCAATATGCTTTAAGCTGGAGTACCCCTGTAGTAGCAAAGAAAATAAAAACTACAGCATTTTTTGATAGAGAAGAAAATGACCAAGACAGACCATTATTGGAAGATATACAAATAACCACTAGAGATATACAACAGGCAATAACAGAGCTACCGGGGAGTTCAGCCCCTGGTCCAGATGGAATTGGAGCCAAGATTCTTAACCCTAGAACAAACCCTAGGACCGGGTTACACCATCACAAACCCCGGGTGAATTTTACCCATTTTCGGAAATTAATATAAAAAGTTCTAATCGTGCTTTATTAAATGTATAGAAATAATTTGAAAATATAACTCTTGTACTTTAATTTCCTGCTATAAGAAGTTAAAAAAACATAAAGTAAGTACTGTGATGGGTAACTTAGATAAACCTTACTCACAATGCTTTAATACTACCTAACCTAACATTAAAATCTACTGTGAAGTTAATACTGCAGCTGCAGAGTTGAGCGTTGGCCTACAGTCACCCGAGTCATGAGAGCCTCAGCTGGCGCAGCCACAAGCCTCCTGGATCGCTACGAACTGTAGTGGAGATAGACAAAAACAGGGAAATTTTTGAGAGGCGAAAAACTGACTTATGTGCACTAAATATTTTTTGTAGATATTTATTCATCATTTATGAACACTTTTTCATTGCAGACAACTTCAAAGAACATTATAACTTACCTGGTATTATACACAGTCAACACAGACAGGGCAGAAGTGGCGAGGGCACACAGGTCCACGACACTTGCGGCACCTGTGCCGCGTCTTCCTGTCGGACCCCTTAGGGCACATAACGCAGCGCACCAAGGCACCACTACTCTCTGCTACCACCGTGCCTGCCGGGCCTGCAGCAGTGCCAGGTGAAGGGAGGTTGCAGATTGTGCAGATGAGTGTCTTGAGGGGGCGTGACAGGAACGGCGAGTCGAGCCTCTTCTCTGCCCAGGGCGTGATGAGTCCCAGTGCCAATATTTGCATATATTTCCTCCTGATGATCCTGTTGCCACCTGTCCTAATTGCATTTTCATTGTGGATGACCCAGGAGTTGAGTACACAGGTGTTCAGCATCCCATAAAACACACACAGCGGCCATCTCTTGGTCTTGCGTCCACAGGAGTAGTGGGCACACATCTGGTCGAATGTGTCCACACCACCTTTCGTGTGATTGTAGAACTCGATGATCTCCGGCTTTCCTGTGGGTCCCAGGGCTGGCTGTGTGTGCATAGAAGACAACAGCAAGACGAGCTTCTTCTTGGTCTTGGACTTTGTTGGGATATATGTCACCAGAGTCATTTCCTTGGTGAAAAGGAATGCACTTGACCCTAGCCTGCGACTGGCCGTTTCCTTCATCTGCGACGGTATCTCCTTTTTATTTCCCCTGACCGTTCCAACAAGGGTCATGCCACAGTCTAAGAGGTCCGTCACTAAGGGCACAGACGTGAACCAGTTGTCTGTGGTTACATTCCTTTGTGTCTGGTGGTATGGCCTGGTCAGCTCCTTGGTGTAGTAATGGCCAAGGTTGATGCCCTGCATGGGTCTTGTCCCATCCTTCCCCAGATAAGGGATCGCACCCACTAAGTACTTGCTATTGCCGTCATTGGCAAGAACAAGCTTGATCCCGTATTTAGCCGGCTTGTTGGGGATGTACATTCGGAAGGGGCACCTTCCTCTGAAACCAAGCAGCTGTTCGTCGACAATCAGGTTCTCGCTAGGCACGTACATCCTCCCACAATTTCCTATAAAGTTGTCCCAGATCTTCCTAATGGCTGCGAACTTATCTGTCTTCCGCCTCTCCTCCCGTGTGTCAGGGTCATCAAAACGCAGACAATTCAGTAGGAACTCGAATCGACCCTGAGACATGGCCGCACGGTATGTGGCTGCGCCGGTGCAGGGGTTCCACATCTCTGATGTTGATAGATGATTGTCCCTCTGGCAGCCACTGAAGATGATAACCCCCAGAAGTGCACGCACCTCGGCTGGTTCTGTTCGAGAGTGTGTTCCAGTCTGCCGGCCGTACTTGGCAGCCTGCAAGTGGATTCGCTTGTTGCTCCATTCAACAATCTCGTCGATGATTTGGTCCTCAAACAGCAACGTGAAGCACTTGATTGGGGTGTCAGCACTCCGTGCCTCCGCTGTTGGCCCTGTGGTCATGCCGGATGGAAGGATGTTCCGTGATGGAGTTCTCATCGACGAACGAGACTGTGGCCGGCAACTCCACCTGAAGCCAGAAGTGCTTGCCAGGGTGCTGGTGTGGAAGTCAACGACTGAGGGAGCATCGTCGTCCTCATCAGGGCGCCTTTTTCTTCCCCTACGAGCAGCCGGGGCATCAGGAGAGGCGGCAGGGGCATCAGGAGAGGCAGCATGGCATCAGGAGAGGCGGCAGGGGCATCAGGAGAGGCGGCAGGGGCATCAGGAGAGGCGGCAGGGGCATCAGGAGAGGCAGCATGGGCATCAGGAGAGGCAGCAGACGTAGAGGTACCAGGGTCTGGGTCGAACACATGGCGGCTGGTGATAGGCCTAGCTGTCACGTGGGGCGAGCGTGGCTTGGCTGGTGTAGACGTGTGCCGTGGTTTTTTCCATACACGGCGTCTGGTCTCCTCATCACTATGACTACTCTCATCATCATTTTCACTTGGTTCAGGTACATATTCTCTGTCAATGTCACTATCATACGTGACCTCATATTCTAGGTCATCTTCATTCTCTTCATCATCAGTTTCACTATAATCAGGTAATTCCCCAGTTGTGTTCATAATTCTTTCAAGCTCATCACTTGCGTAATACTTCACCTGTTTATTAGACATGATTCTTGCAATAGTAATAGCACTTTAGTACACCTAGAATGTCATAATCAATGCCTGTAAAGAAAAATAACGTAAATAGCAAACCAGAATATGTACACCACTGCAAACCTTGGGAGATTTCCACCCGCTAATAATTGCACCTTGTATCACAAACGTCGGGTGAAAATCACCCAAAATGTACTCTACAGGAAAAATCAAGCGAGCGACACTTAAACCACTACCTCTCTCGACCACGGCTAAACACGCACTGCAGCTACTGGGCAAGGCAGGTGGCTGCCACCACTCCCCACAACATGGTCACGTGATCAAAATATCGTGGGGTGATTTTCACCCGAGGTTTGTGTTCTAGGGTTAAGGAATGCAAACATACTTTATCTCTGCCTTTGAAAATCCTGTGGAGATCCTCACTAGACACCAGTAGAATACCACCAATCATAAAACAAGCAAATATTACCCCAATCTACAAAGGAGGCAAAAGAAAGGAAGCCAAGAACTATAGAATAGACCCATATCTTTGACTTCCCATATTACTAAAATATTTGAGAAAGTCCTGAAAAGGCACATTGTCAGTTTTATAGAAAATGAACATCTCTTAGAAGACTTTCAACATGGCTTCAGACACAAGAGATCCTGCCTTACTGAACTTATAGACCATTGCAATACAATCCTACAATATTTGGGAGAAAACCACAATGTTGATGTCATCTATCTAGACTTTGCAAAAGCTTTTGACAAGGTTGACCATGGTATATTATTCCATAAACTAAAAGAACTTGGTATTTGTGGAAAAATAGGAAAATGGATCCATGCCTTTCTCTCTGACAGAAAACAAATAACAATTGTAAATGGAGCAAGATCTATAGAAAAAGAAGTGATTAGTGGAGTGCCGCAAGGCACAGTACTAGGACCAATTCTATTCATTATAATGCTAAACATATAACTGTAACCTAGGAAGCTCTCTCCTGTCATTCGCAGATGATACCAGAATACTAAGACCAATTACAGAAAAAGAAGACTGCGTAGTGCTACAAAAAGATCTACAAACTATATATGCATGGGCAGATGCAAACAATATGGCCTTCAATGAAGAAAAATTTGAACTAATTAAGTATGGACCAAATAAATACCTGAAAGAACAATTCAACTACACTGGACCCACATTAAAAGATATTGTACAAACTGATCATGTCAGGGATCTAGGGATTATATTATCTGAAGATGCAACATTCAACAGGCACATTGACAAAGTAACCTCATCATGCAAACAACTAATAGGATATATACTGAGGACATTCAGAACTAGGGACAGTATGACCATGCTTACCCTGTGGAAATCACTTGTCCTTCCACGCATTGACTACTGCTCTCAATTATGGTTTCCCCACAAACAAAATGAATTGCAAAAAATTGAGGGCCTACAAAGAACCTTTACCTCGTATATTAAACAACCTGATGGGCAACAGGTGAGTAAAAACAAATTAAACTACTGGGATAGGCTCAGAGGCCTCAACCTTTATTCCATAGAGAGAAGGTTTGAGAGATACATCCTAATCTACACCTGGAAAATTCTAGAAGGGCTTTTAGTTGCCCCCAATACTGAACCAATTGTGCCCACCTTAACAAGAACTGGAAGAATGTGTAAAAAATATCACCTCCCACCAAACAGTCTGAGAAGGATTCAAACCCTTCAATATAATAGTATCTCTAGGCAGGGTTCTCGCATGTTTAACTCCTTGCCTCAGTACCTTAGAGATATAAGTGCAGTCCCAGTAGATACTTTTAAAAAACACTTGGACATGTTTTTAGCCAACATACCCGACCAACCCACAGTGTCAGGGTATTCCTCTGCCAGACCAGCCACCACAAATTCAATAGGGGACCAAATCGTATGGCAGGAACGAGAGAAAAGAGAGAGAGGTGGCGACCCCGTCGTGGCCCCGCCTCAGGAGGCGCTGAGCGGACTTCGAGGGAGCAGCGCACCATTGAGGCAGAAGCGCTTTAAGGTAAATTTAAGGTAAATATACTTTTCACACCACCATCTAATGGACCACGCTACCACATCAACGGAACATCCTTTCGGAGTGAGTAAAATTGGTTTGGAAAATATCTTTGTGTTATTAAGTATATCAGGCATTAATACGTTAACACCCGCCCACGAATGGCTCAGTGAAAAGGTCACCCACAAGTTACAGACCCCAGGGGTCACCGGGGGAAGGGACGTCACCCCGGAAGAAACCGCGCACCCAACACCAGAGTGTGTTGTGAAGTTGTGGGTGGATAAGGATGTAGTGTGGTGATGAGTGTTGGATGGCTTCGAAACTTCATAATTTATATAATACTCGTATATATATAATATATATATATATATATATATATATAAATGGCATCAACTTCAAGAGCCTCGGAGTCCCCTGGGGAGGGGACCATAAATGTCCCTACTTCTGGCTTCCCCGCTGTCGATACCGGGAATGCAAACCCGGGTAGCGTGGCTAGATCTGCTACCGCCCATTCGAGATGTTCTCGGCCTCTGCCTGATTCACTTTTTATTAATTTCTGCAACATTCGTGGCCTTTTCTCAAATTTTGAATCTGTTGAACTGAACACCACCTCTCCTCCTCTAAACGTCATCTTCTGTTCCTCACTGAAACTCAGGTGTCTGGGACGACTGATAACAATCCCTTTTCTGTACCCTCTTACTTTCTCTATACTCAGTTTCACTCCAAAGGTAAGGTGGATGTTGCGTATACTCGTATGTACTTGTTCTCCTATTCCCGAACTCAAATCTTCCGAATTCCACACCCTCTGGCTACGGCTAACATGCTAATCTCAAACTGAATACATCTGCGCTATTTACCTTTCTTCTAATCCTCCTGACTATCCAAAATTCTTTGACTACCTCACTTCTAAAGTGAAATACATTCTATCCCCCTCTCCTTTTGCCCGGAATCGGGCAAAATCTGTTTCGACTTGCCAAAAATTCTTTCATCAGACAAAAATGTGAAAACGTATCCAATTCTAATTCTTCTCGCTCTTTCTGGCATCTAGCTAAGAATCTCTTCAACAACTTTACTTCCTCTTCTTTCCTTCCTCTTTTCCATTCCGACGGCCCAGTTGCCGTTTCTTCTGACAAAAATGAACTCTTCGTTCAAACTTTCGCTTCGAACTCAAACATGGACGATTCTGGTGCTGTTTCTCCATCTCCTCCCTCTGACTTTATTATGTCTGAAATTAGAATCCCTTCCAAAGATGTTCTTTCTGTCCTATCTGGGCTCAGCTCTAGAAATAGGGTCCTAATGGTGTTCCTCCAGTTGTTTTTACCACTGTTCTTCAGTAGTGACACTATGCCAAGGCAAACTCTTTCATCTTTGTCTTTCATCTGGTACTCTTCCTTCCTGTTGGAAGTTTGCTTTCATTCAGCCTGTCCGAACGGCGGGTGACCACTCTCAACCCTCCAACTATCGTCCAACTGCCTTTGATATTTTGCCTTTCTAAAGTTTTTGAATTTATCCTCAATAGGAAGATTCTTAAACACCTCTCTTCTCATAATTTTCTTTCAGATGGGTTCTGCAAGTGACGCTCGACTGGCGATCTTCTTGCATATATCTCTGACTCTTGGTCACCCTCCTTTCGTGACTTCGGTGAAACTTTTGCTGTTGTGCTAGACATATCGAAAGCTTTTAGCACAAATCTTTAATTTCGAAACTGCCCTACTTCGGTTTCTATCCTTCTATCCGTGCCTTCATCCTCTAATTTCCTTCTGGCCGATCAAGAGCTTTGGTTGTAGTTGGGCACTATTCTTCCCTAAAGCTATCAACAGTGATGTTCTTCAGGGTTCTGACCTTTCACCCACTCTTTTCCTTTTATTTATTAGTGATGTTTTAATTCGTACTTCCTGTCCTATTCACTCCTATGCCGATGATTCTACTCTTCAGTTCTCCACCCTCTTCACAAAGCGTCCCTCTCAACAATCACTCCATGATTCGCGTAGGACGACTTTGGAACACCTGACGTTTGATCTTTCTGCTATCTTTGATTGGAACAGAGAAAACCTTGTGGCTTTTAATGCCTCAGAAACTCAGTTCCTTCATCTGTCTACTCGTCACAATCTTCCACATGACTATCCCTTTACCTTTAACAACACACAACTCGATTCTTCTTCTTCTCTTAACATTCTTGGAGTTTCCTTTTGTCGTGATCTTTCTTGGAAAGATCACATATACTCTCTTTCTCAAACAGCTTCTAAGAGATTAGGTATGCTGTACCGCCTTCGCAGTTTCTTCACCCCAACTCAGTTGCTATCTCTGTACCTCTGTACACGTGTACAGGGGTCTTGTCCGCCTCCTGTATGGAGTATGCTTCTCATGTATGGGGTGGCTCAATCCACACAACCGTACTTGACCGGGTGGAATCAAAAGCTTTTCGTCTCATCAATTCCCCGTCTCTTACTAATTGTCTTCAATCTCTCTCTCTTCGCCGCAATGTTGCCTCACTCTCTCTTTACTATCGCTATTATAACGGACACTGCTCTTCTGAACTCTCTAACTGTATGCCTACTTCTTTAAGGAGAGCACGCAGCACCAGACTTTCAACACTCTTATTCATTTTCTGTCCAACTCTCTAACGCAAGGGTTAATTGGTATTTTCAATATTTCATCTACGCAACCGGTGAACTCTGGAACAATCTTCCTCAATCCATCTTTCACCCTGTTTATGACCTCCAGTCTTTCAAATGCAGTGTGTCTAAGCATCTCGAAAACCCCGGACCTTGATTTTGGCTTTCTTCTTCATATACCCCATGCCCCATTTCCATTTCATAAAAAAGTGTGTGTAGCCAAATTTCAGCAAAATCGGATGATATTTGCAAGTTCCGCTCCTTATACGGTAAACTTTATGCTGATTGACTGCCAGTTTGTACATAAGGTTCCGATCCTTATATGGTAACCTCTATGCTGATTGGCTTCCAGTTTGTACATAACCGGCCCATAAAATTGCCGCTTTTCTTGTGCTGTAATAGTGTGAGATTGTTTATGGTTTCATCCATGTCAAATAAAGTTGGTACAGAGCGCAACCTGTAAATATTGTTGAAACTTATTGAAACTTGGCTGGATTTACTTTTATTCTAAATGGATTTCGGGCAAGAGGTATTGAGGCAATCTGAACTGTATGAAATTTTGACCCTATTACCATAAAACACCCTATATATATATATATATATATATATGCATATAACTGCAATGACCGCGCAGTATATAAATGAATAGAAACGACATAAGTGTTAAGGAACGTTTCTGCACACGAGGAGGAGAGATAACGAATAATGAAAAATGAGGCGAACCGCCCGGGAATCGAACCCAGGCCTTCCAATTGCCGGGACGCTCTACCATTATGCTACGAACCTCACTCAATCACAAATCGAAATTCTCCCACATAGGGCAGAAACCAATGCCCTGAGAGGGCACCCTCGCAAATCGTGATATGCGCATATAACTGCAATGACCGCGCAGTATAAATGAATAGAAACGACATAAGTGTTAAGGAACGTTTCTCCTCCTCGTGTGCAGAAACGTTCCTTAACACTTATGTCGTTTCTATTCATTATATATATATATATATATATATATATACACAGGGTGTCCATAAATGATTACCCTGATTAAAGCATGCTATAACTTTTAAATAAACACTCGTATTCAAACACAGTTTTAATCATAAGTAGCTAAACATACAAAGTTTTGATACATAGTTAATGAACTTAATAAGCTTCCACATGTGCACCCCCTAGTGGCACGTAAAATGTCTAAACGGTATTCACACTCACGCGACACATTTCCAATATTTGTTGGTTAACTGTTGCAATTGCATCCGTAATGCGTTCTCGCAATGTCCTGATATCTGGAACAACTGTTGCATAAACCAAATCTTTAACATGACCCCAGAGAAAGAAATCCAGCGGGGTAATGTCTGGTGATCTTGGGGGCCATGGGATTGGCCCGTCCTTGCCAATCCATCTATTTGGAAATGTTGCGTTGGGGGTTTCACGAACAACATGCGCCCAATGAGGGGGTGCCCCATCTTGTTGGAAGATGACAGTTGGCTGCCTGTCCTGCAGCTGGGGGATGGCGTAATTGGTAAGCATATCCAGGTACACAGTTCGGAAACAGTGTTCTCAGCGAAGAAGAAAGGACCAATTATCTGGTCATGCATTAGTCCACACCAGACATTGATCTTCGGACTGCCCCGAATATGCTCCCTTACGGCACGTGGGTTTTCCGATCCCCAAATACGCACATTGTGTCTGTTGACTCTACCACTAAGATGAAACGCAGCCTCGTCTGAAAAGCAGACACGTAACAAGAAGTCATTATCCTCGTCAATTCTGTTCAAAATGTCAATAGCCAATTGTTCACGTTTTGGACGGTCATCAGGCTTCAGTTCTTGAACAATTTGTACCTTGTAGGGGTGTAACTTCAAACGTTTGTGTAACACCTTGTGCACCGTAGACTTCGGTATCTTTAGTTGGCATGAAGCTTGTCTCACCGATTTCCTTGGTGACCGTGTGAAAGCAGTTTGAATGTTTTCCACCGTCCCATCGGAAACTGATGGTCTACCACTGCTCTTTCCCTTTTCCACGTTTCCAGTTTCCAAGAATTTTTTCATCCACGACTTAATTAACTTCACATCAGGTGGATTCTTTCCATACTTTGTTCTGAACCTTCGCTGAACACTGACAGGAGATTTTGTTTCTGCAAGCCACACAACACATTGTGCTTTCTCTGTCACAGACGCCATCTTAACTGAACAGCTACTACAGCGCTCCTAGCGGCGAATGCGGTACGAAAACACACCAGAACAGAAACTCTATGCGTGTACGAGATCACCTGTAAAAAGAAAACGGATGTAAGATTCGTCATTAAAACATGAGAGCATACTGTTTTCAGGGTAAACATTTGTGGACACCCTGTATATATATATATATATATATATATATATTAATTCTGAATAATTATTTATGTAAAAATAACATACCCTATCATTCTTTCGGGGATTAAAAAGCCATTAACGGACAAGAAACACTAATATCTCCATAGGGAGATTAAAGGGATTTTTTTTTAAAATTTTGAGTGTCACTCTCACCCTCTCTCCCCTCAGTGCTAATCCCATGACCCAATCCTTCCCCTCAGTGCCACCCCTGTACCCACTCCAGCATTTTGCATCCATATTACTGAAATTTACTCTGGAAAAATGTTTCAATATGTAAGCCACTTATGATGCAAAAATAACCTCTGAAAATTTAAATTAGTTATTTAAACATAAAATTTTTGATGTTCTTGAAGTAAACAACATACTATTTCTTAAAGTTCTAAGTAGCCCTATTTACTTTATATACTATTATCTTCGTTTAATCTTTTTATATTTTTCATTTCTCAGGTGTGTATCATTCATCCCATTATTACCAAATTATTACCCTTACTTATAACTTTTCTTGTATTTTATACCTAAATTGTTTATTAATTTAGTTTGCCTTATTTTGGAAATTTTATCCATATTCTGAAAAAAAGTTAAATTTCGTGCCGATTTCGTGTCATTTGGTTTGCTAAGTTTGAAAGTGTGACAGCGGTACAACGTGAGTTTCGCCGTGTGTATGGTGTTCGAAAAGCTCCTAAATACGACTCCATAGTGCAGTGGTACCGCATATTTGAAGAAACGGGGTCTATCACTAAACCACATGCAGGTGATCGTAAGAATTAACGTCTCGTTATGATCTCTGTCGTGTCCGAAAAGGTGGGTCATATTGAAAACTAATTAGGTTTGTCGCAATCTTCCATCTTTGTGGGCTTTGTTTGCCAAATATTAAACTATACAATGTTACTGTTTCCATTTTACATCAATTTTATTTTATCCATACCCAAACGGATCACCCTGTGTATATATATATATATTTTTTTTTTTGCCTCATTTCTACGATTTGGTGTAGTGGGGAGTTGTTACCTTTCTTCTTTTCCTATATATCGTAACCATCTATGCATGACTGCTCAGGTGCTATGTACAGAAAAAGAGGACATTAAATGACGCCTCCCGCTTCTGTGTTGCCGAGTAGTATGGCCGAAAAATGGTAGAGTGCATAACTGCATATGCACTTGCAATGCTGATCAAATGAGTGTCAGTCAGTGTCACACACCCAACCCCCATTATTGCAAAGTGCCCCACCCCCTCCAGGGTGCCAAAAAAGGGGAAAATTCCCCCAGCTGCAACAAGCTGGGGGAGTCCACCTAACCTAAAAGAGAGAGAAGAGACTTTGGGGGAGAAGTTTGGACGGCATCACCCCCCCAAACGGGTATACCTAACTTAGGAGAGAAAGAGAGAGTACTGCAAAAGGCCTTGCGGCCCATACCGAGGAGGTACCAATGGCAACGGGTGCCAGGGAAAAATTCTGTCACCCTCAAATACAGTAGTGTGCAAGATTCGGTCTAACCTTTTCTTGAACAGATCCACAGAGGAACTGTTCACAACTTCTGAAGGTAGCCTGTTTCACGTGTCACAGATCTTATACGTAAAGTAATTCCCACACACACTAGTCCCAAACCGTTTCAAATCCAACTTCCAACCATTGTTGCGAGTTGGGTTATCATTTAAACTAAACATGCCTCTAAAATCGACATTATTCAACCCGCGTAAGAACTTGAAAAATTCGATGAGTTGACCGCGCAGCCTCCGAGTTTCGAGCGAAAACAAGTTCAGGGCGCGTAAGCGTCGTTTTAGCCCATATGCCTAACGGAAGGTATTAGCTTTGTGGCCCTCGCTTGCACTCGCTCCAGCCTCTCAACATCTTTCCTGAGGGTGGGCGAACAGAACTGCACAGCATACTCTTGGTGCGGCCAAACCAGAGAATTGTACAGGGAGAGCACAATCTCCTTGTTCCGAAATCGAAATTGCCTCCTGATATAACCCAAGAACTTCTGGGCTTTCTTTTCCACCTCTACGCACTGTTTGGTAAACTTAAGGTCGCTGCTAATTAGCACACCCAAGTCCTTTTCTAAATCAGTCGCCTCGATATTACTTCCCAACATGGAGTAGTCCGACTTGGGATTGGCGTAGCCAATGTGCATCACCTTGCATTTACCCAAGTTAAACGGCATTTTCCATTTTTCGGACCACCCTCCTATCCTACGTAGGTCCGCATGCAGTTGCTCGATCGCCTATGGCTTCCTAACATTGGCCCCATGCTTCATGTCATCAGCGAATTTGGCGATCCTACTGACAATGCCACCGTCGATATCATTTATGTAAATTATAAACAACAGTGGCCCCAAAACGGAACCCTGAGGAATCCCGCTAGTGACCGAGGCCCAACCCGAACTAGCCCCTTTAATTACAACCCTCTGCCGCCTATTCTTCAGCCAGTTTTCAATCCACCTACCTACTTCCCCACCGATACCCAGCGCGCGCACTTTGGCCATTAGCCGGCGGTGAGGTACCTTATCAAAGGCTTCCTGAAAGTCGAGATAAAGTATATCAATCGCCCTACTCTTACCATACTCACTCAACATGACGTGGAAAAACTCGAGTAAGTTGGTGAGACACGACCTATGCCGTCTAAACCCATGTTGAGAGTTCCCAAGCAGCTTGTAGGAATCCAAATGGTCAACGATCCTATCCGCTATTATCTCCTCTAATAATTTACCTACAACCGAAGTGAGACTAATGGGACGATAGTTCCCTGGACTTTCATGATCCTCTTTCTTAAAGATAGGGGTCACATTGGCTTCCCTCCAGTCACCAGGCACCTGGCCCGTCTCCAACGATTTGTTGAAGACTGTAGCCAGGTTGGGAGCCACCTGATCACTCACCTCCCCCAACACTCTAGGGAGGAACTGTTCTGGCCCAGGAGCCTTAAACGCGCTCAGTTTGTCTATTCTATCGGCAACGACTGTCGCGCTACACCGAACACTATCCAGGCCAGCACCTTCGTGCCTGACGCCTGGCTCGGGGATAACGCGGGTGTCCTCCCTGGTGAACACTCCCGCAAACAAAGTACTCATTCAGCACATTAGCGATGTCCGCGTCGGAGGTCCGCAGAACGCCGCTGGGCTTTCTACTATTAACATAACTGAAGAACTCCTTAGGGTTTCCTTTGCAGAGGCTTGCCACCCGGAGTTCTTCGTTACGTTTCGCTAGCCTAACCTTCGCCTTCACTTCTTTGCACAGGCGGACATACGCCTCAATGTTCTCATGGGAACGGTTGGCTTTCGCCCTCTTATACGCAGCTTTCCTGTTTCGGATAGCCGAAGCGATGTCACGACTGAATCACTTAGGCTGCGTTCCGGAATGCACTCCACACTTCCTCCAACATCGCCACAGACCTCTAACCCCATCTCACCTACGCTATCCCGGAGACCAATAAAGTCCGCCCGCCGTAGATTGAGCTTACTGCCTCTAGAGTCACTACGCTTCACCCGAGGGAGGCAGACACAGAACCTGATCAGAGCGTGATCACTCCCTCCCAACGATTCGTCAACGGTGAGGCCAATGACGAGGTTGTCTTCGGTCGTGAATATTAAGTCTAGAACGCTTTCACCTCGTGTAGGCCCATTGACCCACTGAGTGAGGAAGTTCTCATCAGCAAAGTCAACTAGCCTCCTCCCTTCGGCATCAGCAGTCCTGTCTTCCCACTTTATGCTGCGACAGTTGAAGTCTCCTAAAACTACACACACCCTGTCCCATAGCAGGCTACGGAGTTCGGTGTACAGGCCTGTATCCTCCTCGAGGAGGAGATGCGGAGGTCTGTACACCAAGATTAACCTATAGTTCGTCCCTCCCACGTTCAGATCGACGCCAAGGAGCTCCCGTTCCGATCGGAACTGGCAGTCAACCGGACTCAACGTGTCCCTCACGTATATTAGTACCCCTACCCCCTCCCCACGGGTGCGGTCCTTATGAAACATTCTATACCCGGGAATTTCGAACTCCCCAACGTAGTCCTTACGATCAGTATGATTCCAGGATTCGGAGATAGCAACGATATCCTGGTATTCTGATGCTAAGAGCGCCCGTAGCTCACAAAACTTATTCCTAATCGACCTAGCATTAAAAAGCACTGCACGGAGGGAGCCTTCCCTATTCTGACCGCCCCCTAACACGACCCTTTTCCCGAACAGCCAGGGCTGTCGGGAGTTGAACACCCTCTCACCAACGAGGGGACAACTTCCGCAGGAGGCTGAGCCCTTCTCCAGCGGGGAAGGAGGGTCACCCATCTGTACATGGACGCACCCTTCAGTTGAAGGTACGTCCGCCACCGGCTCAACATCATCTCTCCCCGGTGGGGGCCCATCATCAATCCCCGGGCTTGACCTCACCATACGGTATAGGTGCCGGTCAAGCAGCGTCCCTAGCACACCTTTACCCTTGACATTGAGGTGGACACCAACCCTCTGATACAGGTCCCACCTACCCGAAAACGCGTCAAACGGGTCAACAAACCTCACGCCCAGTGGGACGCACAAGAGAGAGAGAGGGAGAGAGCTGCTCATTATATAAAGAAACAGTTCTTCAGTGTGAACAGTGTAGGCGGGCTCTGCCCTGTACAGCTCAAGTCCTTTGTACCAAAGTTCATGATATTTCGAAGAGTCTAAACCTTTTAAATAAGCATCCAGTTCCATACCATTCTCGCCTTGTTCATTCCTAGACTTGGTAAACCCGTCGAGCAGAGCGGTTTATGCGTATTCAAGAACCGTATCAAAATAAAGCAATAAAGCATATCCGCAACACGTGCGTCTAATATAGGCTTTAGCTTGCGGAAATCGATGATTTCAAACATTTTGTCGAAGATGAAACGGTTTCGCGTAGGGACAAGAACGTTATTATCAGACGCATTCTTCCACAAAAATCGTATGTCAATGCATGGCTGATCGCTACTTATACACAACGTAAAAACAATGGCATATGAGGTGGGTATCACTAATCTGTTCTCGTCTTGTACCTACACCTGCAGGTATTTTATAATGATCCTCGCTCCACTTCTCAACTATCACGAAGACTATTCATCTCTTCAACACTTAAATAAACAACATTACGTTTACCAGAGTTTGTCTTCAAGTCGTTTCAAGTACATTGTTAATGGCACCGGTTTTTCTTCTGAACACACGCAATGACTTCGTCACGGACGCATCGTATACAGCATTGAGAATGCTGCTCAAAGGAAGCCCCATCGTATTCTATTGTGAGGAGCACACGTCCAGTCGGGTCAAGCTCTGAGATGACCATGAACAGCCGGTGCGCGGTTTGGCTCGGAGACAGGTGTGGGAAACGAGTCACACGGACGAGTCATACCAAGCGTTAATGTTTCGTGTACGGGTTTGTTCCAGCATGAAAGAATCATGTGAATATTTGTGCCCATTATACCGGGCAATCAGAATTTTTTTCCGACACACGGAGTAATATCGGTTTTAATGTTTTATCATTCCCCAGATTGCGTACCAGATATTTTTATTCAGGATGATTTTTAGGAACTAAACACATTTTATTCACACTCCGGCGCACTATTTGAGAGAAACATGTGCCCTTATTTATCCGTTTTGCCTAGCAAGCGATACTCGTCTCTAAATTCTATTAAAGACTCTCACAGGCCTTTAGCCACAACCTCACTACGAACCTCGTCATGATATATATGAATGTAGTGGTAAAAGTATTTGACTATACATGATGACAAGATTTACATTCTCGGCCGCAGGGCACGCGTACTTGGTATGATGCAGAATGACATAATACCGCTTGTCATACCACTCATGAACAAGACTCACTACCCATACCCGTTGCTTCTCTTCTGCACTTGTTTCTTTCACTTCACGGTATATGTACGCTTTTACACTGTTTAGCCGTACAACGTAGTCCATTACATCGTTTGTGCCGCGAAATCCGGCAATGTTCTCGCCAGAATATCCATAGAGTATTTGAACCTCTTGTTCCTCAAGCTTCACACGGTTCAATGTAGCCTTAAAAGTCTCAAAGGAGGGAGGGATATGGAGTCTTTCAGTATTTACCACATCTTCCGACTTTACCGAATACCACTTCATAAACGTGGAGCACGCAATATCAAAGGTAGCCATCATTATTTTTCGTCTACGAGATCCTTGATCTCGTCAGTCAACTCTCCGAGGAATTCACCAAGAGGCGGCATGTATTTACTCTCCCTCGCTGTGAATATTACGCTATCTGTCTGCGTACAGGACCCTCCGCCCAAGAGAGTGCAGTAGTCCCCAAAGCTTGATGCGTGCATATGCCGTTGTGAAGCTGGCTACAGGTATGTTTGTAACACGTGAGGTATCTGTGGCCAGTTCGGTGATGATGTACTTTATTATGTACGTATTACCTACATTCACGATCTCCATGACCTCTTTATCGGGGGCATTGGCATAATCCCACACCTCGTTATAACTTTGGGCCAGATGAACATTCTCCATGCCTGTATTCTGCGCAAATTTTTCCCAAAGACTATTTAGACAACTTTGCATTAAAGCGCTTGCCAGGGTTCTTAACAATTTGGACCCGGTCAAGTTGTATCCCTTCAAGGTCACGGTAGCGCGGAATATATGCCGATTTTTCACCCTCGGTCGCAAATTCTCGCGGGTACCCTGATGCTTCTACCTTATCCTTCAAAAAAGTATTTATATACGGCGTGAAAAGGTTGGGTAACTTCTGGAACCTCCACACTTCATATACTGTATCTTCAATATTCTGTAGCCATAGCGAACGGCTAGGAACAGCTCAGGGTTTGTATATACGCCTCTGATCTTCCGCTGGTTGGTTGTGTGGTTACAAACCACATTTTTCTCCTCTGCGCACTTCACACACAGGGGAAACATGAGATTGTGATCGAAACGACGGATAAGATCGGTATCCATAAATCGCGAAGGGGGAGCACGTTTACGAAAGAAAGACCGAAATAGTTCTTGCTCATATTTGTTGAGAACTCATTGATGGTGAGGCGCTCCTACGGGGCGCTCCTACGGGGTACGGATTGTTCTTCATCATGTAGGGGTATAAAGAACACAAGTCACAGTAATGGAGTTTCACGCCCTCAGCATGCGGAAAGTATAGCCTGAACGGGTTTGTACGCCCTCCGAACAAGCTATCACCGTAGTTTAGAGGATCCAACACCATTGAACGTTTGATCGTGTTTATTTCTTCACGTTACTGACCATCTGTTTCCATCTGTGCATCATACTCATGCTCCCACAAGATCTTGTGAGTGAACTGGGAGCCTATAAGCTGATCGCGTGGGCGGGTCCATGCAAGACTGTCGGCAGGAGATCTACCGTGGATATTTCCTCCGATTCCAGAATCAGGACGTGGGCAGCCATGCCACCAGCAACCGTTAAAGGAGTACATAGTCTTCTCACCAGTGGCCCGGTCTTCGCTAAACCATCAACTTAAAAAACACGACCATTGATCTTAATGGGTATTTCCCCCGTGTTGCGGGCACGTTTTATGTATACACCGGTCTGCTGTTGTAGGTGTATGGGCCAGTAAATAGCCTTATACCCATAACTGCGAGGGTTGTTTCTGTGAATGACAGATAAGGTGTCTTTAGGCATGAAATTGTTCTTGAACACATTAAAGCACAATGATGCGATCGTGGTTGCGACTTGCAGCGGGTCGCAGTTGAACCGATCTATGTACATCCTTCTAAAGGCCTGGAAACATACTCTAAGCACGCGCACATCATTCACGCGATACGCTCACATTCATCAGCTATATTGTAAGGATTATCTTCATTAAAACTGTTGTAGTAGCGGACAAAATCTTCACGCTCACTATCACTCATGTTGGTGTAATTAAAGTAATGTTTGGGGGGAGGTAATCCCACGTAATTTAAAGTGTTGCTAGTGAGAAAAGTGTAAGGGAAATACCCTTTTGAAACTTTGGCGCCTACACTCATCACCTTGGGTAGCTTGGCTAGTTTACAAGGTGTGAATAATAACGTATCTTTAAACTGAATATTATCTCTTATTTGCATTTGTATGAGTTTATTTCCCCTTTTCAAAGGGTCGCCTGTAAATATCTCCGATGACTCGTGTTCAAGCAGTTCCTTATAAAGGAACTGTATGTCAAATTTTGCCCCGTTATGGGTAAGAATATACAGTCATTTTTTTTAACTTGTCCACTAACTTGACAGTATAGGACACAAAGAGTTTCACAGGGTTATCGTGGGCGATCGTTTTAAAAACGTTTGTCCGTTTACCACATTTGTGACACTCACCACACTCAATCGTCATGCACTCATCGCAGAGAATCTGATTTACAAGTAGATGTGGGATTAACCTCTTTGGTTTCAGCAACCGTATATGTTTCTATATCGTAGTACACAGTTATACAAGGTCTATTTTTAGGCTTAGCGTCTTTCATATAACATACATGCTTTACTCCATCCGCCTTATATTTCTCATGACATGTAGGACAGTGAATTTCATCACATTTATGCATGAATTTCCCACAATTATCCATCATATGAAACATACCACATTCACAGATTCTCATTTTCCTGCAAGTGCCAATTGACTTTTGGGGCTCAAAGCAATTATTATTGAAAAATGTGCGTCTACACACATTACAATTCCTCTTCTCAGCTTCAACTAGACGGCTTTCGCATTTGGAGCTTTTACACTGCTCACACACCATATGCATTCCTAACAATGTCAATGTTTCACTATATCATCCGCAAACTCGAGACATCCTTTATACAAATCATGACGCCTTCCATATTTTCGATTTTTATCATAACTCGCGTAAAGGTTCCTCATATTACGGATGGGGAGATACGTGCCCTGACAGCCCTAAAATAAGTAGGGGGTCTTGTACGATCTCTCACACTGCTTTTAAAAATACACTCGGTCCTACGACCGATCATCCATTCCAAATACAACTATACGAACATTCATTTCCTGCTCCACCCTTCTCAACTCTTCAGGACCCATATTACAATCAAACTCAAGCTTGCAATCTGAAGCCAGTTTACGAGCACGCTGCACAACCATAGGCAACCAAATTTTTTGGGCGTGTATTTAGCACAGTAAACATATGGGCCAAGACTAATGCTATAAAGCCGCAACCACGATCGGTGTTTATATGCCGTCTGTAAATAGACTGAGAATGGGAGTTAAGAGTATAAGGTGTGGCACTATGACCTGCAACCCGGAATACGCTGTCACTGTCTACCGTGAAGTTGTCCATATTGAAGGCTGTACTACTTTGAGAGGCATGCATTATACGGCCCAAGATATTTTCTATATCTACAGCAGCTAAGCGTCTGAATGGTATTATTACCCAAAAATCATCTACACCCCCATCATCTGACCCAAACCCGAAGGATAACCTCTTCCTGACTTCACTTTCGTCGCTGTTTTGAAGGGCAAACTCCACAATACGTTCAACTACGCGTCGCAGACTGTGTTCAACACCATTGCTATACAGAGTTCCAGGGTCAACCCTGATTATATACCGATTTCTAGTCAGGGCCAGGGTGGGGGTAGAGGTGCGCACCAACTCGAATGTTATGCCATTCTCTACAGAGCGAGAAGCTGCAGCTGTTCTGGAGGATGTACCTGGAATTGAACAGGAATAAGGGGGTACAACTTTATTTGAGGAGGGAGCTAGTGTGGGGGTTGTGTCGTAAGACGTAGAGGATTGGGACTCTATTATTGGGGGTCTAACAACTATTGCACTCCTGGCACGTTTTATACCTGACGTGGAAGGCTCTTCATCATGCCTCCGCTATGAATTGTCGCGTGGTGGTGTCACAGGTGTCGTTGGTGTGGGCTCGTCAGCGGGGATGGAGTCTGTAACCACAACTACACTGTCATCGGGGTCGTTTGTAATATCGACGATGGGGACATCATGCTGTATCTCGTCGTCATTCACAGTTCTGTGGAAGAGGAAAAACAAGACTGCAGAATATAAGGAACATCACTTACATTTTTATTATATTTTGTAAATGTTCCACTTCTGGGTGTGACGTGTTAGAGATGGAATTTGTAGAAAAATTCAGGTTTACGAGCCGGTCCACGTGTATTATATCTGGCCCTACAGGATGTGGTAAAACTGTTTATGCTTAAAATCATTAAAGATAAGAGGGAGATGTTCTCAAAATTTGTGCATAAAGTCAAATGGTGCTATTCGACGTACCAGTCAGTATTCAACGAGTACCAAGATGATATTTTGTTCCACAAAGGCTTATATGACGTTAAATCGTCAAAGGGAAATGAGCATGCAGTCATTGTAATTGACGATCTCATGTTAGAAATGGATAAAACGTTTGCCGAGACAGTTATAGTGTTCTCCTACCATCTTAACATAAGCGTATTCTTCATCAATCAGAATCTATTTTTCAAAAATAGATACATGCGCGATGTGTCAAGTACACAATATCTAGTCTTATTCACGCAAAGTAGAGATGTGTCACAAATTGGGGTATTAGCCAATCAAATATTCCCGAATCAGCGTAAGGTGTTTTTGGAAGTTTATAAAAAAGCTAGAAGTCAGTGTTACGGATATTTGCTTTTGTGACCTTCACCCGCGAAACACGTTTAGGGTGCTTCTTAAAGCGAATATATTCCCAAAAGAGCCTGAAACGGTGTCTATTCCAGAATGACAAATAGGCTAAAGAAATACCGTGAATTAATAAAACTCTATCATCGATTGCCCCGGGCATTGTAGCAGATGTTTGTTGAAAATATCGACTCGGACTTTTTAAAATGCATCTGTGAAATCTGCCTTAATATTATAAAATGTAAAGTACCAATGAAACCACCTCACAAGGCTCGCCTACGTCGTTACAAGAACATAATACGTACGCTCACTCGTAAAAGTCAAACTTTGGGGAAGAAAAAGCGAATTATTGTTCAAAGAGGGGGATCATTCCTCCCCATCTTATTTTCAGTTTCGGAACCTTTACTGACTGGATTAATATAATGAAGAAAGTGGTAGTGATTCCACACGAGGTCTATGCTTCACTGCAAAGTTCAAAGAGTCCAGACACGGTTCTAGAACCCCGTAAAAGCAGGCTTAAAAGGATGGAAAGCGAATCGATAGCCCTATTAAACAGTGAAAAAGTCACCTGGTGAGAAAAGGATCTTATACTAAGAGGCTCTGCAGAAATTTCTTCATGAGTACGAAGATTATAAGAATCCGACAAAGATCCCCGTGATTATTAGGCACAGCGCGGGCAACGATATGCATGGCGACATAGGACCTGGGGCCGACGTTAGAGATGACCAACCAAATAATAACGATGCGCCCCCACAACATATCTAACATGTATTAGAAAGCAGTCTCCCACATACATTGAGGAATAAAGGCTTAAGTCTTTATAATCTATTGAGTGAGGACCCCATCATACAGTGGACCGATACAGGCGAGGTCATTGTTGAAGGAACAAAGGTACAGAGATCGAATATCGTCAACATTGTCCATGATCTGGTGAGAAAGTGGGACAGGCCCTCACCATCAGGATGGAAGCATATTAAAGACTACAACAAATAAACGTCCCCAAAACATTGGTAGGAAATCTGAACAGGTTAAAAGACTTGGAGCAAGCCTCGCATGTGCCACAACTGAGTACGCCATCACCCCGAACGGTAGCATCTCTGAAGAGGAGAAAGAAGAAATCACACAACAACGGCCAACCTTCTCCACGTGCCTCTAAAATACACAAATGGCTAACATATTAAGAAAACGCTATTATGACATTTCTAACCCAGCCTCCTACGGCAGTGATGATAGACTGTACAGAGGTGTTTACAATGATGGAGTAGGGAAAAAAGATGTTGAGAGGTTTTTGCGGGAGCACGATGCTTATACACATCATAAGACGGTGAGAAAAAGGTTTAAAACATCCAAGACAACAGCGGCTTCGATTGACTCTATTTGGCAAGCGGATTTAACAGACATGCAAAGATATTCAGTATATAATGATGGCTATCGCTACATCCTCTTCATAATAGATGTATTCTCTGGATATCTGTGGCTAATTCCTCTGAAAAATAAATCGCCTGAAACAGTTGCTAAACTACCAAAACGCTGATGTTGCAAGAAAATAGGATTCCAGGCTATTTTTGTACGGATATGGGGAAAGAATTTATAGGCCGAGCTTTTCAGAACATGTTGGCAGAGTTTAATATCAGTTACTACACTAGCAATTCTATACATAAACCCTCTTTAGCTGAAAGAGTTCAACGTACCATAAAGGAACGCATGCATCGCTATTTTACACATAAAAACACATACAGATATATAAACATTCTGGAATCATTGGCCTCATCATACAACCGTTCACACCATCGCGCAATTGAGACAACAACTAACGAGGTTTTAAAAAGAAGTAAGGACACAGAGCGTGAGGTGAGAAGAGATATTCGTAGATCACCGCCACACTCTACACGTTTCAAAATGAACGATTCTGTAAGGCTATCGCGTTCGGGAAATAAATTCGCGAAGGGATTTGAGCAAGGCTGGACACGAGAGAGTTTAAAGTTAGGGCTATGAGACCTAAAGGCGAGATAATGCTGTATTACGTTGAAGATTTGAATGGGGAAGAAATAGCAAAAGGCTTTTACCGCGAAGAGTTGCAAAAGTGGCATTTAATTTAGAAAAAAATGTGTTTAAAATTGAAAACATTTTAGGCAGCAAGGCTCAGGAAAAATAAAAATGTACCTGGTAAAATGGCTAGTGTACCCAGAAAGCTTCAACACCTATATAAAAGCTGATGCAATAATGAAGCTTAAATAGCATACAACATGGCGCCTAACCACTTCTGTGTCACACTACCGTCCTCTTCTTCTCTCTCTCTCTCTCTCTACATCCTATCAATACCCTGGCCAACTTTGTAACAGAAGTCCATGGGCCCATTGAATTGGAACGTGATTCGTATGAGGTGGGGATATGCGAAATTCAGCTATCCACCGTTTTTACGGTTCTTAGAGATCGTGATGAGTGTGAAAAGGAAGGGGTAATTAGGGATGAAACCATGCTTGCCGCCCGTTGTGGGGAGGGACTGTATTACACTACAGTAGTAACACTAGGCTCAGGTCGTTATGTTTGCGGCTGAGGATGTTGTGAGAGACTTAAACGGAAGTTTTAAAAGCTCAAATCTTACAGCTGATTTAGTATGCGAAATCGTAAACAAAGAAACCCCTGCACATGTTCTGACCTTAAAATCACAGGATAATAGAAATATTAAAGACAAAGGACTGTTCAAAATTATAACCTCGGGCCGATATGGAGCAGCGGTCCAAAGCGATACCTTTCACGAGGCACATGACTTGTCCAACTTAATGTATCAGTTGAAATTGGAGAAATTGGGTGGTGGTTATCCATCCCCAGACATGTGTTATATTTACAGCAAACATCGTGGAGCACCAGTTTATTGGGGATACCCAGGCGCGTCTGCTCCGCATTGCTCACATACCCAACCATAGAGGGAAGAGCTTGAGCATTACATATGACAAGCCGACTATGTAAATGTTGCGCCCAATCTATTAACCAATATCTCAGTATACAGTATATAAGAACGATTAAGGGAAAATGTTTCCCATTCGGTGACGGGAGCTTAACAGTGAAGCTCCACTTTCGTCGCACTGAATTATAATGACCCGAAGGCCTTTCACAGTCTATCGAGGGGTGAGATACCAGCGTGGGAGTGGGCTTAGATCCATTTTTTCAACCGTACTACGTACGGCTGTCCCCTTGCTGAAGAGGGGCGCCAGATACCTCGGGAGGAAGGCGCTACAATCGGGTTTTAACACGGTAGAAGACTTAATGGCTGAGGCTAGACCTAAAGAAGCTCTAAAAAAGCACTTAAAGCGTACACCGGACGAAATCAAAGATTCAAAAAGAAAAATGCGTGGTGGCGAGAAGAAGAGAGCCGTCCGGAAGAAGAAGAAGAAGGGGTTACCAGCAAGTGGCGTTAAACGTAAAAAGACATCAAAAAAGAAGTGTTCTAAGCGAATGAAACCTATGGTTGATAATTTTTTTAACTGATATAAGCTAAGGACTTTGCTCTCACGAGTCATAGGATGTTTACTACTTGTCGAGAGAGTGCCACTATTTCTGACTCGTCATGGCACGCTTCATCCATCCGTGTAGCTCTCAATGTCGTAAATCGGACCTGTCCCTCTTTGATATGCCCCAACACAAGTTTCTATTGAACACAGTGACCTTATTACAATTAACCCATTAAACACACTTAGTTCCCTGAGTGCCCTTATAGAATTTGTGATACCCAGCTCACGCCCTTACTTTTTTGATGCAAGCTGCATGCACATGTACGCTAAACTACGTATAGCCCATTCAGATGGAACAGACTGCGATGATAAATATGTATTTCCAAAAACAAACTTTCTACACTCCATATTCAGCCAGTGTGGTGTGTATTTAAATCAGGTCGACATCTCGGCAGGAACGGGTTATTATCACCTCCAAGCCTATCTGGAAAATGTTCTCAACTTTTCAAAAGAAGCGAAGGATACCTTTTTAACTGCCGAGGGCTATTATCAGACGAAAGACGAAAGTAGTATAAAAGATAAATTTAAAAATTCTAAAAAGATTACGAATGTTTTGGACGCCTGCATATAGACTTCACATTCTTGGAGAAACTGTTTATGAATGGCATCGACATGAAAATAAAGCTCACCCGCACGAATCCTGAGATCTGCATAAATCTGGGAACTGATCAAGAAGAGGGCGCAAAACCCGTTGTGGTTCATGTTATGGAAACATACCTTCGCGTACGGCGAGTGAAACTAAGTTCACCAAAACAAATAGAAATTGAAAAATTTACTACATGCCACAGTAAAATACCCAATTAACAGAGTACAGATCAAACTATACACGGTATCCGCAGGGTTGGGCTCGAAGCAGATAGAAAACATCGCCCTGGGGGCTCTACCTAAAAGACTATTAACTGGATTGCAGGAACACGCTTCGGTGAATGGAAAATATAAAAAGAACGCCTTTAAATTCGAGAATTTCGGCCTTAAAACATAACTCTATACGTCAACGGTGTTACGCTGGGAGGGACATTGTATACGGACTACGCATCAGACGCCATGTTCCCACTTTGCGCGAGGGCTTATAGCAATCTGGCCCATATTGCCAGTGCTTGTGATGAGCTTGGGATTGGGGCAACGAAGAAAGAATTCATCGAACAATTTAACCTTTATCCGTTTGACATCACTCCTGACTTATCTGCTAGTGTAAATACACACTTAAGTCCGCAACAAAGTGGGAAATCTCAGTCAGATTGGAATTCGCCAACCCGATAGACTCGCCTATAAGTGTACGAATATACCTCGAGTCACAAGCTCTAATAGAAAGTGACCGCCCGATAAAGAGGTCATGGAGATCGTGAATGTAGGTAATACGTACATAATAAAGTCCAACATCACCGAATTGGTCACAGATACCTCACGTGTTACAAACATACCTTTAGCCAGCTTCACAACGGCATACGCACGCATATGGGATACGGGTGAGGGTGGGGGAAGAGCTGAAATATATCGTGAAGGCGAAGAGCATCACGCTTAACCTGGCGAACCGACGCGACGGGTCCTTAACTTTGACTCGCTGAAGGAGCTAGTGTGCTTGGAAGATGAGGGTGACCAACCGTCCCAACTGATTGTAGGGACTCACAATTTTCGGGCACAGAAACTGGGGGCTTGAAGGAACTTAGGGGCACGAAGGTATGCCCTAACACTTATAGGAAACGTTACCAGGTGCCTAGTACCTAGGATACCGTACCCTTTGAGTACCATAACTCTTGAATGTAATTATATATATATATTGTTAACGATATGTTTATTTTATTTATTACGTATATTTGAATGTTTATTAAATAAATCATGTTTGAATTAGGGTTTCATTTTCTCATTTGTGTGTGTGTGTGTGTGTGTGTAGGTTCAGGAAAAGTCCTAAGCTCCGCCCACTGTATGATCGACCAAAGGTCACGTGACCCTTGCTACTACCTGGGCATATCTCTACCCCTGCGTGCTCAGTTGACCGCTGCAAGCACTGGATCTCAGATGTGTATTTGAAGAAATCTCACGTAGACGAAAAATAGTGATGGCTACCATTGATATTGCGTGCTCCACGTTTTTGAAGTGGTATTCGGTAAAGTGAAGATGTGGTGAATACTGAAAGACTCCCTAACCCTCCCTCCTTTGAGACTTTTAAGGCTACATTAAACCGTGCGAAGCTTGAGGAACAAGAGGTTCAAATACTCTATGGATATTCTGGCGAGAACATTGCCGGATTTCGCGGCACAAACGATGTAATGGACTACGTTGTACGGCTAAACTGTATAAAAGCGTACATTTACCGTGAAGTGAAAGAAACAACACGTGCAGAAGAGAAGCAACGGGTATGGGTAGTAAGTCTTGTTGATGAGTGGTATGACAAGCGGTATTATGTCATGCTGCATCATACCGAGTACACGTGCCCTGCGGCTGAGTATGTAAATTTTTTCATCATGGATAAGCTCAAATATTTTACCATTACATTCATATATATCATTACGAGGTTCGTAGTGAGGTTGTGGCTAAAGGCCTGTGTGAGTCTTTAATAGAATTTAGAGACGAGTATCGCTTGCTAGGCAAAACGGATAAATAAGGGCACATGTTTCTCTCAAATAGTGCGCCGGAGTGTGAATAAAATGTGTTTAGTTCCTGAAAATTATCCTGAATAAAAATGTCTGGTGCGCAATCTGGGGAGTGATAAAACATTAAAACCGATATTACTCCGTGAGTCGGAAAAATTCTGATTGCCCGGTATAATGGGCAGAAGTATTCACATGATTCTTTCATGCTGGAATAAACCCGTACACGAAACATTAACGCTTGGTATGACTCGTCCGTGTGACTCGTTTCCCACACCTGTCTCCGAGCCAAACCGCGCACCGGCTGTTCATAGTCATCTCAAGAGCTTGACCTGGACGTGCACTCCTCAAAATAGAATACGATGGAGCTTCCTTTGAGCAGCATTCTCACTGCCGTATACGATGTGTCCGTGACGAAGTCATTGCGTGTGTTCAGACGTAAAACCGGTGCCATTAACAATGTACTTGAAACGACTTGAAGACAAACTCTGGTAATCGTAATGTTTATTTAAGTGTTGAAGAGATGAATAGTCTTCGTGATAGTTGAGAAGTGGAGCGAGGATCATTATAAAATACCTGCAGGTGTAGGTACAAGAAGAGAACAGATTAGTGATACCCACCTCATATGCCATTGTTTGTACGTTGTGTATAAGTAGCGATCAGCCATGCATTGATATACGATTGGTGTGGAAGAATGCGTCTGATAATAACATTCGTGTCCGCACGCGAAACCGTTTCATCTTCGACAAAATGTTTGAAATCATCGATTTCCGCAAGCTAAAGCCTATATTAGACGCACGTGTTGCAGATATGCTTTATTGCTTTATTTTGATACGGTTCTTGAATACGTATACACCGCTCTGCTCGACGGGTTTACCGAGTCTAGGAATGAACAAGGCGAGGCGAAAATGGTATGGAACTGGATGCTTATTTAAAAGGTCTAGACTCTTCGAAATATGAAGAACTTTGGTACAAAGGACTTGAGCGGTACATGGCAGAGCTCGCCTACACTGTTCACCCTGAAGAACTGTTTCTTTATATAATGAGCAGCTGTCGTTACGATTTAGAAGATTATTTCAACTGCCACTATGTGTTGTGAAGAAGAGTTCACGGTTGAAAAGCTCGGATCGGAAAGAATCGGTAAGCTAAATCTGATATAGATATTTGAAGTAAAATCCAAGAAAAGCATTCTTCGTTCTCTCTCTCTCTCTCTCTCTCTCTCTCTCTCTCTCTCTCTCTCTCTCTCTCTCTCGCTCTCTCTCTCGCTCTCTCAGACCTCAACTGGAATACTGTGCGCAGTTTTGGTCTCCATCCCTCAGGAAGGACATAGAAAGGTTAGAAAGAGTACAAGCAAGGGCTACAAAATTGATCCTTTCAATGAGAGTGCAAAGCTGCCAACGGAGATTGGAGTGCCTAAATCTGTTTAGCTTAGGGACGAGGAGGTTGCGGGGTCAGCTTATTCAAGTCTTCAAGATGCTCAAAGGAATAGACAGGGTAGATTACAGAAACTTATTCTCACTTAATGCCAATCCGACAGGAAATAATGGGTTTAAACTGGAACTAAAGATATTTAGGACCTCTGCCTGCGGAAATTTCTTTTCCTATAAAATAGTTAATATCTGGAACCAACTTCCCTCAGAGGTTGTTTCCAGTCAAAGTGTAAATGTGTTTAAAAATAGGCTAGACAAAGTACTGAATACTCTCATAGTTTAAGATTAAAACATAAGAAAACTCAGCAGGAGTTCGCTTGCACCGTGTCTCTGTGAGCAAGCTAAATATAGAGCTATTTATATATTCTCCACTTTCCTGTAAAATTTCCTTGGCTACTTTTCCAGGGTCAAGGTATTTTCTTCAACCTTTTTCCATACCTGCCTTTGGCAGGGAGGGAGCGGAGGGTGGGGAGAGAGCCTTCTACTTTTCTATCCAGTTTTCTACTACTGTTAGGATAGTTGAAAGAAAAATAAACTTTTAATAACAGGAACCTCCCAGAGTGGACTGAAAGGTCTTTGAGGCTTCCTCTTGTCCTTGTAACTCCTTGTAACTCTCTCTCTCTCTCTCTCTCTCTCTCTCTCTCTCTCTCTCTCTCTCTCTCTCTCTGCAATGCTTTTTAATGCTAGGTCGATCGGGAACAAGTTTGGCGAGCTACGGGCGCTCTTAGCATCAGAATACCAGGATATCGTTGCTATCACCGAGTCCTGGATTCATACTGATCGTAGGGACTACGTTGGGGAGTTCGAAATTACCGGGTATAGAATGTTTCGCAAAGACCGCACCCGTGGGGAGGGGGGTGGGGTACTAATATACGTCAGAGACACGTTGAGTCAGGTTGACTGCCAGTTCCGGTCGGAACGGGAGCTGCTTGGCGTCGATCTGAACGTGGGAGGGACGAACTATAGGTTAATCTTGGTGTACAGACCTCCGCATCTCCTCCTCGAGGAGGATACAGCCCTGTACACCGAACTCAGTAGCCTGCTAGGGGATAGGGTGTGTGTAGTTTTAGGAGACTTCAACTGTCGCGGCATAAAGTGGGAAAACAGGACTGCCGATGCTGAAGGGAGGAGGCTAGTTGATTTTGCTAATGAGAACTTCCTCACTCAGTGGGTCAACGAGCCTACACGAGGCGAAAGCGTTCTAGACTTAGTATTCACGACCGAAGACAACCTCGTCACTGGCCTCACCGTTGACGAATCATTGGGCGGGAGTGATCACGGTCTTATTAGGTCCGTGTGTGCGTCCCTCGGGTGAAGCGTAGTAACTCGAGAGGCAGTAAGCTCGATCTCCGGCGGGCGAACTTTGTTAGCCTCAGGGATAGCGTAGGAGAGATGGGGTTAGAGGTTGGCGGCGATGTTCAGGGAGTGTGGAGTGCATTCCGGGACGAGTTTATGGTGCTGCAGTCTGCTGCCATACCCTCAAAACCGGTCACCCCTGCTTCAACGCAGCCTAAGTGGTTCAATCGTGACATCGCTTCGGCTATCCGAAATAGGAAAGTAGCGTATAGGAGGGCGAAGGCCAATCGTTCCCACGAGAACACTGAAGCGTATGTCCGCCTGTGTAGGGAAGTGAAGGCGAAGGTTAGGCTAGCGAAACGTAACGAAGAACTACGGGTGGCAAGCCTCTGCAAGGGGAACCCTAAGGAATTCTTAATGAGTACTTTGCGGGAGTGTTCACCAGGGAGGATACCCGCGTCATCCCCGAGCCAGGCGTGAGGCACGAAGGTGCTGGCCTGGATAGTGTTAGATGTACCGCGACAGTCGTTGCCGATAGAATAGACAAACTGAGCGTGTTTAAGGCTCCTGGGCCAGACCAGTTTCTCCCCAGAGTGTTGCGAGAAGTGCGCGACCAGGTGGCTCTCCACCTGGCTACAGTCTTCAACAAATCGTTGGAGATGGGCCAGGTGCCTGGTGACTGGAGGGAAGCCAACGTGACCCCTATCTTTAAGAAAGGGGATCACGAAAGTCCAGGGAACTATCGTCCCATTAGTCTCACTTCAGTTGTAGGTAAATTATTAGAAGGGATAATAGCTGATAGGATCGTTGACCATTTGAATTCTTACAAGCTGCTTGGGGACTCCCAACATGGGTTTAGACGGCATTGGTCGTGTCTCACCAACTTGCTCGAGTTTTTCCACGTCAAGTTGAGTGAGTACGATAAGAGTAGGGCGATTGATATACTTTATCTCGACTTTCAGAAAGCCTTTGATAAGGTACCTCACCGCCGGCTAATGGCCAAAGTGCGCGCGCTGGGTATCGGTGGGGAAATAGGTAGGTGGATTGAAAACTGGCTAAGGAATAGGCGGCAGAGGGTGGTAATTAAAGGGGCTAGTTCGGGTTGGGCCTCGGTCACTAGTGGGGTTCCTCAGGGTTCCGTTTTGGTGCCACTGTTGTTTATCATTTACGTAAATGATATCGACGGTGGCATCGTCAGTCGGATCGCCAAATTCGCTGATGACACCAAGCTTGGGGCCAATGTTGGGACGCCCGAAGCGATCGAGGAACTGCGTGCGGACCTAGGTAGGATAGAAGAGTGGTCCGAAGAATGGCAAATGCCGTTTAACTTGGGTAAATGCAAAGTGATGCACATTGGCTACGCCAATCCCAAGTCGGACTACTCGATGTTGGGTAGTAATATCGAGGTGACTGATTTAGAAAAGGACTTGGTGTGCTAATTAGCAGCGACCTTAAGTTTACGAAACAGTGTGTAGAGGTGGAAAAGAAAGCCCAGAAACTATTGGGTTATATCAGGAGGCAATTTCAGTTTCGGAACAAGGAGATTGTGCTCTCACTGTACAATTCCCTTGTTCGGCCGCACCTGGAGTATGCTGTGCAGTTCTGGTCGCCCACCCTCAGGAAAGATATTGAGAGGCTGGAGCGAGTGCAGGCGAGGGCCACAAAGTTAATCCCTTCCGTTAGGCATATGGGCTACAATCGACGGTTACGCGCCCTGGACTTGTTTTCGCTTGAAACCCGGAGGCTGCGCGGTCAACTGATCGAGGTTTTCAAGCTCTTACGCAGGTTCAACGATGTCGATTTTCGAAGTATGTTTAGTTTAAATGATAACCCAACTCGCAACAATGGTTGGAAGTTGGATTTGAAACGGTTTAGGACTAGTTTGTGTGGGAATTACTTTACGTATAAGATCTGTGACACATGGAACAGGTTACCTTCGGAAGTTGTGAACAGTTCCTCTGTGGATCAGTTCAAGAAAAGGTTAGACCAAATCTTGCACACTATTTGAGTGTGTACAAAATTTTCCCTGGCTCCCGTTGCCATTGGTACCTCCTCGGTATGGGCCGCAAGGCCTTTTGAGGTACTTCTTTTCCTTGTAACTCCTTGTAACTCTCTCTCTCTCTCTCTCTCTCTCTCCCACCCTCAGGAAAGATATTGAGAGGCTGGAGCGAGTGCAGGCGAGGGCCACAAAGTTAATCCCTTCCGTTAGGCATATGGGCTACAATCGACGGTTACGCGCCCTGGACTTGTTTTCGCTTGAAACCCGGAGGCTGCGCGGTCAACTGATCGAGGTTTTCAAGCTCTTACCCCCGCAGGGGGTATAAAGGTTATGCACATTTCTTCTGGATGTAGTAAACTTTATACTTGGGGTGTGACAGCCCTCCGGTCCCGAGTCGTGGGATTCTAGAGGAACTGGCTGCCAGCTCCTTTAGGTTCTCTCTCTCTTTCGGGAGGGCGGGTAAAGTATTTTGCACAATCCCGTCCCGTGGGTTACTAGGACCCCATCCCATCCCTACTCTGTCCTTTTAGATTACGTTAAGGTTGTTCTCCTCTCACTGAAAAAAAAAAAAAAAAAAAAAACTTTTCTTTTAGTATTAAGTCTTTTTCTCTTCTTTTACTATTAGGACCCTACTGCTACCTCATGCGTGGGAAGAGAGGCTTTGGAACCTCTATAAATAACACCATTTAACGCTCGTAGGTTGTGAGAGACTGGGATGGAGGGGTCCCAGGCGTAGGGGCGCGATGAATGGAGTGTGGCTAGTGCCCCGTTAAGCCCATTCCTAACGCGTAATGGCTTGACCAGCCCCCTGCGACCGTTCTTTGGTGACCAATTGATGGTGCTTGGCTGTACTGCTCTGAGGTGAGAGGGCTTTACTGCCCAGCTGGCTGCCAGGCCAGCGTAAAGTCTCGGGCGTAGCCTCTGGGTCTGGTGGGATATCCCTTGAACACTGGATTCTAAGAGTCTGGCCCACTTGTGAGTGACTAGTAAGACTTAGTAAGGGGCTGCATCTCGCTGTCGCTCCTGGCGGAAAATCCGTGACGCTTGCGTCGCGAGTGTTTGTCAGTTGGTAGCTGCGACACGTTTGGGACGGTCCGGCCCTGGGGAGACCTTTGGTCGGTGCGGCAGCAGGAGAGGTGTAGTCTTCTGGAAGGAATGAACGTCACTTGCGAAAAGGCGGGTGCGGCTACGCGCGGGATTAATTCACCCCCCCCCCCTTTTTTATATACTGGTCATAACGTTTTTGGATAGTTTTCATTGCTAGAACGCTTTATCTTATTCAGAGTATTCAGAAAAACAAAAAAAAAAGAGAAAATATGGCAGGGCCAGCTAAATTGAAAGCAGAATGCTTTAAATGTAAAGTTAATCATTGGTGCGTAGACTTCCCAGAGGGTAGTATCAGCGATATCACATCCCTTAGTGTATGTTTGTTTTGTAAACTTAGAGACAACCACGAAAAGGAAGTTAAAGAGCTAAAGGAATTAGTAAAAAAGCTTGAAGCTAGGGTCGTAGCACTGGAAATCCAACCCAGTGGACAAGATCAAATTAAAAACACACCAGCAGATTCAAACTGTAAGATTAAGTATCTAGAACAAAGGGAGGGCTCAAAGAAGGGGCTGATAGAGAAGGGTGGGAAGGGATCGATAGAGAAGGGTGGGAAGGGGCCTGCTGATGGCCCAAAGAAACCGAAGGATGTAGCTACCTGTCGGGGTGGGTCGGGTGGTGTAACTGCGTGTATGGGTGGCGACGGGTTTCGAAAGGTCTCGGGCAAGAAGGCTGCGAAGCCGAAGCCTGAGACCCCAGTTGCCCCTGTCAAGACCTCTAACCGCTTTAGTCTCCTGTGCTCGAAGGAGGAAGACACCGTTTTGATTGGGGACTCGCAGATCAGGGGCCAGGAGAAGTACTTTGCTTCTGCAAACCGGGATGGGAGGAAGGTAAGGTGCTTACCTGGGCGGGGAACGGCGCACTTAAGGAAGGAGGTAGAGAAGGTGCGCGTGGATAGTCGGAGGACTGCGATCGTTGTCCACGCTGGTGGCAATGACCTGTTCCTCAAAGGCGGTGGGGTAGGTCTTACAGAAGGGATCATCACCGAGATCATGTCTCTTGCGGATGATCTAAAACTGAAGACAGACAGGGGAATGTTAATGGGTATTTTACCGCGAATGAATGTCAGTGACCACGCTCAGTAAGGTCATTGGCATCAACGAGAGGGTACAAGACTTGTGCGTTCCGCTGGGCGTGAAGTTTATTGACCCCTTCGATGCATTTTCGGGTAGGTGGGACCTTTACCAGAGGGATGGTGTCCACCTCAATGACAAGGGTAAAGGTGTGCTAGGCGCGCTGCTCGACCGGCACCTATACAGAATGGTGAGGTCGAGTCCTGGGAGAGATGATGGGCCCCCACCGGGGAGAGATGAGGATGAGCCGGTGGCGGACGTACCTTCGACTGAAGGGTGCGCGAAGTACAGTGGGTGACCCTCCTCCTACGTTGGAGGGGGCTCAGTCTCCTGGAAGTTGCCCCCTCGTTAGTGAGGGGCTCTTCAACTCCCGACAGCCTGGCTGTTCGGGAAACGGGTCGTGCTAGGGGGCGGTCAGAATAGGGAAGGCTCCCTCCGTGCAATGCTTTTTAATGCTAGGTCAATTAGGAACAAGTTTCGCGAGCTACGGGCGCTCTTAGCATCAGAATACCAGGATATCGTTGCTATCACCGAGTCCTGGATTCATACTGATCGTAGGGACTACGTTGGGGAGTTCGAAATTCCCGGGTATAGAATGTTTCGCAAAGACCGCACCCGTGGGGAGGGGGGTGGGGTACTAATATACGTCAGAGACACGTTGAGTCCGGTTGACTGCCAGTTCCGGTCGGAACGGGAGCTGCTTGGCGTCGATCTGAACGTGGGAGGGACGAACTATAGGTTAATCTTGGTGTACAGACCTCCGCATCTCCTCCTCGAGGAGGATACAGCCCTGTACACCGAACTCAGTAGCCTGCTAGGGGATAGGGTGTGTGTAGTTTTAGGAGACTTCAACTGTCGCGGCATAAAGTGGGAAAACAGGACTGCCGATGCTGAAGGGAGGAGGCTAGTTGACTTTGCTGATGAGAACTTCCTCACTCAGTGGGTCAACGAGCCTACACGAGGCGAAAGCGTTCTAGACTTAGTATTCACGACCGAAGACAACCTCGTCACTGGCCTCACCGTTGACGAATCGTTGGGCGGGAGTGATCACGGTATTATTAGGTTCCGTGTGTGCGTCCCTCGGGTGAAGCGTAGTAACTCGAGAGGCAGTAAGCTCGATCTCCGGCGGGCGAACTTTGTTAGCCTCAGGGATAGCGTAGCAGAGATGGGGTTAGAGGTTGGCGGCGATGTTGAGGGAGTGTGGAGTGCATTCCGGGATGAGTTTATGGTGCTGCAGTCTGCTGCCATACCCTCAAAACGGTCACCCTGCTTCAACGCAGCCTAAGTGGTTCAATCGTGGCATCGCTTCGGCTATCCGAAATAGGAAAGTAGGTATAGGAGGGCGAAGGCCAATCGTTCCCACGAGAACACTGAAGCGTATGTCCGCCTGTGTAGGGAAGTGAAGGCGAAGGTTAGGCTAGCGAAACGTAACGAAGAACTACGGGTGGCAAGCCTCTGCAAGGGAACCCTAAGGAGTTCTTCAGTTATGTTAATAGTAGAAAGCCATTAGAAGCATGATAGGTCCTTTAAAGGACGGAAGCGGCGTTCTGCGGACCTCCGACGCGGACATCGCTAATGTGCTTAATGAGTACTTTGCGGGAGTGTTCACCAGGGAGGATACCCGCGTCATCCCCGAGCCAGCTGTGAGGCACGAAGGTGCTGGCCTGGATAGTGTTAGATGTACCGCGACAGTCGTTGCTCATAGAATAGACAAACTGAGCGCGTTTAAGGCTCCTGGGCCAGACCAGTTTCTCCCCAGTGTTTTGCGAGAAGTGCGCGACCAGGTGGCTCCCCACCTGGCTACAGTCTTCAACAAATCGTTGGAGATGGGCCAGGTGCCTGGTGACTGGAGAGAGCCAACGTGACCCCTATCTTTAAGAAAGGGGATCACGAAAGTCCAGGGAACTATCGTCCTATTAGTCTCACTTCAGTTGTAGGTAAATTATTAGAAAGGATAATAGCTGATAGAATCGTTGACCATTTGGATTCCTACAAGCTGCTTGGGGACTCCCAACATGGGTTTAGACGGCATAGGTCGTGTCTCACCAACTTGCTCGAGTTTTTCCACGTCATGTTGAGTGAGTACGATAAGAGTAGGGCGATTGATATACTTTATCTCGACTTTCAGAAAGCCTTTGATAAGGTACCTCACCGCCGGCTAATGGCGAAAGTGCGCGCGCTGGGTATCGGTGGGGAAATAGGTAGGTGGATTGAAAACTGGCTGAGGAATAGGCGGCAGAGGGTGGTAATTAAAGGGGCTAGTTCGGGTTGGGCCTCGGTCACTAGTGGGGTTCCTCAGGGTTCCGTTTTGGGGCCACTGTTGTTTACCATTTACATAAATGATATCGACGGTGGCATCGTCAGTCGGATCGCCAAATTCGCTGATGACACCAAGCTTGGGGCCAATGTTGGGACGCCCGAAGCGATCGAGGAACTGCGTGCGGACCTAGGTAGGATAGGAGAGTGGTCCGAAAAATGGCAAATGCCGTTTAACTTGGGTAAATGCAAAGTGATGCACATTGGCTACGCCAATCCCAAGTCGGACTACTCGATGTTGGGCAGTAATATCGAGGTGACTGATTTAGAAAAGGACTTGGGTGTGCTAATTAGCAGCGACCTTAAGTTTACGAAACAGTGTGTAGAGGTGGAAAAGAAAGCCCAGAAACTATTGGGTTATATCAGGAGGCAATTTCAGTTTCGGAACAAGGAGATTGTGCTCTCACTGTACAATTCCCTTGTTCGGCCGTACCTGGAGTATGCTGTGCAGTTCTGGTCGCCCACCCTCAGGAAAGATATTGAGAGGCTGGAGCGAGTGCAGGCGAGGGCCACAAAGTTAATCCCTTCCGTTAGGCATATGGGCTACAATCGACGGTTACGCGCCCTGAACTTGTTTTCGCTTGAAACTCGGAGGCTGCGCGGTCAACTGATCGAGGTTTTCAAGCTCTTACGAGGGTTCAACGATGTCGATTTTAGAAGTATGTTTAGTTTAAATGATAACCCAACTCGCAACAATGGTTGGAAGTTGGATTTGAAACGGTTTAGGACTAGTGTGTGTGGGAATTACGTTACGTATAAGATCTGTGACACATGGAACAGGTTACCTTCGGAAGTTGTGAACAGTTCCTCTGTGGATCAGTTCAAGAAAAGGTTAGACGAAATCTTGCACACTATTTGAGTGTGTAAAGACATTTAGGACCTAAATATAGAGCTATTTATATATTCTCCACTTTCCTGTAAAATTTCCTTGGCTACTTTTCCAGGGTCAAGGTATTTTCTTCAACCTTTTTCCGTACCTGCCTCTGGCAGGGAGGGAGCGGAGGGTGGGGAGAGAGCCTTCTACTTTTCTATCCAGTTTTCTACTACTGCTAGCATAGTTGAAAGACAAAATTTTCCCTGGCACCCGTTGCCATTGGTACCTCCTCGGTATGGGCCGCAAGGCCTTTTGAGGTACTTCTTTTCCTTGTAACTCCTTGTAACTCCTTGTAACTCTCTCTCTCGGCAAACTGTTGGAATCCATCATTACAAAACGTATTGTGTATCACCTTGAATTTAACAATCTAATTTTTTATTCTCAACATGGATTTAGCCGACATAGATCCTGTCTGACAAACCTGTTAGAGTTTTCGAATAATATGCATACACTGTACGATGCAAGTAGGGCAATAGATATAGTGTATCTCGACTTTCAAAAAGCCTTTGACAAAGTCCCTCACGCTAGATTGATAGCTAAAGTCAAAGGACTAGGAATCACCGGGCTCGTTTCCAACTGGATTGAGGATTGGTTAAAAGATAGAAAGCAGAGAGTGGTAATAAATGGAGTGGCTTCGGAGTGGGCGCCCGTCACCAGTGGTGTCCCACAGGGTTCCCTTCTGGGTCCTTTACGTTTTATCATCTATATTAACGATATAGACATCGGGCTTCTAAGTGCAATCTCCAAATTTGCAGACGATACGAAATTAGGAAGTAGTGCAGGTACTGAGGAGGGTGTAAGAACGCTTCAGAATGATCTTGACAGGTTGGGCGAATGGTCTGCTACTTGGCAGATGCCATTTAACTTGGACAAATGTAAGGTAATGCACATAGGTTATAAAAACCCGAAGACCGATTACTCTCTTTTGGGAAGGAACTTGACTGAGACCGATCTAGAGAAAGACTTAGGAGTCTATATCAGCAACGATCTGAAACCGTCGAAGCACTGTGCAGAAGTCGAAAAGAGGGCCTTGAAATTATTAGGGTATATTAAAAGACAGTTCCAGTTTCGGAACAAGGAGACTGTAATGTGTCTTTATAATTCCCTAGTCAGACCTCAACTGGAATACTGTGCGCAGTTTTGGTCTCCATCCCTCAGGAAGGACATAGAAAGGTTAGAAAGAGTACAAGCAAGGGCTACAAAATTGATCCCTTCAATGAGAATGCAAAGCTACCAACGGAGATTGGAGCGCCTAAATCTGTTTAGCTTAGAGACGAGGAGGTTGCGGGGTCAGCTTATTCAAGTCTTCAAGATGCTCAAAGGAATAGACGGGGTAGATTACAGAAACTTATTCTCACTTAATGCCAATCCGACAAGAAATAATGGGTTTAAACTGGAACTAAAGACATTTAGGACCTCTGTCTGCGGAAATTTCTTTTCCTATAAAATAGTTAATATCTGGAACCACCTTCCTTCAGAGGTTGTTTCCAGTCAAAGTGTAAATGTGTTTAAAAATAGGCTAGACAAAGTACTGAATACTCTCATAGTTTAAGATTAAAACATAAGAAAACTCTGCAGGAGTTCGCTTGCACGGTGTCTCTGTGAGCAAGCTAAATATAGAGCTATTTATATATTCTCCACTTTCCTGTAAAATTTCCTTGGCTACTTTTCCAGGGTCAAGGTATTTTCTTCAACCTTTTTCCATACCTGCCTCTGGCAGGGAGGGAGCGGAGGGTGGGGAGAGAGCCTTCTACTTTTCTATCCAGTTTTCTACTACTGCTAGGTTAGTTGAAAAAAAATAAACTTTTAATAACAGGAACCTCCCAGAGTGGACCGAAAGGTCTTTGAGGCTTCCTCTTGTCCTTGTAACTCCTTGTAACTCTCTCTCTCTCTCTCTCTCTCTCTCTCTCTCTCTCTCTTTATATATAGGCCCTATATATACTCAGCTGGAAATGTGTGACGAAATCTCACAGCTTTATTTGAAGTAATTCCAAGAAGAATTAAACGTCGCTTCATTACAAATTGGACGAGTTTTATCTTTCTCTCTACACCCAAAATTTTTTTTATATATACACACACACACACACACACACACACACACACACACACACATATATATATATATATATATATATATATATATATATATTATATATATATATATATATAAATAACTTATATATGTGTGTGTGTGTGTGTAATATAATTTTTTTGGGTGTAGAGAGAAAGATAAAACTCGTCCAATTTGTAACGAGCGCTTTCGTGATATATCCACATCTTTAGGGACAAGAAAGAAATAGACAGAATTTACGAAGTAAATGAGTTAAATACACGAGCGAAAAAAATTCCCCAATAGGCAACTCAATTTAAAAAACAACAATAAAACAATCTAAAGATTTTTTCCCCAATAGATAACTTAATCTAAAGTCTACTAAATTATTGAATACATAAAAACTATATAAAGGAAATTAGACAATTAACATGTACACAAAAAATTATAACAGTTATTAGAATTAGTATTTAATTAAAACAGGCAGTTAAGTGGCAAGAATCTAAGGAAACAAAATACATGGTGCAATCGTCGACACGTGCTCCTTCCAGCATATTCCGTTGCCTATTGGAGAAGCGAAGAATTCCCGAATAGGCAACTCAATCTAAAAACAATCTAAAAATTTTTCCCGATAGATAACCTGTTCAATAGTCTACTAAACTATCGAGGACATAAAGACTATATAAAAGGAATAATACAGTTAAAATGTACACATAAAAATGTTAACAATTATTAAAATAATATTTATTTATTTAATTAAAGCAAACAATTAAGTGGCAAGAATGCGGTCAAAATAATACTCCACTTTTCTAACAATGTACGAGTCTAATTTATAAAGCCCATGGCTAATATTAAGAACAAAATCTGCATTATTCTTGATCACACTCGATTTAATTATATTTCTACTAACAACAGATTTACTAAAACTTAATTTGGAGGCATTTTTCCAGTCACTGGGATGATTAGTATATCTTACGTGAATGAAAATGGCGTTAGATTCCTGGTCAGTTCTTATACTGTATTTATGCTGCTTAATACGTAACTCTAGTGTCTTTCCAGTTTGACCAATGTAAAATTTATTACATATTGTGCATGGAATTTTATATACACAACCCTGTTCACTTAAAAGGGAGTTTTTAATCAATGAATTCTTAATACGGTTACGGCTCTTCGATACGGAATAAATTTTTCAGCAGCTAAAAAGGATGTGGACTATGTAGAAATAGCTAAGGCTTTCTGCAACTTAGAATAATATAGTGATTTACCTATAGAGGATGTGAATATTTGTAAAGGTCTAGTATATGTGCCATGTCGAACCCTATTCCAAGTTGTCCACAGAGGTTTTTCGATTCTTATGAGTCCTTAAGAAAAGATCAGACTCTACATATAACCAAAGCCGATAAATTAAATGCCTTAGTGATCCTCAATAAAGAAGTTTACCTCAAAAAAATGTATGATCTTTTGAATGACTCGGACACTTACGTGAAATTAAGAAACAATCCCCTTGAAACAGTGAACAGTGCATTTAACAAGAAAATTAAGCAACTTTTGAAGGGTAAAGAAATATTACTTTTTGAGTACTTCGCCGTCATTACCCTATATGTATGGTCTAATTAAAATTCATGAGCCAAATAATCCTGCAGGGCCAATTGTTAGCTCTATAGGATCTATCTCATATAAGCTGTCCAAATGGCTTGTATCCATCCTTAATCCTCTCCTGGGCACAATTTCACAATCACATATAAATAATAATGTAGACCTTGTAGAAAAATTAAATAATATCAGTGTCAATTACAATTTTAGATTGGTAAGCTTTGATGTGACCTCTTTATTTACAAGAGTCCCGGTGGAGGATCTATTAGTATTTCTTTCTGAAGAATTGGTTAAGCATAATTTGCCATTACCTGTGACTACCATTATAGAATTAATTAAGCTGTGCATAGTAAACTCGAAATTTGTGTTTAATAATGAATATTTTAGGCAGAAATTTGGTATGGCTATGGGAAACCCCCTCTCTCCCATTTTAAGTAACTTTATATGGATTTTTTTGAAAGTAAATTATTAAGGAAGATTCTGCCAAATTATGTTCCGTGGTTTAGATATGTAGATGATGTTCTTTGTCTTTGGCCAGAAACTTTAAATCTCAATTAATTCTTACCCAAGCTTAATAATTTAACTCCCTCTATCAATTTTACAGTTGAAATAGGAAAAGACTCATCGATCCCATTTTTAGATGTTTTAATATATAGGTCCGGAAAAAAGTTAAAGTACAATATTTACAGAAAACCCACTAATAACACTGTGTAACACTGATTCTGTTTATATAGAATTTTTTATGTTTTTATATGCATTTGTGGGCGCTGAGTCCAAATCTGGCCTTGGTTTGTGTGTATCATCAATGGTTTCAGCAATATCAGAATAATCAGGAATTGTTGAGAACAATCCGGATGTTGGTTGACAGTTTCTTGCTCTAGAAATTGCCCGAAACTTCCACTGTGCTATATAAAGAAGAGCGCAGAGTCTGAGAAGTCAGTAAGTGTGAGCACACAAAGAAAGCAGGTTGTTTGTCTGATGGTTACCAGCACTGAGGTACTGTGAATACATCTTTTTTCTGGAATCTGTAATCTGTTGCAGATTTAATAACTCTTCTCTCTATATCTGCAGGCTATGATTAATGTAGTACAGTTTGGTAAAGAGAATGGCAAATAGAGCTTGTAAACACTCGCCGGATATATTCTGCTACGTTTGTGGGTATTACATAGGCCCCAAGCAAGTATCGCACAAGATTGTGAAAGGCACCAAGTTCTGGATCGCGTATCGGCTCTATTTTGGTATGCCTATGGGTGACCAAGATAAGCCCTGGGCACCACATGTGATCTGTGGAAGCTGCCGCTCCACATTTGACAGGTGGCTGCCGGGAGTACGCAAGGCAATGCCCTTTGCGGTACCTAGAATATGGAGAGAACCAAAGAGCCACCACGACGATTGCTACTACTGCATGGTAGATGTTTCTAAGTACAGGAAAGTTAAAGGAAGGCAGACTCTTCAGTATCCAAGCATAGCGTCGTCCATAGCTCCTGTACCACATGGCGAAGGTCTTCCAATACCACGTCCACCAGAACAGGTATCTATCCATTACTTTACCTTCTGTATTTACAGACTGTGGGTCATTATGTGTCGATTTTTCTTAGTGCTGATGCTCTTCTACATATATAGCTACGCCTATATTTTGTTTCTTTGCTTTGCAGGTTGAAAATGAGGATGCAGCTAGCTCATCTGGGATGTCGGCTGGTGAGGACAGTCATGATGAAGAATATACAGTAACTTTCAGTACAAACCCTCACTTTCCAAATCAGAGGGAATTGGACGACTTAATTAGAGATTTGGGTCTGACGAAATCAGGGTCTGAGTTTCTGACCTCCAGACTCAAAGAGTGGAATTTGCGTGGAGAAGACTGCAAGTGCACTGTATACCGAAAGCGGCATGAAGAGTTTGTAAGGTTCTACGATGTCAATGGCTCTCTCTGTTATTGCAACGAGGTTAATGGTTTATTCACAGCTATTGGGTTAACACATATACCATCAGAGTGGCGCCTGTTTATTGACAGTTCAACTCGGAGTTTAAAAGCTGTTCTACTCCACAATGGGAACAAATATCCATCTATACCAGTTGCACATTCTGTTCAAATGAAAGAGGATTATGAAAATGTCAAACAACTGCTCACTCAAATCAGGTATGAACAATATAACTGGGACGCGTGTGGTGATTTTAAAATGATTGGTTTCCTGTTAGGTTTACAAGGAGGGCTTACTAAATACAGTATTCATGTTTTCTTTGCCTGTGGGATAGCAGGGCTTCAACTGAGCACTATAAAACAGTTCAGTGGCCTCCACGTGAAGGACTGTAACCAGGAAAGTACAATGTACTCAGGGAACCTCTTGTGAAGCCTGACATAGTTCTGCTACCACCTCTCCATATTAAGTTGGGTCTTATTAAGCAGTTTGTAACTGCGTTAGATTTTGGAGGGGAAGTTTTCGAACAGATTCGGGTCATGTTCCCTAAACTCTCTGAGGCCAAAGTCAAGGCTGGCATCTTTGTAGGACCACAAGTCAAGGCGCTGTTGAATTCAAAGAACCTTGAAGCCAAGATGACTCCGATCGAAAAAGAGGCTTGGTGTGCTTTACATGATGTGGTTCGTGGGTTTTTAGGCAACCATAAAGCACCAAACTATAAGGAGTTAGTGTCAAACTTGATTAAGTGCTATGGCAAAATGGGGTGCCGTATGTCTTTAAACTACACTCTCTGCATTCACATCTAGACTTTTTCGTGATAACCTGGGCGATGTGAGTGAAGAACATAGCGAAAGATTCCATTAAGATATTCAAACGATGGAGAAAAGGTACCAGGGCCATTGGGATGCTTCCATGATGGGAGACTACGTATGGTCACTCATCAGAAAGGATAAGAATGTTCATACGCGGAAGTCGCGTTCTTCAGTGCATTTTTAAGGAACGCACACTGCATAACGAGGCTTGTTATTCTCTTATCGGTTCTCCTCATGATATACAGTATATTATATCCTTTGCACCATTTTGGGTTTGTCAAACAATTTTGGCTCAATAAACATTAATTTCCAATAGTGTTTTTATTTTCATAAAATATTTGTTAGCCTTCTTTATATACTTTGCCATATGAAAAGTGTGATAACCTATACTTTTGAAACGGTTGATGATAGAGCAAAACTAATATCATTTTTGGAATCAGCGCCCCGAAATCATTAACAAACGACAGAAAAATCACAATAAACATAAATTTTTTCAAATTTTGTTACCCAGTGTAATTGTTTCTAATACATTACACTGGTATGCATCAATTTTGCTGTCAAGGGTTTTGTAAGTGATTCTTATAGAGATTTTCCTGCTGATTTCGAATCTGCAATCCGTTTTTCTCAATCAGTTCAGGTTATCCGGCTATGGCCTCATAAGTAAAATAGAATTTTTCGTGATTTTGTCAAAGCGAAATTGGAACAGTAACATCTATCATCACTTGTTTCACTTGTATAATATCTTTTTTTACTTTTCAGGCATATAGATAAAATATTTCATAATGAATAGAGCGTGTAAAAATGATCCCAATAGATTCTGCTACATATGTGGGACGGTTACCATGCCAAATAACCAGTCCCAAATCACTAAATTTGTGAAGACAATGTATAGAGCATACTTTGGAATTAAGCTAGGGGACCAGGACAAAAATTTCGCCCCTCATTTGTGCTGCAAGACGTGCATTGAAAATTTGAAAAGATGGAGCAAAGGCAGAGCGAAATCTTTGCCTTTTGGAATTCCCATGATTTGGAGAGAAGGAAAGGATCACGTGACAGATTGCTATTTCTGCATGACAAACCTCCAAGGTGGGCTTATAAATTTATTTTTCTTAAATATTTTGAAATCCTCGTATGAAACTTGACATAATATTCACCATAATGTAATATTCACCATATATAGCATAATATTCACCATAATGGTAATCATACATTTACATATACATATTGTTATAGAAAATACATTTACACATACATATTGTTATACAAGTTACATTTACATATACAATGATTGTATATTTTCTTTCTTTTTCATTCATATTGTCCCCGAAGGGACAATATGAATGAAAAAGAAAGAAAATATACAGACTCCATCGACCTATTTCATATCTTACAGACCGCAGCCTTCCCTCACGAGCCGCCACTGTCTGAATGCTTCTTCTATTTCATATGCAAGTTTTATATCCATGTTTCTGTGTTTCTATTTTCAGGAGTTAACAAGAAGAATAAACACATTGTTGTATACCCTGACATTCCTTCTGCTATGAGACCTGTACCCCATGGTCCTGGAATTCCAATACCCGACCCACCTCAAACCCTGGACTTCGATGATTCTGATGATGAATCAATGACCAATGCCAATGACAAGTCCCAGTCGTATATACCTCAAAATACCGCTTCAAATGAGCCGAGGCCTCTCAACCAGGCCAAACTTAATGATCTTACCAGGGATTTAGGACTTTCCAAATTAGCTGCAGAGATCTTGGGCTCACGACTTCGAGAGGACAACTTGCTGGCTCCGGGAACAACATTCTCCTGGTATAGGAAACGAGAGGAAGAATTCCGCAAGTTTTTTGCAGTGCACGAAAATACCTCTTCCTTAGTGTACTGCTGCAATGTTGAGGGGCTAATCGAATCCTTGGGCCTGCCATATAACGCATCAGAATGGAGGCTATTTATAGACTCGTCTAAACGAAGTTTGAAAGCAGTACTTCTCAACATTGGGAATAGGGTTGCATCAGTCCCTGTAGCACATTCCGTACAACTTACTGAGAGCTACGATACCATGAAAATTTTACTGGATGCTCTCGTATACGACCAACATAACTGGAGGATCTGTGGAGATTTGAAGGTAATACTAATATCATAAGTAAACTATTGCTATTGACTATGTTGTTTTTCCAAAGGTTATTTGAGAGCGTATAAGAACACTTAACTTCCCCACAGAAGTGATACAGTCCAATGCATAGATTTTTTTATCTGATAGAACAAATTCTCTAAATTCTTTAAATATTTTCATTTTTTTCAGATTGTGGCATTTGTATTGGGAATGCAAGGGGGATACACGAAATACCATGTTTCCTCTGCAAATGGGATAGCCGAGCGGATGAGAAACACTATGCACAGCGTGAATGGGCATCCAGAGAGAATTTTGAACCTGGGTCGCATAATGTCGTTTCAGTGCCCCTTGTACCACCAACAAAAATTTTGCTCCCACCACTTCATATTAAGCTGGGCTTGATGAAAAATTTTACTGGATGCTCTCGTATACGACCAACATAACTGGAGGATCTGTGGAGATTTGAAGGTAATACTAATATCATAAGTAAACTACTGTATTGCTATTGACTATGTTGTTTTTCCAAAGGTTATTTGAGAGCGTATAAGAACACTTAACTTCCCCACAGAAGTGATACAGTCCAATGCATAGATTTTTTTATCTGATAGAACAAATTCTCTAAATTCTTTAAATATTTTCATTTTTTTTTCAGATTGTGGCATTTGTATTGGGAATGCAAGGGGGATACACGAATACCCATGTTTCCTCTGCAAATGGGATAGCCGAGCGGATGAGAAACACTATGCACAGCGTGAATGGGCATCCAGAGAGAATTTTGAACCTGGGTCGCATAATGTCGTTTCAGTGCCCCTTGTACCACCAACAAAAATTTTGCTCCACCACTTCATATTAAGCTGGGCTTGATGAAAAAATTTCATCAAATCAATGAATAAGAAGGGTTCAGCATTCCGATATCTCGAGAGTAAATTTCCTCATATATCTAATGCTAAACTAAATGCTGGGGTTTTTGATGGTTCTCAAATTCGAACTTTGATCAAGGATACTCAGTTCGAAAACGCAATGACTCCAACTGAGAAGAATGCCTGGCAGGCATTCAAATCAGTTGTCACTGATTTTCTTGGCAAGCGTAGAAGTCCAGAATACGAGTCCGTTGTCGAAAACTTGATGGAAGCTTTCAAAGCTCATGGGTCGCGCATGTCCATAAAAATGCACTTTTTGTGGTCCCACTTGGACTATTTTCCTGAAAATTGCGGGGATTATAGTGAGGAACAGGGTGAACGATTTCACCAAGATATCAAAATAATGGAAGAGAGGTACCAGGGAAACTGGGATATCAATATGCTGGCGGACTATTGCTGGTGTTTGAAGCGAGACGTGCTCGAAAAAAAACACAGACGGAAAGCCAAAAAAACTTCATTCCTTCCTCAATAAACTTTTTTCCATATTCATTGTATGAATAAAAGTATTTATTCACACAATGTTTTCATTTTTCACGAGTGTTCTTATAATATTACTCGTATCTACAGTGTTTAAGCTAAAAAAATCAATAAATTTGGGGATAAAATTGGACTTATAATAAATGGCCAATAGAGAAAAAACCTGACCTGATTGAGGAAAACCAATGTCATTTTCGAATTCAGCATGGTCGAATTATATAATATGAGTTGAAAAAACCCTCACAGCAGACAAAAACATTTCATATGCATACCAGTGTTATTATTCGGCTCACCACATTAACGTAAAACGAACCGTTTTTTCTACTTTGTTCCTAAGATGCTTACTAGTCCAGGCAATCTAGAGCAAAAATAGCTTCAACCTGGGCAAAATTGCTTCAGAAGCTTTCTAAACTGTTTCCAGCTCAGGAACCATTGCAGAATAACATATCCAAAATCCGACAAAATTGGACCCCGGGAACACCCCCAAAAATGAAATTCAAAATGGCGGACTGGCAGTTTCCTACGAAATACAATAAATTTTAATTTCGCTTTGTAGAGAGAGTTATGACGTTTTTCTTGATCAGTAAAATGTTTTAAAACACATTTTCGTTTCTAAATTAACCTATATGACACTAAAAATTGTATTAGGCGGCTAGTATTAAACTATGACGTCACGTAATGTAAATAAAATATACTGTCTGGAGTGTATGTGAGAATGGACATTGCTACATCTTTATAAACTTATATTATATACAACTCTTTAATTCCTACTACCCACTATCAAATCTGTCTGGAGTGTATGTGAGAATGGACATTGCTACATCTTTATAAACTTATATTATATACAACTCTTTAATTCCTACTACCCACTATCAAATCTGCGTATTTGTGCTTGTCATTTTCTTTAAAACTGTTATTATGTACTCCTTTTAAATACTGCAACACAGTTTATTAATTTGTGTTTTCTGTTTCAGACTGACTCGGTGTACGGCTGACTCGGTGTGCGTCCGCCTTCAAGAATGCAGACCCCTGAAGAATTGTGCGTGATTTGTAAGGAGAAATTGGACAGCGGACAGGAAGTGGTTCACATCTCGCAAAAAGGAGCAGATGGTATAAATGCATCCAGCCGCAGCCGTGGAAGCGATGTTGTTGCAACAGCTGGAATAAGTGTTCACGTTGTATGTAGGAAAAGGTTTACGGATAAAAAGACCATTGAAATAAAGAAGAGACAGACCGCAGCCGAGGCAATACCAAGGAAAAGTGCTCGTTTTCATGAATACGCATTTTCCAGTGCTACTCACTGTTTGTTTTGTGATACCTTTGTGGACTTTTTTTCCAAACACAAACCAAAATCAGAGCATGTCAAAATAAGAACTACAGAGTTCTCCGAAACCATAAAAAGGTGCTGTGAAAGCCGCTGCGATGAATGGTCGTTTAATGTAAAAGGCCGTCTGGAGTATTATCTTCGTGATCTTCCTGCTGCAGATTGTGTCTACCATCACACCTGCAGCGTAAATTTTCGAAGTGGAAAAAACATTCCTCGCGCATACTCCTCCGACGATCATGATTCGAAGAAAGGGAGACCAACTAATGAAGAGCAACACCAAGCATTCCTTCAGACCTGTGCTTACCTGGAAGAGAATGATGATGAACAACTGTTGATTGGAGACCTAATTTCCAAAATGGAGGAATATCTTCAAGGAAGTCAAAGCTCTGTCTACGAACGCAGGCACATGAAGAGAAAGCTTTTAGAACGTTACGGAGACAAGATCATAATATCAGGTGAAAGTGGGAAGGCAGATGTAGTAACACTACGAGAGACAGCTAATGAAATTCTTATAGATTATCACAAAAAGTCGAAAGAATGTGATATAGATATAGAGCTACAGAAAATTTACCTAGTAGAAGCTGCTGCAAAAATAATCAGAAGTGATATCAAGTCTGTCGACTCGCCTAGAAAAGATGTGTATCCATCTCCAAATGACATCACTGCAGAAAGTGCGCTTGATTACATTCCCAACAGTCTGAAATTGCTATTATCAAAAGCATTTGCGGGACAGGATGCTTCGAGAAAAATAGGTGCAATTGGGCAGAGCATTATGCAAGCAACCCGTCCTAGAGGATTACTATGTCCACTACAGATCGGTTTGTCGGTTCAGCTACACCACAACTTTAGGTCAAGGTACCTTATTGACGTTCTCCATCAGCTGGGTTACTGTTCGTCGTATGCAGAAGTAACAAGATTCGAAAGAAACGCGGCGCTGGCAAGTGGGTCTGGCTCTTTTACTGTGATGAAAACACTGCAGTCCTTCTAGCAGCAGATAACGTCGATCATGATGTCTGCACTTTGGATGGGAAGAATACCTTTCATGGAATGGGTATGGTTGCCGCAATAACTCCGAAGATCAAGATCCACCCTTCTATTCACAGGCGTAATGTTGGTGACAATGACATTAAGAAGATTGCAACCGTTGACATTAGGGAATATAGACACGCGAGAAGCATGTTGAGGGACATCTCATTCCGCGAACTTCCAGTACCCACTGCCACCATAAGTCGACTTAGTCTTCTCTGGCAGATATCTTCAGCAGAAAGATCAGGTCCAAGTTGGTCCGGAACAATGCAGGCAATTCACGGTGGATCAAGTGTCTCACATCCAGGTGTGGCGTCGATCACGTTCCTTCCCATCGTAGATATGTCGCCAACTGACATGACCTGCATATTTTCGACATTACTATATTTGAGCAAGATAGCACGCGATCAAAAAGTCCCATGCATTATTACCTTTGATCAGCCTTTGTTCTGGAAAGCTTCCCAAATCATCAATGAACAGAGAGACCTGCAGGACATTGTTTTAATGCTGGGATCATTTCACACTCTGATGAATCTTTTGGGAGCAGTCGGTACTCTTATGAATGGTTCAGGATTGTCTGAAGTACTTCAAGAAATATACGGACTAAATGCCGTGCAACACATGATGTCTGGAAAAGCTGTTTCAAGAGCGATACGTGGTCATATGATAGTAGATGCAGCTCTTAGTACCTTACTAGTCGCAGACGCTTTCCCTCGTAATGAAGATGGAACTCCTCATGACCTCCATAAGGAAGCTTGTGACCTGCTCGACGATGTTATGACCGCCAAACAATCAGTTGAGGATGTGGAATCTTCGAATGCATTATCTCAGATTGCTACCACTTTGGATGCGAAGAAAACTGACCTACAATCTACTTCGCAAACAAGTCAACTCTGGTTGGAATATCAGCGAATGATCAACATTGCACGTTCCTTGATAACAGCAGACAGAACCGGCTCGTGGGATTTGCACTTGCAAGCTATGCTGGAGACCATCCCCATAATTTCAGCAGCCGGACATCACAATTACCTGAAATCGATATACTTGTACCTGCAGAAAATGTTAAGTTTGCCTTCTGAAAATCCAGCCGTTAACAAAATGTTCCAGGAAGGTAAGTTTGTGGTAAGAAGAAGCGACAGATTATGGGCCGGACTCGGCACAGACCTGGTGATAGAACAAGTACTAATGCGTTCCCTGAAAAGCAGAGGCGGACTGACACGCGGAAGTGGATTTACAGACATCCAAAGGACAACGTGGCTCTTTTCTATGCCTCTGTGTTCCACTTATAACTTAGCAATGCAGGAATACACCAGAGTTTTGTTGGAAAGTAGTGAACAGCACAAGGAAATGAGGGGAAGTAGACAAATCAGGGACAGTAATGACATGAAGAAAGTACTTGAACGTCTGGAATCCTTATCCCCATTCCATTCTACCTCGGGTCTCTGCAACATTGTAACAGGGCTAACTGCTGATCCTGGAGTTAACGTTCATCAATTGCATTCAATCGGTACGAACATTGTCGTAAAAATGATTGGGAAACAAGCCTTTACATATTCTGCCAAAAGATCTGACAAAGTGAAAACACTAGGATCTGCTTCTGCCGTTGTGATCACTGATGCTTCAGATATAGAAGTAGATCCTGCACTACTGTTTCAGAGAATGATGACTGTTGCCACTGGCGGAGACATGAATCTTGAAGATGTCATGTGTTACGAACTGTGTGCATATCCTCCTGCATTGTTCGAATCACGAAGTATCTTGAGGAAACCCGATAAGTCTCAGCTAGCTCATGCAATAATCAAATACACTGACACTTTACGCATGGAAGAAGTTCAAGAAATTCAGTGCACAGACCAGTACGTATTGGATGGTGGATCTCTACTACATCGTGTTTCCTGGCGTCAAGATGAAACATATGACAGCATCGCCAACTCATATGCCGATTTCACTCTGAAAACATATGGAAAAGCAATCATTGTTTTTGATGGCTACAGCAGCTCTCCTACGATCAAGGACATGACCCACAGAAGACGCAGCACCAAGACAAGCAGAAATGTGAATCTCAGTCCAAGCATGAAGTTTGTTGGCCAGAAGGAACACTTCTTGGCTAATGAAAACAACAAGCAAGCATTTATTTCCCTCGTAGGTGAGATGTTGAAGAAGCACGGGTGTACTGTTCACAACGCAGATGGGGATGCTGATGTGGACATCGTTCGTGCAGCAGTTTCCTCATCAGAAAATGCAACTACAACAGTAATAGGGGAAGACACCGACTTGCTGATTCTCCTTCTGTACCATGCCAAGGACAGTGGTTTCAAGTTGTACTATCGCAGCGATATAAGACGGGGACCATCTCCTAATCCTGTGTATGATATTCTCAGCATTCAATCATTGTTAGGCAATGACATCTGAAAGTATATCCTGTTTGTGCCAAAGCATTCGACACACTGATGAAGGTGGCTGAACTCCGTTCAGTTGCAAATACATTCTGTTCTGATTGTTGCCAACACTCTGACATTGAAGCCGCTGGAAGAAAGGCAATGCTTCTGTTGTATGGCTGCAAAACACTTGAATCCACTAACGCACTACGTCATCGAATTTTAGTTGAAAAGGTAGCTACAGCTAAATCTTTTGTTACACCCGAACGTTTGCCACCTACCGATGCGTCCACAAAGTACCACAGCTTTCGCACATACTTTCAAATACTAATCTGGAAGTCTACAGAAGAGAAGATCGATGCAGAACAGTGGGGTTGGTATGTAAAGAATAATTCCTACTACCCTACAGCCTGCGACAAGCCACCAGCTCCAAATTATCTACTCAACATGATCCGCTGCTCCTGCAAGACGAAATGTGCTACTTCAAGATGTGGATGCAAGCGTAATGGAATGCCCTGTTAAGCCGCTTGTGGCGAGTGCCAAATCAGTGGTTGCGATAACAACCCAAGTACCGGTAATCTATCCGATGATAGTGATCAAGAGGATTAATTTCTGTATGTTTGTGACCAGGTATCACTTCTTCTGTAATGAACATAACTTGAAACTGGGAAAAAAATAATTGTTGTATTATTGATTATAAAAATCTGTAAAAAGCTATATAACATTATATTTGCGTAATAACTGGTTGTGTTGTATATTGTTGAATTATTTAAAACATTACAACTGAAAGAAAAAGCATCAAATGTATCTCTATAAATAAAAGCGTAAATTATATATATTTTTTTTCGTAGGAAACATCCAGTCCGCCATTTTGAATTTCATTTTTGGGGGTGTTCCCGGGGTCCAATTTTGTCGGATTTTGGATATGTTATTCGGCAATGGTTCCTGAGCTGGAAACAGTTTAGAAAGCTTCTGAAGCAATTTTGCCCAGGTCTAACTACAAATTGCCTGGACTATACGAATTTGTAGCCCAGAGTTCAGTGATGATGAAATTAGTAAAATATATAAAATTGCGTTTGATTTAAAATATCCAAAGAAGTACATAGTTAAATTGGATCACTTTAACATATTGCTTCCCAAAGCATTCGGGAAGCAATATGTTAAAGTGATCCCTCCTAGGAAGCAATATGTTAAAGTGATCCCTCCTAGGAAGCAATATGTTAAAGTGATTAACACCAGGAAGCAATATGTTAAAAAGAGAAAGGTTGGTTGGTTAGAAAGAGGTTGGTAATCTAGGCTAACTAACGAAAATATCACGACTTAACCTAACCAATCGTCAAGGGCGTACAATTGACCTAACGATTGGTTAGGTTAGGTCGTGATATTTTCGTTAGTTAGCTTTATAAGGTACCTAAAGAAGGCTGGGGGCGCCTTGATCTTCAAGTGATCCAAGTATTTTACATTCACAAAAAATGGCAAAGCATAATAAGTTAAGTTGTCCATAAATTTACATTTTCTCGACTAGCTGATTACTAAATATTATAAACTATTGTAATGTAACTGTAACTGGTTGTGTAATGTCTATTTTTGGGAAGCAATATGTTAAAGAGAGGTTCCAGGAAGCAATATGTTAAAATGATCCGATAAATCTTTAAAAATGGCAAAGAAAACCTTCTCCGAGGTAAAAGACAAGACTCCTTATACCACAATAAACGTCTTAGCATTACCATTTAAAGAACATTTCCTTGATCTGCCGAAACTGCTGAGGACTTTTAACGTAAATATCGCGTTCAAAAATTTAGATGTAATTAAGAATTCGTTAATTAAAAACCCCTTTAAATGAACAGGGTTGTGTATGTAAAATTCCATGCACAATATGTAATAAATTTTACATTGGTCAAACTGGCAAGACGCTAGAGTTACGTATTAAGCAGCATAAATACAGTATAAGAACCGACAAGAAATCTAACGCCATTTCCATTCACGTAAGAGATACTAATCATCCCAGTGACTGGAAAAATGCCTCCAAATTAAGTTTTAGTAAATCTGTTGTTAGTAGAAATATAATTGAATCGAGTGTGATCAAGAATAATGCAGATTTTGTTCTTAATATTAGCCCTGGGCTTTATAAATTAGACTCGTACATTGTTAGAAAGGTGGTGTATTATTTTGACCGCATTCTTGCCACTTAATTGTTTGCTTTAATTAAATAAATAAATATTATTTTAATAATTAACATTTTTATGTGTGCATTTTAATTGTATTATTTCTTTTATATAGCCTTTATGTACTCGATAGTTTAGTAGAATTTTGAACAGGTTATCTATTGGGAAAAATTTTTAGATTGTTTTTAGATTGAGTTGCCTATTGGGGAATTCTTCGCTTCTCAATAGGCAACGGAATATTCTGGAAGGAGCACTTGTCGACGATTGCACCATGTATTTTGTTTCCTTAGATTCTTGCCACTTAACTGCCTGTTTTAATTAAATACTATTTCTAATAACTTATAATTTTTTGTGTACATGTTAATTGTCTAATTTCCTTTATATAGTTTTTATGTATTCAATAATTTAGTAGCCTTTAGATTAAGTTATCTATCGGGGAAAAAAATCTTTAGATTGTTTTATTGTCGTTTTTTAAATTGAGTTGCCTAGTTGGGAATTTTTTTCGTTTGTGTTTTACTCATTTACTTGGTAAATTCTGTCTATTTCTTTCTTGTCCCTGAAGATGTGAATATATCACGAAAGCGCTCGGATTTCGTGTTTCCTTTTCCGTTTCTCTGTGGTTCTTTGCTTATACCTTACCTTATGAACCTTATATTGTTTCGTGCGTTGGTCTCTCTTCACACGGAGGTCAAGCTGGTGGCCCCGCCTATATATATATATATATATATATATATATATATATATATATGGAACCCGGACAGAATCCCGAAAGTCATAATCTAGAAAACCATAAGCCCGAAGGCTGTAATCCCGACCGGCCAAAATCCGACAGACCAAAATCCCGAACGTCGTAATCCTTACAGGCCAAAATCCCGATAGTTAAAAATCACGAACTAAGATGAGTGCGAGAACTCAGCAAGGGTGCGAGCGAATTGATCTGCTCCCACCTGGAAGCAAAGTTAAACTACCTCGAAGCAAAGGTAAAACCGCGAGTAAACTAAAAATTATCAGTGTAACTTCACCCCTAGAACGACATGGAAGAAATTTGTGAAATTGTTCCTTCTCAAAAAGGCAATAATAAAGTTAACGCACGCGGTTATTTAATGGTGAAGGATAAAAGTCTGGAAGACGATTATTACTGGTGCTGTGAAAAACGAAAATCACTTAATTGCAAAGGTAGAGCAATAACAAAACTTTTAAATGGACAACATCACCTTAAAAAATTTGTGGATCACAATCACGCTCCATTTGCAAGTGCAGCTAGTTAGGTTAGGTTAGGTTAGGTTAGGTTGCATTTTTTCTTTTAGTTTTTATTATTTTAAGCTATAAGTAAATATTAAATATAAACTATTATCTTGTCGGGATTTCGACTTGTCGGGATTATCGCTTGTCGGGGTTTTGGCCTTCGGGATTTTGGCGCTCGGGCTTATGGCTTTCAGGATTATGGCAGTCGGGATTATGACCCAGATCCATATATATATATATATATATAAATAATTATTTTGGGTGTAGAGAGAAAGATAAGACTCGTCCAATTTGTAATGAAGCGACGTTTAATTCTTCTTGGAATTACTTCAAATGAAGCTGAGATTTCGTCACACATTTCCAGCTGAGTATATATAGGGCCTATATATAAAGAGAGAGAGAGAGAGAGAGTTACAAGGAGTTACAAGGAAAAGAAGTACCTCAAAAGGCCTTGCGGCCCATACCGAGGAGGTACCAATGGCAACGGGTGCCAGGGAAAATTTTGTACACACTCAAATAGTGTGCAAGATTTGGTCTAACCTTTTCTTGAACTGATCCACAGAGGAACTGTTCACAACTTACGAAGGTAACCTGTTCCATGTGTCATAGATCTTATATGTAAAGTAATTCCCACACAAACTAGTCCTAAACCGTTTCAAATCCAACTTCCAACCATTGTTGCGAGTTGGGTTATCATCAAAACTAAACATACTTCGAAAATCGACATCGTTGAACCCGCGTAAGAGCTTGAAAACCTCGATCAGTTGACCGCGCAGCCTCCGAGTTTCAAGCGAAAACAAGTTCAGGGCGCGTAACCGTCGATTGTAGCCCATATGCATAACGGAAGGGATTAACTTTGTGGCCCTCGCCTGCACTCGCTCCAGCCTCTCAATATCTTTCCTGAGGGTGGGCGACCAGAACTGCACAGCATACTCCAGGTGCGGCCGAACAAGGGAATTGTACAGTGAGAGCACAATCTCCTTGTTCCGAAACTGAAATTGCCTCCTGATATAACCCAATAGTTTCTGGGCTTTCTTTTCAACCTCTACGCACTGTTTGGTAAACTTAAGGTCGCTGCTAATTAGCACACCCAAGTCCTTTTCTAAATCAGTCACCTCGATATTACTACCCAACATCGAGTAGTCCGACTTGGGATTGGCGTAGCCAATGTGCATCACTTTGCATTTACCCAAGTTAAACGGCATTTGCCATTTTTCGGACCACTCTCCTATCCTACCTAGGTCCGCACGCAGTTCCTCGATCGCTTCGGGCGTCCCAACATTGGCCCTAAGCTTGGTGTCATCAGCGAATTTGGCGATCCGACTGACGATGCCACCGTCGATATCATTTATGTAAATGATAAACAACAGTGGCCCCAAAACGGAACCCTGAGGAACCCCACTAGCGACCGAGGCCCAACCCGAACTAGCCCCTTTAATTACAACCCTCTGCCGCCTATTCCTCAGCCAGTTTTCAATCCACCTACCTATTTCCCCACCGATACCCAGCGCGCGCACTTTCGCCATTAGCCGGCGGTGAGGTACCTTATCAAAGGCTTTCTGAAAGTCGAGATAAAGTATATCAATCGCCCTACCCTTATCCTACTCACTCAACATGACGTGGAAAAACTCGAGCAAGTTGGTGAGACACGACCTATGCCGTCTAAACCCATGTTGGGAGTCCCCAAGTAGCTTGTACGAATCCAAATGGTCAACGATCCTATCAGCTATTATTCCTTCTAATAATTTACCTACAACTGAAGTGAGACTAATTGGACGATAGTTCCCTGGACTTTTGTGATCCCCTTTCTTAAAGATAGGGGTCACGTTGGCTTCCCTCCAGTCACCAGGCACCTGGCCCATCTCCAACGATTTGTTGAAGACTGTAGCCAGGTGGGGAGCCACCTGGTCGCGCACTTCTCCCAACACTCTGGGGAGAAACTGGTCTGGCCCAGGAGCCTTAAACGCGCTCAGTTTGTCTATTCTATCGGCAACGACTGTCGCGGTACATCTAACACTATCCAGGCCAGCACCTTCGTGCCTCACGCCTGGCTCGGGGATGACGCGGGTATCCTCCCTGGTGAACACTCCCGCAAAGTACTCATTAAGCACATTAGCGATGTCCGCGTCGGAGGTCCGCAGAACGCCGCTTCCGTCCTTTAACGGACTTTAACGGCTTTCTACTATTAACATAACTGAAGAACTCCTTAGGGTTCCCCTTGCAGAGGCTTGCCACCCGTAGTTCTTCGTTACGTTTCGCTAGCCTAACCTTCGCCTTCACTTCTCTACACAGGCGGACATACGCTTCAGTGTTCTCGTGGGAACGATTGGCCTTCGCCCTCCTATACGCTACTTTCCTATTTCGGATAGCCGAAGCGATGTCACGATTGAACCACTTAGGCTGCGTTGAAGCAGGGGTGACCGGTTTTGAGGGTATGGCAGCAGACTGCAGCACCATAAACTCGTCCCGGAATGCACTCCACACTCCCTCAACATCGCCGCCAACCTCTAACCCCATCTCTCCTACGCTATCCCTGAGGCTAACAAAGTTCGCCCGCCGGAGATCGAGCTTACTGCCTCTCGAGTTACTACGCTTCACCCGAGGGACGCACACACGGAAACTAATAAGACCGTGATCACTCCCGCCCAATGATTCGTCAACGGTGAGGCCAGTGACGAGGTTGTCTTCGGTCGTGAATACTAAGTCTAGAACGCTTTCGCCTCGTGTAGGCTCGTTGACCCACTGAGTGAGGAAGTTCTCATCAGCAAAGTCAACTAGCCTCCTCCCTTCAGCATCGTCAGTCCTGTTTTCCCACTTTATGCCGCGACAGTTGAAGTCTCCTAAAACTACACACACCCTATCCCCTAGCAGGCTACTGAGTTCGGTGTACAGGGCTGTATCCTCCTCGAGGAGGAGATGCGGAGGTCTGTACACCAAGATTAACCTATAGTTCGTCCCTCCCACGTTCAGATCGACGCCAAGCAGCTCCCGTTCCGACCGGAACTGGCAGTCAACCGGACTCAACGTGTCTCTGACGTATATTAGTACCCCACCCCCCTCCCCACGAGTGCGGTCTTTGCGAAACATTCTATACCCGGTAATTTCAAACTCCCCAACGTAGTCCCTACGATCAGTATGAATCCTGGACTCGGTGATAGCAACGATATCCTGGTATTCTGATGCTAAGAGCGCCCGTAGCTCGTCAAACTTGTTCCTGATCGACCTAGCATTAAAAAGCATTGCACGGAGGGAGCCTCCCCTATTCTGACCGCCCCCTAGCACGACCCGTTTCCCGAACAGCCAGGGCTGTCGGGAGTTGAAGAGCCCCTCACTAACGAGGGGACAATCTCCGCAGGAGCCTGAGCCCCCTCCAACGTGGAAGGAGAGTCACCCACCTGTACCTGGACGCACCCTTCAGTTGAAGGTACGTCCGCCACCGGCTCATCATCATCCCTCCCCGGTGGGGGCCCATCATCTCTCCCCGGACTCGACCTCACCATACGGTATAGGTGCCGATCAAGCAGCGTGCCTAGCACACCTTTACCCCTGACATTGAGGTGGACACCATCCCTCTGATACAGGTCCCACCTACCCGAAAACGCGTCGAACGGGTCAACAAACCTCACGCCCAGTGAGACGCACAAGTCTTGCACCCTCTCGTTGATGCCAATGACCTTACTGAGCGCGTGGTCACTCGCATTCATCCGCGGTAAAATATCCATCAACATTCCCCTGTCTGTCTTAAGTTTCAGATCATCCGCAAGAGACATGATCTCGGTGATGATCCCTTCCGTTGAACCTACCCTACCGCCTTTGAGGAACAAGTCGTTGCCACCAGCATGGACAACGATCGCAGTCCTCCGACTAGCCACGCGCACCTTATCTAATTCCTTCCTTATGTGCGCCGTTCCCCGACCGGGTAAGCACCTTACCTTCCTCCTATCTCGGTTTGCAGAAGCAAAGTACTTCTCCTGGCCCCTAATCTGCGAGTCCCCAATTAAAACGGTGTCTTCCTTCTTCGCGCACGGGAGACTAAAGCGGTTGGAGGTCCTGACAGGGGCAACTAGGGTCTCGGGCTTCGGCTTCGCTGCCTTCTTGCCCGAGACCTTTCGAAACCCGTCGCCACCCATAAACTCGGTCGCACTTACACCACTTACACCACCCGACCCACCCCGACCGGCAGCTACTTCCTTCCGCTTCTTTGGGTCATCAGTTGGCCCCTTCCCACCCTTTTTCTTTATCGGCCCCTTCCCACCCTTCTCTATCGGCCCCCTTCTTTACGCCCTCCACCTTACGCCGCGGTTCCATGCATTCCACGTGGGTCGCTGGCCATTCCTGACACTGATTTAAAACCCTGGCCCCAGGTTTCACCTCTACCCTTTCTCCGTGGTCCCGAGCTCTGTCCATTCCATCGCTGGATCCCCTTTCCACGGCAGCTATCCTACCCTGAATGAGCTCCGGGTTGGAGGGCGGCGCAGCCTCGTCAGTGACCGCCGCACCTCCAACAGCCGATCTGGACGACTCAAGCCACCGGACCCTCTCCTCCAGCTTCAAGTAAAACTGCATGTGTTCGCAAAAGCGGCACATGCTGGAGTGGTTCATCTTCTCGAAGCAAGCTTCTTTGAAGTTCGTCACCCACTGGTTCACTTCACACTTCGCACATTCAGCCTTCAATTTCTGCGGTCCAGTCATTGTAACTTTTTTTTTTTCGAATTCTGAATACTCTGAATAAGATAAAGCGTTCTAGCAATGAAAACTATCAAAAACGTTCTGACCAGTATATAAAAAAGGGGGGGGGTGAATTCTTCCCGCGCGTAGACGCATCCACCTATTTGCAAGTGACGTTCATCCCTTCCAGAAGACTACACCTTTCGCTGCTGCCGCACCGACCAAAGGTCTCCCCAGGGCCGGACAGTCCAAAACGTTTCGCAGCTACCAACTGACAAACACTCGCGACGCAGGCGTCACGGATTTCCCGCCAGGAGCGACAACGAGATGCAGCCCCTTACCAAGTCTTACTAGTCACTCACAAGCGGCCAGACTCTTAGAATCCAGTGTTCAAGGGATATCCCACCAGACCCAGAGGCTACGCCCGAGACTCTACGCTGGCCTGGCAGCCAGCTGGACAGTAAAGCTCTCTCACCTCAGAGCAGTACAGCCAAGCACCATCAATTGGTCACCAAAGAACGGTCGCAGGGGGCTGGTCAGGCCATTACGCGTTAGGAATGGGCTTAACGGGGCACTAGCCACACTCCATTCATCGCGCCCCTACGCCTGGGACCCCTCCATCCCAGTCTCTCACAACCTACGAGCGTTAAATGGTGTTATTTATAGAGGTTCCAAAGCCTCTCTTCCCACGCATGAGGTAGCAGTAGGGTCCTAATAGTAAAAGAAGAGAAAAAGACTTAATACTAAATTTTTTTTTTTTTTTAATTTTTTTTTTTGCAGTCAGAGGAGAACAACCTTAACGTAAGCTAAAAGGACAGAGTAGGGATGGGATGGGGTCCTAGTAACCCACGGGACGGGATTGTGCAAAATACTTCACCCGCCCTCCCGAAAGAGAGAGAGAACCTAAAGGAACTGGCAGCCAGTTCCTCTAGAATCCCACGACTCGGGACCGGAGGGCTGTCACACCCCCAAGTATAAAGTTTACTACATCCAGAAGAGAGAGAGAGAGAGAGAGAGAGGACGAAGAATGCTTTTCTTGGATTTTACTTCAAATATCTATATCAGATTTAGCTTCAGCTGGGTAAATATAAGCTTTTGCATATCACTTTTTAGTCTTATTATTATTTCGATCAGTTGTTATATATACATATATTCTACACTTCAGATTTGATGGAGGAGGTAATTGTTCCCTTTCACCTCCTATGAGATGAATGTTAAATGTGATGAGTGTCGCAATTGTAGTAAACGTACCAATATTTTTAAGACGACTATGACACCTTACTAACACGGATACTGGGTATAATTTAAAGAAATAATACCCGGACATATATAGGCATAGTTTAGAGAAATAATATTCCGATTAATGTATGAGGTATTCTATACTCGATAAACAAAGCCTTAATATCATTATAACTTTTGGTAACCTTTGGTAACCTTTGGTTAGCTTCCGCCCGAATTGTTCATTCTGACGAAGGTCAAGCTTTTCACTCTACCTTAGACCTACAGTTTAACGTGGAATCCGAACCACGCCCCATCAGCAGCCCAGCGTCTTAACCACTAGGCCACCTAGGGTACCCATTTATCTACCAACCACTTTCTTTATTGTGTGGAAGGATGAACAGCTGGGTTTTGCTGCGCGCCGGCTGCCGTCGGGTCTCGAACCCGGGGCCGATGGATTCGTAGTCAGCGACGCTAACCACTACACCACCTTGCACAGCAACATACTCGTATTCCCGATTGCCTTCAAGATAGGCCCAACATTCTGGATTTATTTTTTTACGCATCCTTCTTCTTACTCTGTCAAACTTTTTTGTCTGTTGGGTTCCTCCGACCACAATCTTATATCTGTTTCCTGTCTTATAGCTCCAATTCGGACTTTGGATACTTCCAAGAGTATGCATTTGGCACTTTGGCGCCGCTGACTCAGTACTCTGATTTCCCATAAAATGATTACTGTTTCCGTGGCCGGGGCCCTCCGATTACGCTGAGCGCATCACGGAGGTGATTCTCTTAGGTATGGAGGCGTACATTCCATATTCTCGCCTTGGTTTAATTTTACTTGTTTTAATGCTATCCATAACAGAGGTGGCTTTCAGAAGGTACCGTCGCCATCCAACTCTTGACTCTCACTTAGCTTATATTTCTGCCGGAATCGTGCAAAATTTGTTCTTCGACTCGCCAAAAATTCCTTCATTGGACAAAAATGTGAAAACCTATCCAATTCTAATTCTTCTCGCTCTTTCTGGAACGTAGCCAAGAACCTCTACGACAACTTTACTTCTTCCCCCTCCTTTTTTCCATTAAGACTGCTTAGTTGCTGTTACTTCTCCAGTTAAAGATGAATTCTTTGCTCAAACTTTCGACTCCAACTCCACCCTGGACGAGTCCTGTGCTGTTCCGCCATCTCCTCCTCCCTCTGACTTAATTATGTCTGAAATTAGAATCTCCTCCAAAGATGTCTTTTCTACCCTATCTGAGCTAAACTCTAGGAAGGCGTATGGTCCTGATGGTGTCCCTCTTCTTGTTCTCAAGAACTGTGCTTCTGTGCTGATATCCTGCCCAGGTAAACGCTTTCGTCTTTCTCTTTCATTTCATATTTTTCCTCCTGTTGGAAGTACGCTTTCATTCAGCATGTCCCAAAGAAGGGCAACCATTCTCGACCCTCCAACTATTGTCCAATTGCTTTGATTTCTTGCCTTTCTAAAGTTTTTGAATATATCGTTAAGAGGAATATTTTTAAACACTTCTCTCATAATTTTTTTCAGATCGTCAGTATGGGTTTCGCAAGGGACGCTCTACTGGCGATCTTGCTTATCTCTCTGTCTCTTGGCCATCCTTCTTTCGGGATTCTGGTGAAACCTTTGCTATTGCACTAGGCTTATCAAAAGCTTTTCATAGAGCCTGGAACAAATATTTAATTTCCAAACTGCCCTCCTTCGATTTCTATCCTTCTATTTGTACCTTCATCTCTGATTTTCTTTCTGGCCAATCTATATCTGCGGTTGTAGATGGACATTGTTGTCCTAAAGTTGTTAATAGTGGTGTTCTTCAGGGCTCTGTCCTGTCAGCCACTCTTTTCTTTTTATTTATCAATGATCTATTAAGTCGCACTTTCTGTACTATCCAACCCGATGCTGATGATTCCACTCTTCACTTCTCCACCCGCTTCACAAAATGTCCCTCTCATTAAACGCCCAAAGCTTTGCGTGGGACGGCTATGTTGTGTGAAGTGTGCAGAGAAGAACAATAGGGAGTGTAATCATACAAGTAATCAGAGGAAGATCCGAGGTGTTTTTACAAGCACTGAGTTGTACCTACCCGTTCGTCGCGGGTACAGAATATTAAAGAGTTACAAGATGTGGAGGTTCCAGAAGTTCGATAACCTTTTCAGTCCTAATATCAACACCTTCCTGAAAGGTAAAGTTGAAGCGTTAGGGTATCCACCAGGTGTTGAGACCGAGGACGAAAAAGCGGCCTATTTTCAACTTTACCCCGACCGTGAGGGAATACAATTTGAGCGGGAGCATATTACGCGAAACATTGGCAAGGGCTTTAGTGGAAAGCTTTATCTAACAAGTCTTTTGTGCAAGTTTGCACAGAACACTGACATGGGAACGTGCACTTAGCTTAGCTCATAGTTTTGACGAAGTATGGGGTTACGCCAAAGTTAACGACAAAAAGGTTCTTGAAATTGTACACGTAGGTAATACGTACAAAATACGTTACAATAGGACCGAGTTGGTTACAGACACATCCCGTGTCACAAACATACCTGTGGCTAGTTTTACGACGCTTACGGACGCATCAAGCTTTGGGGACTAATGCATTCTCTGGGTCGACGGGTCCTGTACGCCGATACTGACAGTGTAGTATTTACGGCGAAGGAGGGCGAATATATGCCTCCTGTAGTTGAGTTCCTCGGTGAACTCAATGACGAGATCAAGGTCGAGTATGGGGACAAGGCTTATGCTGACTCTTATGTTTTACCCAGGCCAAAAACTTACAGAATACGTGTGGGGATCAGGGAATATTTGAAATACAGTCCCCTGCAATAGTCGCGCTTCAACCCTGTTTAGCCCGCTCCGAGATGTGGTAGCAACGTAGTCCCTCTTTCTCCCCCACCCTCACTCCCTCCCTCTCCTCCTCCCCCTCTCAGGTGTTGTCATAATAATACTTTTTTTTTGAAAACCAATGACTGAATAAATCTACAGAGCTACAGAAGCTAAGACTAACAAAGACCCTAAGATCCACTCTAAGGTTAGCCCGAGAGAAAGAAGAAAGTAAGGGGTTAAAAGAAGAGAATAAGGGGTTAAGTAAGTAGCAAAACCTATCACTCGTGGGATAATTCATTCAGAAAGAGAGAAAGAAAGACACCATCACCATCCGCCGGCCACTGCCGACAAGTTGGAAAAATACTCGAAGAGAATACTTCCAGCTGTTGCAGACCAGTCCTCTACTCCATAGGGAGGTAGAGGATGCAGCCCACTCTGCCGGAAAGGGGTGAAAGATGAAAATAAGTAAAATAAGAACGCATTGCAAACCATGCAACACATTCTTAACTCAAAGAACAACACATTCTTAACTCAAAGCAACACATACCTCCAGCGGTTGCTTGCAGACCGGTCCTCTACTCCATAGGGAGGTAGAGGACGGAGCCCACTCCGCCGGAAAGGGGTGGAAGATGAAAAGAAGTAAATTAAGAACGCATTACAAACCATGCAACACATTCTTAATTCAAACACTATCATACCATGCAAACTACAGACATGAAATGAAGAGTTACAGGCATGCAAATAAGGAGAGAGAGAGAAGAAAAAAGTAGAAAACATAACAAAAAGTGGGTTAGTTTTCGCTACGAGCTACATCTAAGTTCGCGTTAGTCTAATTTTTTTTTTTTTGCTGGCATCACACGCTGGCATGTCACAAGCTGGCATTATCGTCAACAGACTCATCCTCGATCACCACCCCCAGAGCTCCTGTTGCTAATGGTTTCATTATATTAAACAACGTTAATAATTCTAACGAGGGAGAGGGAAAAGGGTACGGCTCAGAGGAAAAAGGGGGCGGCTCGGAGGGAAAAGGGGGCGGCTCGGAGGGAAAAGGGGGCGGCTCGAAGGGAAAAGGGGGATTGCTTTATTATATTGAACAACGTTAATATTTTTAAAATGCCTATTTAAACGGTTCTTAAACATATTAACGCTGGTAGAGTTCACGACGGGCGCGGGAAGATTATTCCATTTATCAATTACTTTAAACGTAAAGAAGTTTTTAGCGATATTAGTAATGAAACGTCTGCCACGCAACTTAAATCCGTTATTACGAGTATTGCTATTATCGAAAGTGAACAGTTTGTCAAAATTTACGTTATCGATGTTATTAACGATTTTGAAAACGTCAATAAGCTCCCCCCTTAATCTCCTAGTCTCGAGTGAATGCAAGTCTAACTCTTTAATCCTATCTTCATAAGGCTTGTTGCGCAATGACGGAATGAGTTTCATGGCACGACGCTGAACCCTTTCTGACCTATCAATATCCTCACGCAAATACGGGCACCAAAACTGAACGGAAGCATGGCATTAACAAGCCATGAAAATTCCTCTGAACATGTCATGTGTGCTAGCTATGAAAATGAGAAGTTCAACTCTCGGAAGAATTGACAGACAACTTTTCTATTAAATTGATGAGGAGAAGAAGTATTGGCGGAATGTTTTACAACGAGTTGTTGCAGTGGTCCGCGCGCCATGACGAGTCAGAAATAGTGCGTGCCACCTCCCTCGACAAGTATTAGTCAGCCTTTGATTCGTGAGAGTAGTGTCCTCAGCTTATATCAGTTAAAAAAATGACCAGCCATAGGTTTCATACGCTTAGAGCACTTCTTTTTTTATTTCCTTTTACGTTTAGCACCACGTGATGGTAACCCCTTTTCCTGGCAGATCTCTTCTTTCCGCCACCAAGCATTTTTCTCTTTGCATCTTTGATGATTTCGTCCCGTGTCCGTTTTAAATGTTTTTTTAGAGCTTCTTTAGGCTTAGTTCCGCCCATTATATCTTTTGCCGCGTAAAAACCTGTTTGTAACGCCTTCCGCCCTAGGTACCTGGCACCCTTCTTCAACAGTGGGACAGTGGTGCGTAGTATGGATGAAAAAATGGATCCAAGTCCACTCCCACGCTGGTATCTCACTCGTCGGTAGACTGTTAAGCTCTCATTACCGAATGGGAAATTTTTTCCCTCAATCGTTCTTATATATATCGAGATGTTGGCTAATAGATTAGTCGCAACATTCACATAATGGGGCTTGTCATATGTAATGCTCAAACTTTTCCCTCTATGGTTGGGGATATGTGCAATGCGCAGTAGGCGCGCCTGGGTGTTCCCCAACAAATTGGCGCTCTACGATATTGCTGTAAATATAGCACATGTCTCGGGGCGGAGAGCTTTCACCCAATTTCTCCATCTTCAATTGATACATTAAGCTGGACAAGTCATGCTGTGCCTCGTGAAAGGTATCTCTTTGGAGAGCTGCGCTATATCGGCCCTCAGCCACAATTGTGAACAGCTCTTTATCTTTAATATTTCTACTAAGCGTTGACTTTAACTTCAATGTGCATGCAGGCGTGTCTATGTTTACGACTTCAAAAAGTAAATCGTTTGTCAGGTACGACTTTTCAAGACTCTTGTTTAACCCCGTCACAATGTCCATGGCTGTATCATAATGCCCGATTCCTAGCGATACATTTGTGCTATAGTACCGTTCCTCACCGAACAGGACTGAACGCATAGTATTGTCTAAGGTTATGCCTAATTTTTCGCACTCATCGATTCTTCTAAGGATCAGAAATATGATTTGCTCATTTTCAAGAGTTAAAAATTTGGTGGCTAACTGGAGTTCACATAAGCCCACCTCATACGAATCACGCTCCAATTCAATGGGTCCGTGGAGTTCTGTCACAAAGTTGGCGAGGGTGTTGTTAGGATGTACAGACAGAGAAGAAGAGGACGGGAGTGTGACATAGAAGTGGCTAGGCGCCATGTTGCATACTAATTAAGCTTCATTATTGCAGCAGCTTTTATATAGGTGTTGAAGCTTTCTGGGTAACCCAGCCATTTCACCAGGTACATTTTTCTCTTTCCTGAACCTTTGCTGCCTAAAATTTTTTCAATTTTAAACACACTTTTTCCTAAATTAAATGTCACTTTCTGCAACTCCTCGCGGTAAAAGCCTCCAGCGATCTCTTCCCCATTCAAATCTTCAACGTAATACATCATTATCTCACCTTTAGGTCTCATAGCACGAACTTTAAAAATCTCACGTGTCCATCCTTGCTCAAATCCCTTCGCGAATTTATTTCCCGAACGTGATAGCCTTACATAATCATTGATTTTGAAATGTGTAGAGTGTGGTGGCGGTGCTCCATCTCTTCTCACCTCTGGCAGCGCACCTCTTTCTAAAACTTCGTTAGGCGTTGTGCCAATCGTACGATGGTGTGAACGGTTGTATGATGAAGCCAATGAACCGAGAACGTTTATATATCTGTATGTGTTTTATGTGTAAAATAGCGATGCATGCGCTCCTTTATGGTACGTTGAACTCTTTCAGCTAAAGAGGCCTTATGTATAGAACTGCTAGTGTAGTAACTGATATTAAACTCTGTCAGCATGTTCTGAAAAGCGCGACCTATAAATTCTTTCCCCATATCCGTACAAAAATAGCCAGGAACCCTTTCTTCTTTTAACATCAACGTTTTGGTCGCTTTAGCAACTGTTTCAGGCGATTTATTTTTTCAGGGGAATTAGCCACAGATATCTAGAGAATACATCTATTATGAATATGTAGCGGTATCCGTCATTATACACTGAATATCTTTGCATGTCTGTTAAATCCGCCTGCCAAATAGAGTCAATCGAATCCGCGGTTGTCTTGGCCGTTTTAAACCTTTTTCTCACCGGTTTATGAAGTGTATAAGCATCCTGTTCCCGCAAAAACGCTCAACATCTTTTTTTCCCGTAAACACCTCTGTACAGTCTATTAACGCCACCATAGGAGGCGGGTTAGAAATGTCATAATAGCGTTTACTTAATATGTTAGCCATTTGCGTATTTTAGAGACACGTGGATAAGGTTGGCCGTTTGTTCTCTTCTTTCTCCTCTTCAGAGACGCTGCTGCTGGGGGCGATGGCGTACTCAGTTGTGACACATGCGAGACTTGATCCAAGTCTTTTAACCTATTCAGATTACCTATCAATGTTTTGGGGACATTTATTTGTTGTAGTCTTGCTTTAATATGCTTCCATCCTGTTGGCGAGGGTCTGTCCCACTTTCTCACCAGATCATGAACAATATCAACGATATTGGATCCTTGTACCCTTGTTCCTTCAACAATGACCTCGCCTGTATCGGCCCACTGTATGATGGGGTCCTCACTCAATAGATTATAAAGACTTAAGCCTTTATTCCTCAATGTATGTGGGAGGCTGTTTTTTAGCACATGTTCGATGTGTTGTGTTCCGTTGTTCTTTGGTTGGTCATCTCTAACGTCGGGGCCAGGTCCTGTGTCGCCATGCTCAGCACTACTCGCGCTGTGCCTAATAACCACGGGGAGCTCTGTAGGATTCTTATAATCTTCGTACTCATGAAGAAATTTCTGCAAAGCCTCTTGGTACAAGATCCTTTTCTCATCAGGTGACTTTTCACTGTTTAATAGGGTTAGCAACTCGCTTTCCATTCTTTTAAGCCTGCTTTTACGGGGTTCTAGAGCCGTGTCTGGAATCTTTGAACTTTGCAATGAAGCATACACCTCGTGCGGAATCACAACCACCTTCTTCATTATATTAATCTAGTCAGTAAAGGACCCAAAACTGAAAATAAGATGGGTAGGAATGATCCTCCTCTTTGTACAATAATTCGCTTTTTCTTACCCACAGTTTGACTTTTATGAGCGAGCGCTCGTATTATGTTCTTGTAACGACGTAGGAGAGCCTTCTGAGAGGGTTTCATTGGCACATTACATTTTATAACATTAAGACAGATTTCACAGATGCATTTTAAAAAGTCAGAGTCGATATTTTTAACAAACATCTGTTGCAGTGCCCGGGGCAATCGTTGATAGATTTTTATTAATTCACGATATTTCTTCAGCCTATTTGTCATTCTGGAATATACACCGTTTCAGGTTCGCTTGGGAATATATTCGTTCTTAGAAGCACCCTAAACGTGTTTCGCGGGTGAAGGTCACAAAGCAAATATCCATAACGCTGGTTTGTGGCCTCTTTATAAACCTCCAAAAACTCCTTACGCTGATTCGGGAACATTTGATTGGCTAATACCCCAATTTGTGACACATCTCTACGTTGTGCGAATAAGACTAGATATTGTGTATTTAGCGACACATCGCGCATGTATCTATTTTTGAAAAATAGATTCTGGTTGATGAAGAATACGCTTATGTTAAGATGGTGGGAGAACACTGTAAATGTCTCGGCAAACGTTTTATCCATTTCCAACATGAGATCGTCAATTACAATAACTGTATGGTCATTACCTTTTAACGAATTAACGTCATAGACCCCCTTGTGGAACAAAATTTCATCTTGGTACTCGTTGAACACTGACTGATACGTCGAATAGCACCATATTACTTTATGCACAAATTTTGAGAACATCTCCCCTTATCTTTAATGATTTTAAGCATAAATACAGTTTTTCCACATCCTGTAGGGCCAGATATAATACATGTGGAGGGCTTGTGAACCTGAATTTTTCTACAGATTCCATCTCTAACACGTCACACCCCTAAGTGGGTCATTTACAAAATATTACAAATTTTGAGTGCTGCTCCTTATATTTTGTTTTCTTCTTCCACAGAACCGTGAATGACGACGATGTACAGCACCCCATCATCGATATCACAGACGAACCCGTTGACCGTGCAGTTGTGATCAGAAAATCCATCCCCGCTGACGAATCTTCACAGCGATACCTGTAGCACGCGTCAGTTCAAAACGGATATAAAGCGGTCCAGGATTGAGCCGGTTCTTAGACCACCAGTAATAGAGCCCCAACCTTCTACGTCTTACGACACAACCCCCACAATAGTACCTTCCTCAAATATACCCCCTTATTCAATTCCGGGTACATCCTCCACAGCAGCTTCTCGTTCTGTTGAGGATGGCATAACATTCGAGTTGGTGCGCACCGCTACCCCCACCCCGGCCTTGACTAGAAATCGGTATATAGTCAGGGTTGATCCTAGATCCATGTATAGCAATGGTGTTGAACACGGACTACGGCGCATAGTTGAACGTATTGTAGAGTTTGCCCTTCAGAACCGCGACGAACGTGAAGTCAGGACGAGGCTGTCCTTCGGATTCGGGTCAGATGACGGAGATGTAGATGATTTTTGGGTAGTAATACCGTTCAGACGCTTGGCAGCTGAAGATATAGAGTATATATTAGCCCGTATAATGCAGGCCTCTCAAAGTAGTATAGCCTTCAATATGGACAACTTCACGGTAAATATTGACCGTGTATTCCGTGTTGCGGGTCATAGTGCCACACCTTATACTCTTAACTTCAATTCTCAGGCTATTTATAGACGGCATATAAACGCCGAGGTTGTTGCGGCTTATAGCAGTAGTCTTGGCCCGTATGTTTACTGTACTAAATACATGGGTCAAAAACATTTGGTTGCCTACGGTAGTGGAGCGTGCCCGTAAACTAGCTGTAGACTGTAAACTTGAATTTGACTGTAATATGGGTCCTGAAGAGCTGAGAAGGGTAGAACAGGAAATGAATGCTCGTATAGTTGTATTTGGAATGGATGATCGTCGTAGGACTGTGTATGTTTTTAAAAGCAGTGTGAGAGATCGTACAAGACCCCTACTTATTTTAGGGCTGTCAGGAACAACATATCTACCCATCCGTAATATAAGGGACCTTTACGCGAGTTATGATAAAAGTCGAAAATATGGACGACATCATGATTTGTGTAAGGGATGTATCGAGTTTGCGGATGATATAGTGAAACATTGTAAAGATTGCCACATGGTATGTGAGCAGTGTAAAAGCTCCAAATGTGAAAGCCGTGTAGTTGAAGCTGAGAAGAGGGATTGTGATGTGTGTAGACGCACATTTTTCAATAATAACTGTTTTGAGCTCCATAAATCAATTGGCACGTGCAGGAAAATGAGAATCTGTGAATGTGGTATGTTTCATATGATGGATAATTGGGGAAACTTTGAGCAAAATGTGATGAAATTCACTGTTCTACATGCCATGAGAAATATAAGGCGGTTGGAGTAAAGCATGTATGTTATATGAAAGACGCCAAGCCTAAAAACAGACCTTGTATAACTGTGTACTACGATATAGAAACATATACGAATGCTGAAACCAAAGAGGTTATTCCACATTTACTTGTAAGCCAGACTATCTGTGATGAGTGTATGGAGAGCGAGTGTGATGAGTGTCACAAATGTGGTAAACGGACAAACGTTTTTAAAACGAATGCCCACGATAGCCCTGTGAAACTCTTTGTGTCCTATATTGTCAAGTTAGCGGACAAGTTCAAAAAAATGACTGTGTATATTCTCGCCCATAACGGGGCAAAATTTGACACACAGTTCCTTTATAAGGAGTTGCTTGAGCACGAGTCATCTGAGATATTTACAGGTGATCCCTTGAAAAGAGGCAACAAACTAATACAGATGCAAATAAGAGGTAATGTACAGTTTAAAGACACTTTATTATTCACACCTTGTAAATTAGCAAAGCTACCCAAGGTGATGGGCGTAGCCGCTGAAGTTTCAAAAGGATATTTCCCTTACACATTCCTCACTAGCGAAACTTTAAATTACGTAGGACTACCTCCACCCAAACATTACTTTAACTATGAATGTATGAGTACAGATGAACGTGAAGATTTTGACCGATACTACAACAGTTTTAATGAATGTAATCCTTATAATATAGCTGATGAATGTGAGCGTTATTGCGTGAATGATGTGCGCGTGCTTAGAGTATGTTTCCAGGCCTTTAGAAGGATGTACATAGTCGTTTCAAATGCGATCCGTTGCAAGTCGCAACCACCATCGCCTCATTATGTTTTACGGTGTTCAAGAATAACTTCATGCCTAAAGACACCTTAGCCGTTATCCACAGAAACAATCCCCGCAGTTATGGGCACAAGGCTATTTACTGGCTCATACACCTACAGCAGCAGACAGGTGTATACATAAAGCATGCCCGCAACACGGGTGAAGTACCCATTAAGGTTAATGGTCGTGTTTTTTGGGTTGATGGTCTAAGTGAAAACCGTGCCACTGGTGAGAAGACTGTGTACTCCTTTAACGGTTGCTGGTGGCACGGATGCCCCGTCCTGAGTGTGGAATCGTAGGAGATATCCACGGTAGATCTCCTGCCGACAGTCTTGCGTGGACCCGCCCCGCGATCAACTTATAGGCTCCCAGTTCACTCACAAAGTCTTGTGGGAGCATGAGTATGATGCACGGATGGAAACAGATGGACAGTACCGTGAAGAAATAAACACGATCAAACGTTCAATGGTGCTGGATCCTCTCAAATGCGGTGATAGCTTGTTCGGAGGGCGTACAAATCCCTTCAAGCTATACTTTCCGTCTACGGAGGGCGTGAAACTCCATTACTACGACTTCTGCTTTTATACCCCTACGTGATGAAGAACAATCCGTACCCCGTAGGTGCACCTGAAAAAATGGTGGGCCCACCATACCAACCATCGAGGAGTTTTCAGCTAACTTGAATGAGCGCTACTTTGGACTCTCTTTCGTAGACGTGCTCCCCCTCGCGATTTATGGATGCCGATCTTACCCGTCGTTATAGATCACAAGCTCATGTTTCCCCTGTGCGTGAAGTGCGCAGAAGAGAACAACGGTGCTTGTGACCATACAACCCACCAGCGTAAGATCAGGTGTATATACAAGCCCTGAGCTGGCCCTAGCCGTTCGCCATGGGTATAGAATAATGAAGATACATGAGGTGTGGAGGTTTCAGAAGCTACCCAACCTTTTCACACAATATATAAACGCTTTTTTGAAAGATAAGATTGAGGCGTCAGGATATCCGCGAGGGGTTGATACCGAAGATGAAAAAACGGCTTATATTCAGCGATACCGTGCCCATGAAGGTGTACAGCTTGACCGATCCCAAATTGTTAAGAATCCTGGCAAGCGCTTTAGTGCAAAGTTGTGTCTAAACAGTCTTTGGGGAAAGTTTGCGTAGAATACCGGCAAAGGGAACGTCCATTTGGCACAAAGTTATAGTGAAGTCTGGGATTATGCCAACGCCCCCGATAAAGAGGTTATGGAGATCGTGAATATAGGTAATACTTACATAATAAAGTACAACAATACCGAATTGGCCACAGATACCTCACGGGTTACAAACATACATGTAGCTAGTTTCACATCGGCTTACGCCCCATCAAACTTTGGGCCTATTGCACTCTCTTGAACGGAGGGTGTTGTACGCTGACACAGATAGCGTGATACTCACAGCGAGGGAAGGTGAATACATGCCTCCTATTGGTGAATTCCTGAGAGTTGGCTGATGAGAGCAAGGATAAGTATGGAGACATCGCATACGCCGACTCTTTTGTCTCAACAGGTCCAAAAACCTATGGGGTACGGGTGAGGGTAAGGGATGATATGAAGTATATCGTGAAGGCTAAAGGTATCACGCTTAACCATGCGAACCGTCGAGTCGTTAACTTTGACTCGTTGAAGGATCTAGTGTGCTTGGATGATGAGGAGGGTAGCCAGCTACCCTAACTGACTGTGGGGACGCACAATTTTCGGGCGCAGAAACTGGGGTGTGAAAGAACTTAGGGGCAAGAAGGTATGCTGTAACACCTGTAGAAAGCGTTACCAGGTGCCTGATAGCTATGATACCGTACCCTTTGGCTACCTTAATCCTTGATTGTATTTATATATATGTGTATTGATATGTTTATTTATCACGTATATTTTTTTCAATTAAGGTTTCATGTTCTCCTTTGCGTGCGTGCGTGTGTGTGTACAGTAAAAAGCTAGGCTCCGCCCACTGTAAGATCGGCAACGTGAGTCCTGCCGCTACCTGAGCATATCTCTATCCCTGCGTGCTCAGTTGACCTCTGCATACCCTTGAGCTCAGACGTGTGTTCTCCCGCGTAGAAAAAATAGTAATGGCTACCTTTAATATTGCGTGTTCAACGTTTATAAAGTGGTATTCGGCAAAGTGCCAAGATGTGGTGGATACTGAAAAACTCCTTATTCCCCCCTCCTTTGATACTTTTAAGGTTACATTGAGCCGCGCGAAGGACCAAGATGTTCAAATACTCTACGGGTATTCTGGCGAGGGCATTGTAGGATTTCGTAGTACAAACGATGTATTGAAGTATGTTGTAGACCTAACCTTTATAAAGGCTCACATATACCGCGAAGTAGAAGAAGCAACACGTTCAGAAGATAAGCAACGGTTATGGATAGTGAGTCTTGTTGATGAGTGGTGTGACAAGCGATATTATGTCATGTTACACCATACCGACTACTCGTACCCTACGGTTGAGAATGTAAATCTTGTCATCATGGAGAATCTTAAGTATTTTTACCACTATATTAATATATATCATGACGAGGTTTGTAGTGAGGTTGTGGCTAATGGGCTGTGTGAGTTTTTAACAGACTTTAGAGACGAGTATCGTTAAACAAAAAGGATAAATATGGGCATATGTTTCTCTCAAATAGTGCACCGGATTGTGAAGATGTTTAGTTTGTGGAAATGAACGTCTGGTGAGTGATAAAACATTAAAGCCGGTATTGTTTCATGTAGCGGAAAATTCTGTTTGTCCAAGGGCACAAGTGTTCGAACAAGCCTGTACACGCTTCAGCAGTGTGATCGCTCCCCCCCAGCCCGCCCCACCCGTGTACCTCACGAAACACACGAGTTCGAACAAACCCGTACACGTTTCACCAGCGTGACTCACTCCCGTCGAGCCGTTCCGTCCACCTGCGGCTCATAGTCATCTCAGAGCTTGAACCGTGTGGACGTGCGAATACGATGGAACTTCCTTTGAGAAGCATTCTCAACGCCTCGTACGATGTCTCCGTGACGAAGTCATTGCGCGTGTTCAGGCGTGAAACCGGCACCATTAACTATGTACTTGAAACGATTTGCAGGCAAGCAAACTCTGGTAAACGTAATGTTATTTATTTAAGTGTTGAGGAGATGAATAGAATCTTCGTGATAGTTGAGAAGTGGGAGAGGACCGTTATAAAATACCTGCAGGTGTAGGTACAAGAAGAGAGCAGATTAGTGACGCCCCTCATATGCCGTTGTTTGCACGTTGTGTATAAATAACGAACAGCCATGCATTGATATACGACTGATGTGGAAGAATGCATCTGATAATAACGTTCTTGTCCCTACGCGAAACCGTTTCATCTCGACAGAATGTTTGAAATCGTGGATTCCGCAAGCTGAAGCCTATATTAGACGCTCGTGTTACGGATATGATTTATTTTGACACGGTTCTTGAATACGCATACACCGCTCTGCTCGACGGATTTATCGAATGTAGGAATGAACAAGGCGAGAATGGTCTAGAGCTGGATGCATATTTAAAAGTTTTAGATTCTTCGAAATATCCTGAACGTTGGAACAAAGCACTTGAGCGGTACAAGGCAGAGCTTGTCTATACTGTTCACCCTGTGAAGAGCTGTACCTCTATATAATGAATAGCTGTCGTTACGACTTGGAAGATTATTTCAATTGCCGCTATGCAGAGTGAAGAAGAGTTCACGATTGAAAAGCTCGGGACGGTAAGAAAAAACCCTCGATTGGAAAGGCGCGTTTATAAACTTGTATTTAATAATGATGTTGTGGTTAACGATGACCTCTTTGTGCGTGCTTTTGATTGTATTCTAGCCGTGTTTAAAGATAACTTGCCAACCGACTGTAAAGTGGGCACAAAAATAGTATTGAACGATATGAAAGCCATTTATGTCGAGTATAAACATCTGTACAAGTTAAACGGTGAAGTGTTGCTTGGACGGTTTTACCGCGTGGTACAAAGTAATAACGATGTGAATGTAGACTCGATTACGTGTGAGTTTAGCGTTTTGCACCGTAGAACATAAAGGATGTATATTATTTATTTAATTATATATATATATATATATATATATATATATATATATATATATATATATATATATATTCCTGTACTAATACGCAATTCATTATACGTTTCGTATATTATTATTTTTAATTATTTAATATACCCCTAGAACATAAGGGATGTATATTTATTTTTTTAATTGTGTGTGTATATATATATATATATATATATTCCTGTACTAATAGGCATTTGATTATACGTTTCGTATATTGTTGTTTTCAATATATTTAATTATTTAATATAACTATGTATATATTTTTTTTTTCCCTGTACTAATATATTGATAATCCAACGTTTTGTATATTTTTTATTATATATTTCCCGTTCGTGCTTCTTATGCTATTATTATTTTTGATCATATATATACTCCATTGTATATATTTATATATCGTCCGTATGCTATTATTATTTTTGACCATGTATATTCCATTGTATATTTATTTTCTATATTTTTTCCATTAATTCGCCTAAATAAACAGAATGATGTAATGGTGTTTTATTTAATTATTTTGGCTGTACACGGTATTTAATTATATCAATTGGCTGGCTTTTAAAGCGGATTTCTAAACCAGAATATATGCACTAATTAAATAATAGTGCTATCTGGCAACGCAACCTGTACACCTGAACAAGGCATTTACGCCTTCTAAGTCAACTGGCGGATTAAGCCAGAATATATGCTTTAATTAAATAAATAGTGCAAACTGGCAACTCAGCCTTCCAAGCTGGCTGAATAAGCCAGAATATATACTTTAATTAAATAAATAGCGCAAACTGGCAACTCAGCCAGATAAGCCAGCTGGCTGATTAGGGGCCCTATAAGACAACGACCGCTCGGCTGAAGTCTTAATATGTGCTTGGCTCCTGCCAGGCGAACACCTCTCTTCCTTTCTCTCCTCCTCTCTCTTTCTCTTGGGGGATAACTCCGCCTCCAAGTTGCATAACCCCTCGTTGCTCTTGCAACATTTCCCCCCTTTGTGGCATAACAACTTACAACATTCCCACTTGTTGCACAAAACTTGCAACATTCCCCCTGTTGCATAGCCCCCTTTGCAACATTGTCCAACAGTGCATTGCAATTGCATTCTACTCGTCCATTTTACGGGCATACTATTTAACTCTTTAATCCTATCTTCATAAGGCTTGTTGCGCAATGACGGAATTAGTTTCGTGGCACGACACTGAACCCTTTCTAACCTATCAATATCCTTACGCAAATACGGGCACCAAAACTGAACGGCATATTCTAAATGAGGCCTGACTAGGGACTTGTAAAGGGGCAATATAATATTCTTCGTTTTAAATTCGAAATTACGCGCTATAAAGCCTAACATCCTATTAGCTTTAGCGCAAGATTCCAGGCACTGATTCCTAACTTTTAAATCCTTAGATACGCGTACGCCTAAATCTACTTCGTCAACGCTCGTTAACTCTCTATCATCCATCGTGTACGTGTAATTATTGTTACGAGAACCTATATGCAAAACTTTACATTTGTCTACGTTAAATTGCATCTGCCACTTATCCGTCCACTCCATAATCCTATTTACATCGTCTTGGAGCCTATTTCTATCGTCCTCGTTAACAACCTTACCGCCTATTTTAGTATCGTCCGCGAATTTTGACACGTTACTAGTCAAACCTACATCTATGTCGTTAATGTAAATTACGAATAGCAATGGGCCTAACACTGAACCCTGTGGGACACCGCTACCTACATCCAACCACCCCGATCCACTACCATCAACAACGACCCTCTGTATCCTAGCACGAAGCCATTCCTCTAACCAGTTAGCTACCTGACCGCGTATACCGTGTGATTTAACCTTCGCAATTAATCTTCTATGCGGAACTGTATCGAACGCTTTTTTAAAATCTAAATAAATAACGTCAGCCGCTTATGCCTATCGTACTCGCGCACTATTTCGTTATAAAAGTCTAACAAATTAGTTAAACAAGATCTATGACGTCGAAACCCATGCTGACTACTATTAATCAAATCGCGACTTTCTAATTGTTCGATGATACGATCCCTAAGTGCGGATTCCAAAAGTTTACCGACAATTGACGTTAAGCTAATGGGCCTATAATTACTAGCTACTGTGCGGTCGCCTTTTTTGAAAATGGGCGTGACGTTAGCTAATTTGAAGTCTTCAGGAATAATCCCCGTTTCCAGTGACTGATTAAAAATCTTCGTTAAGGGGCCTACGACAATGTCTTTCAAATCTTTCAAATGTCTGGGATAAAACGCGTCAGGGCCTGGAGCTTTGCTAACTTTTAACTTATCGATTTAATGCGCAATCTCACCCTCGTAAACAGTTATTTCATCCAAAATAGTCTCGCTGCTAAATGGAACGATATCGTCCACATCGGGGACATTATTCACGTCTTCTCCGGTAGAAACTGTCGCAAAAAAGTTATTAAAAATACCCGCCATCGCCTGAGCGTCGGAAGCCAAAGCGCAATTAGTGTCCAAGAGAGGGCCTATATTATCTTTTATCGGCTTACGATTATTCACGTAATCGAAAAACTTTTTTGGGTTATGTTTATTATCCGCAGCTATAAGGATCTCTAAATTACGCTTAGCATTCCTAACTAATCTTTTAACCTGACGTCGAAGCTCGATATATCTATTAGCGTTAGCTACCGTGCCATTGCGCTTATTTAGTCTATACGCTCTGTTACGCTCGTTTATGAACTCGCCTATTTCCCTAGTCCACCACTTAGGCCTATCATGATTTCTAGCGCGCTTGGGCTTACGAGGAATAAACTCCCTTTCGATATTCAAGGAACTATCTTTAAACGCCTCCCAATGCAAATTTGCGTCATTACCCATAAATAAGTCACCCCCGTCCACTACTCTCATCCTATCCACAAAACTATCAAAATTGGCCCTACGAAAATCATGGACTTCTGTTACGTTACTATCCTTAGTGTCTTCTATTAATAACTTAAACCTAAGAATTTGATGATCACTACATCCTAAACTCTCGCCTACTTCTAAACCTTCGACTAGGTTTTCGCCGTTCGTCATCACCACGTGCAAACTTTTATCACCGCGCGTTGGTTCGGTAACCATCTGTCGTAAAAAAATATCTTCCATGAACTCAATCTCAAACCTTCAACGTTACCAGTAAAAGTCTCGTAATTGACGTTAGGGCAGTTAAAGTCTCCGACAACTATACTATTCCGATTATTAATAAAGTCACTAAGAAATCTATAAAATCTAGTATCGGTATCGAGGGGTTGAACGGGAGGTCTATAAACAACAACAAAATTGAAACTAATACTACGCGCTCTAACTTCAACGCATATCGCATTAATTGCTGCCCGAAAATCTATCTTAACCTCGATAGCCATAAGGGAATTACAAATGTACAGCAAAACGCCGCCACCAATCCTATGTAACCTATCATTAGTAAAGAGTTTAAAACCCGGTATTTCAAGTTCCCCCAACAAGTCCCGAGTCACGGTATTTAATCACGCTTCAGTGACAGCAACTATATCGTAGTTACCGGAATAAATTATCGCCTTAAATTCGTTTAATTTATTTCTAATACTACGCGCGTTACAATAAAAGACGTTTAAGTTATTTTTACCACGGGTCGGCGTTTCAAACTATTTTTCACGTCGGGCCCGCGTTCCCCGGACCCACAACGTTTAAAGAAGGCTTCGACCTATACAGCTTTCGAATGTTTTCGTCAATTAACCTACCTAGTCTAGCATTACTATTTCATTAAAATGCACCCATCTTTTATAAAAAGGCTAGGATCACTAAATTCTGATCACAGCTTTACGAAGGGTACATTTTCCTGAGCACAAATCTCTTCGAATTTAGTATTCAAAAATATCGTTTTAGACGTAATCCTAAGACCCAAACCGTGCCTAGGAGTAATACCTAGAACTAAACACCTATCTGACCTCGCCATTAGGGACCTAATTAACCCCCTATATCTCTCCAAAAGGTCAGGCACTCTCGCATCGGGCCTATACGAGTCGTTGCCCCCTACCATCGTCACCAACATCGAGTGACGGGTGGCAACGTCAATCCTATCTACTTCGTCTCTAACTCTGTCAACCCTGGCCCCTGTGAGACAGACCCTCCTCCTCTTGGTTGGATGCCGTTCAACGAACTCTGTGTCCATATGGCGCACTAAAGTTCCCCAATTAAAATAGTTTCCCCCCTCATTTACGTCCCTTGGGCGAAAGGGTTCGAAACCTTGATAGGGGGGAGGGGATTCCTATCACCTAACGTACGTAGCCTAGCTCCACCCTTAACTTCTCTAAATCCCTCCCCATCTACGAATCTCGGACCAACCTTAACCCCTTCCTCAACGCTATCCAACCTTCCCGATAAGCTGCCTAAACTAGAAACTAGGTTACGCACTTCACCCTTCAAATTACTAACGTCTTCAACCTTAGTATTGGTTCGGCTTTCGTCAACCGTAGCCCTACCCCTGCCCTCATCAAGCGTTGCAAGTCTTTCCGTTACCTCACGTACACTGCGTTTTATGTCAACTATTTCCTCCCTTAATTCGCAAGAAAACAAACCGATCTCTCTGTAATCGCCATAGGACCGCCGTCATAGTCCCTAAAATCCGTATACCACCGATTCACCCCACACCTAACACACGACGCTTTCTGAGACGGCATCACACAAGTTAAATTAGTTTATAACTTTCACAAGTTTAAGTTAAATTAAGCCGGCACGCGATTAAATCTTCTAAATCACTAAAAACCACTTATATTCAAGTACTTAACTATATAATATAAACGCAGGTATATAAAATTTGGAACTTACCAAAAGAAAGGTTATTGGCAATATCCAAAAGCAGAAGCAATATCAGAGAGCTCAGGAAATGCGTCCGTTCAGTACGGAGTCTGGCTGACAACTGAGTACGGAGTCTGGCTGACAACTGAGTTCGGAGTCTGGCTGACAACTGAGTAAGGAGTCTGGCTGACAACTGAGTACGGAGTCTGGCCGACAACTGAGTACGGAGTCTGGCTGACAACTGAGTACGAAGTCTGGCTGACAACTCAAATGTATTGTTCACTGTAGTTTTGGTGGTAATGCTAGGACGACTATGTATTTTATTCATACATTATTCCTAAATTTAGGGAATAGAGTAGTTAGTTATTTCACAAACGTGGGATACTTTAAAAACTTTCAATCATAAGATTTTGATGTGGCCATGTTATAGTCAAAGTGTAAGGTAAGTTGTAGTATCGACTTTTCTTCCAGGCAATAACATTTATGTTTAAAGTCCATGCATCATCAACAAATGATTATCCAGAAAAAGGTCTATCCATGGAGAGATAATAATAACATAGTTCAATTTTTATTACAAAAATAAACATGAATCAAGTAAATTTAGGGATTTTCTTAAGAACATACAAAACAATATTCAAAATATAAGTAACTAACAATAAATGAGGGGTCGCGCGTCTTAAGGTACCTAAGCGCCACCACAGGCGAAAACGTGTTTTTTATGGATATCACTATTTTCACCCTTCCTCTATCGCGTGGTTTGGGTTATAATGACCTTACGACACTAGAAGTATGGTTGAAAACCTTATGAAGCGAACTACTTTTTTCACCTCTATCGCCAGCCAAAAGTTCACCCAAAGTTCGGCATAATAAGAAAATAAAAAAATAAAAAAATATATATATAAAATATAAAATATGAAAATCTATTCCAAAAACTCATCAACATCTTCATTAGCATACTTAGAACTCTAATTTAGCCAAAAATGAACGTTCAAGCTCAATTAATAACAGAGATACTATTGCGAGAATATTGCTGAACTTTGGAGGCGATTTCTAGCGAATTTTAATTTTGGCGCTTAGGTACCTTAAGACGCGGGACCCCTCAATTGTTCAAGTAAATAAATATATATTTACTCTGTCACAACCATAACATTATTATACACAATTACTCAATATTTCGTCCATCCTCCATTATTATTAATGACCTCTCGTAACCTATTTGGAACAGATGTCACGTGACTGTAGATGACTCGTGGGTTCGTGCAGGAAAAGTTCCCACTCTGCCATAGTATGTTGCAGCAGGTGCTAAGATGTCCGCTCCTGCCCAGGCTCCCAAGCGTTAACCACATTTGCCCACACATTTTCAATGGGGTTTAGGTCACACCCCTTGATTGGTCAGTTCAGCAGCTCGACGTCTCGTTGTTTCTGAAACCACCGTCTGATGATCCTGGCAGTATGAACAGGGCAGTTATCCTGTAAAAAGAAATTAGCAAAACTTGAGAGTTCACATTTCATCCATACTTTTTTGAAGTTGCCTTAAGAGGACACGAAAATAAATAAATAAATAAAAATAAAGATACATTTAAAATCACATTTAAAACTACATTTACTAATGTCCTCCTTTGATCATATTACCTTAAAATATACACTGCTTGACCTTAAATAAGTCATTTTCTTGAAAGCATATTCTGTGTAATGAAAATAATTTAGTTGTGTTACTTACCTGCATAAATATAAACCGCTCAGGATGGGGCAAAACGTATATCCTTATGGTTGGCAGCATCACCTCCTCCAGTATCTCTAAATAGTGTAAACCTCCGGTTAATTTCTGCCAGCTCTTGAATGCCGTACAGGTGCACCCATTCCCACACGTTGCAGGTCACGTGTCCAGTCCTTGCCACTTCATATATGTGTTGGCGGGCATACCTCGTAATGTTTGGGTTGGACCGTCCAAGTTACGTCACTACCATATACGAACTGTAAGTCGTTCCCCTTTTACTCTACTTTAACCCATTTCTTATATTTAGGTATACCGTAATAACCGAGATAATCGTGATTTTTTTTTTTTTTTTTTACTAATGCAAGAAGTGTCCCTTTCCTTTTCTATTTAAATTATAGTCGATTGCAGCAATATTACTATTACATACTTTGTATAACAATCTTTAATCATATTACTCTTTCCTCTATTTAAGAATACTATCTATTTTATACGTTGCATTGGAAACTGATGGAAAGAGTATGTGATATTGGTATATAGAGCAGTGTTTCATTGATAAAAAAATAAAGTGTGGGAGTATTTACACACACACACACACACACACACACACACACACACATATCCACCTCTCGCACTGATCGGATGCTTCCCTTGTCTCCCCTCCCATCTTCATGCGTTGCTCCGACATCTCGGAGAGGGTTATACAGGGGTGGAGCGCGACTATTGCAGGGGACTGTACATCGTGAAGGCAAAGGATATCACTTTAAATTAAGCATACCGTCAAATCATAAACTTCACCTCTCTTAAAGATCTAATGAGTTTATGAGAACCTGAAAATGATGACAATACCGCGCCTCCTCACCTGGTTGTGAGAACGCATAAATTTCGCGCTCAGAAACAAGACGGTGAGAAGTTACTTGGAGGGACGGTGTGTCTCAATATTCACAGGAAGCGATATCAATTACCTGGGACCTATGATACTGTTCGCTTTGGTTTCCGTAGGGAGTGATTAATTGGCATACATATTTTGATTTAATGTATTAATATCCTTTTTAAAGTTTCTTACTATTTATTTACTTATTTTATAATTTATTATTTAAAAGTTTTGACTAGTTTATTTACTTATTATTATTATTATTATTTTTGTCTGTTTATTTACTTGTAATATTTATTTTATGATTTATTTAACTCGTGAACTTTAAATAAATTATTTTGCGTTTTATAATGTGCGTATCATTTTCTTTTAACCTTTGAATATATACAGGGTGTCCCAGAATTAACTATCTATTTCAATGAAATCGGACAAATTTTTTAAAAACACACTTTTATTTATGTTTATCATGTTTAATATGTGTTAAAAATGTATAAATTTCTAAATTTTTTTCATAATTTTATTTTCATAATTTTTTCATAGTTTTCCATAGTTTTATTTTTAGAATGACAAAGAGACTCCAAAAGTTAACGTGTGGCTTGGAATGACCAAATCCAAAATTTATGGCCCATTCTTCTTTGCGGAAGCAACGGTAACAGGTACCGTCTACCTTGATATGCTTCAGCAGTTTCTCGAACCACAGCTTCTTGATGATGGCATTCTTGATAATGTTGTGTTTCAACAAGATGGAGCACCATGTCATTATGCTCTAATTGTTCGAGAATACCTCAACAGACGCCTTCCGAATCGGTGGATTGGACGTGAAGGACCTCGACCTTGGCCTCCGCGTTCTCCGGATTTGACACCCCTGGATTTCTTTGCATGGGGTTTCATAAAAACAAAGGTTTATCGCCAAAAGATCAATAGTTTAGCTGAACTTAAAGAACGCATCCAGTTGGCAGTGCGGGAGATAACACCTGAAATGCTTCAAAATGTGTTTCGCAGCGCTGAGGATAGATTTGAAATTTGCAGAGATACAGACGGTGCACATGTTGAAACTTCTCAATAAAGTTTTGACTTATGATTTATAAATCTATTTGTTTTTGTATCATAATTTAGTAATAAGCACAAAATTATGTCAGTTTTTATTAAATTTGTCCGATTTCATTGAAATAGATAGTTAATTCTGGGACACCCTGTATAATATACAAACTCAGAATGGTCCCCTGAGAAACTTATATGTTAAACACAGACCGTGCATAAAACAAAGAACTCCTCTGGGAAATTCCATCCACTACACTGTAGTTCGAGTAAGTAATGATAAATGACAAATACTATAGTTTTTTTCTTTTTCATGATGGAAAGCCCAACGTGGGCACCGGGTTACTCGCAAAGAGGCACCAAACTATAGCTTCCATCATGAAAAAGAAAAAACTACGGGGCTCCAATAAACCTTGCCCCCCTCCCAGCCCGTGGCCTAAACCATTAGAGGTACAGTAAAACTAAACATACCTTACAAAAGAGAATTTAATCCTGCATTTAATGAGAAACATTTAAAACTTGATGTTCCCGCCATTGGCTTCCAAGACAGCCTGAATTCGCTTTGGGTAGTTTGCCAAAAGTGACATGAATAGATCTTGATCGTTACGCAAATTTGCTAAAACAGTTTCAATGTGTTGCGTCATTGTATCCTTCGAAAATCGATTTGCTGCAGGTTCTTGAAACAAGAGACGTTCAACCTTGTCCTTTATAACTGATCCAATGTGTTCACAGACGTTCAGGTCAGGAGAATTTCCTGGCCATTCTTCATTTCCAAAGAAATCGATCTCATGGTTCCGCAACAACTGTTGAGTGGCTAATGCCTTAAAGCAGGGGGGCCTTATCGTACAGAAGTGTGACCTGATCGACATCCATAACATTGTTTGGGTTTCTTAGAAAAGGAATGACATGCTGGGATAGAATAATATCACGAAAATACTGTCCATCCCAACTCTGACCATTTGGCTTCAGCACCCACATGAGCTTCTTTGCAGTGAACAAAACAAACACACCAACACAGTCTGGACTTTTTAATAATTCGCGATAATGTTCATTGTCATCGATTTCATCTGGTGTTGTGGCCCACACTCGATCATTTTGGTTGTTAGGCCGACGTGTTACGTAAACAAAAAATTCATCGGAGACAGCTAAATGCATGAAATCATCCACATCCCAATCTTCAAGATAATGGGCAAACCACATTCTGTCATCGATGTTAAGTTGAGTTTTTCCTGGCTTTGGAAGTTCATGCCAAGGCTTTAAACCTTGCCTATGACGGTACAGTCGAATGATCTCACCACTAATGATCTTTCCTCTCAACACTTCGATCTCTCTAGAAAGGTTAGCACAGCTGTTTTTCCGCTAACGCGTACCGCTTTCAATGATGTCCTTTGTTTCTTGAGAGAGTGGCAAATTTGGGCGCCCAGATTTGGTTGTATCCATTTCACATTCATCCAAAGTTTTATTCCAATTTCTTTTGACGAAGTCCTCACTTCTTCGCAACTTTTTGGCAACCCACGAACGTGCTATAAAGGTGGCTCCAGCATCACGAGTTTCCCGAAATGTTATTACTCGTATGCGATCTATCACACGTTGCCTCTCCGAATCACCAATTAATTGAGAAGCCATTATATTATCACTTTATCAGCTAGAGTAATTTTAATACCTGCAATAAATAAATAATTTCATATATTTTTATAATCACTAAAACTATTTCGATATAAGTAAACATGTAAGCTGCAAATGGGGGGGGGGGGCTAAGGTTTATTGGAACCCCTTATAGTATTTGTCATTCATCATTACTTATTCGAACTATAGTGGATGTAATTTCCCAGAAGAGTTCCTTGTTCCATGCACGGTCCTGTGTTTAATATATATATATATATATATATATATATATATATATATATATACACATACATATATATATATATATATATATATATATATATATATATATGATGAATAAAACCACGAAGGAAAGGAAACACAAAAAGGTGCTCAAGCGCTTTCGTCTAATGACATCCTCAGAAACACTGAAGTACATAAAAGGTTACGGCCTATATATAGGTTACAGAAAGAAAAAATAAATAAATAAATAAATAACATACATACACACAAACATACATACATATATATATATATATATATACATACATATCTACACACATATATATATATATATATATATATATATATATATATATATATATATATATGCAATAAACGGAGAAGTAAAAATAAAAATTAAAAATTAAAAATTAGAGGATTAACAAAGAGGCATACAGATTTGTAAGGAAAAATATCGATTTTTAGCACAAGATCAAATGAATTATAAAAATACAAATTTATACTGGAAATCTGCCCGGGTTTTAACACTTTGCCTTTTAGAGTCAAGTTTCGATATATATAAAATAAAATGAAGATTAAAAGTTAATAAAGTAGCATACAAGTTTACCAAAGATTTAGCGTCCTACCCTTTTTATCTAAATTTGTTTTGAAGGAATTCAAAACAACAGGATCGAGTTGAAAAAGACCTTTGCTTATGTTGAAGTTATTTGAAAGTTGGATAATGGCAGACTCAAGAATATTTCTATTAACAATGTTGCTAGAATGAAATAAAACTGAAGCATTATTCCAATCAATACAGTGGGATAACTCTGACAAATGGACAAAAAGAGCACTGGACAACTGTCCTGTTCTAACGGAATATTGATGCTGTTTTATACGTTATACGTGTGTGCAAATCCTTTCCCGTCTGACCTATGTAAAAGGAATCACATTGTTTACACCCAATTTTATAGATAATGCCTGAATTATTGGTAGGGCTATTTTTTACTATGATATTTTTCACAATATTGTTATATGAAAATACTACATTAATATCCAAAAGTTTAAGTACATAAGCAATGCCTAAAAAGCCCGGGAAAAATGGAAGTACTAAAATATTTTTTGACAAAGTACGAGTGTTATTATTGACACGATAGATAGTTCGTTTTGCCTTGTTGAGACAAGATTCCATAAACGCAGATGGGTAACACAGATCACTTCCAATACCGTTGATTTTTTCCAATTCGGCATCGATGTATTCCGGACTGGCGATCCTAAGGGCGCGGAGAAACATTGATGAAAAAATGGCCTTCTTAGTGGGGGTGTCATGTCCCGAGTAAAAGTGTACGTAGGACAAATTGTTTGTTGTTTTCCGATAGATACTAAACTTAAAACCTGGGCTTTCCCTATGTACACGCACATCCAAAAATATTTTAGTACTTCCATTTTTCCCGGGCTTTTTAGGCATTGCTAATGTACTTAAACTTTTGGATATTAATGTAGTATTTTCATATAACAATATTGTGAAAAATATCATAGTAAAAAATAGCCCTACCAATAATTCAGGCATTATCTATAAAATTGGGTGTAAACAATGTGATTCCTTTTACATAGGTCAGACGGGAAAGGATTTGCACACACGTATAACGTATAAAACAGCATCAATATTCCGTTAGAACAGGACAGTTGTCCAGTGCTCTTTTTGTCCATTTGTCAGAGTTATCCCACTGTATTGATTGGAATAATGCTTCAGTTTTATTTCATTCTAGCAACATTGTTAATAGAAATATTCTTGAGTCTGCCATTATCCAACTTTCAAATAACTTCAACATAAGCAAAGGTCTTTTTCAACTCGATCCTGTTGTTTTGAATTCCTTCAAAACAAATTTAGATAAAAAGGGTAGGACGCTAAATCTTTGGTAAACTTGTATGCTACTTTATTAACTTTTAATCTTCATTTTATTTTTATATATATCGAAACTTGACTCTAAAAGGCAAAGTGTTAAAACCCGGCAGATTTCCAGTATAAATTTGTATTTTTATAATTCATTTGATCTTGTGCTAAAAATCGATATTTTTCCTTACAAATCTGTATGCCTCTTTGTTAATCCTCTAATTTTTAATTTTTAATTTTTATTTTTACTTCTCCGTTTATTGCATATATATATATATATATATATATATATATATATATATATATATATATATATATATGTGTGTGTGTGTGTAGATATGTATGTATGTATATATATGTATGTATGTTTGTGTGTATGTATGTTATTTATTTATTTATTTTTTCTTTCTGTAACCTATATATAGGCCGTAACCTTTTATGTACTTCAGTGTTCCTGAGGATGTCATTAGACGAAAGCGCTTGAGCACCTTTTTGTGTTTCCTTTCCTTCGTGGTTTTATTCATAATATATTTTTTACGTGTTACTTTCGTGAAATAATTTTCATATATATATATATATATTATATATATATATATACACACACACACACACACACACACATATATATATATATATATATATATATATATATATATATATATATATATATATATATATATATATAACATTCCTGTCTAGACATGACGTATAGACTCCGCCCTGTGTGTGGATGAGCTTCCAATAGCTGTGCTTCATGTGAATCTCCTGTCTGGTTATGCAGTGTATAGGCTCAGCCCACAAACCAGTGGCATCATCATTCGCTGGGTTTCACCTCGTTAATCGTTCGGAAACATTGCTATCGTGGACAGGTACTGAGCTGCCGAAGTTTTACTTCTTAGTTTTACCATTATTATCTGGGTGTGAGTATACTCCACTCCCGAATTTAACTTTTTAACAACGATGGCTGCCTCTGATATTGCTTGCAACACTTTTGTAAAGTGGTACTCTGTAAAATCTGAAGATGTAGTAAATATTGAACGCATCTTTTGAAGTTTTTAAATCAACCTTAATTTACGCAAGGATGAGGAGTCAGGATACTCAAGTGTTTTATGACTATTCCAACGCGTATCACAAGGGTTCGTAATGTTAAAGGCGTCTTGGAGTATGTTTCAAGTTTAAGCTGTGTTAAAGAATATACCCTTAGTGAAGTGGAGGGCCCGACGCTCAGTGAAGAAAAACAGAGACTCTCGATTATGAAACTTGTTGATGAATGGGTCGCCAAATCTTATTACATTATGTTACACCTCACCGATTACACCCCGCAACAAAAAACGTCAACCAGTGATCATGGATAATTTAAAATGTTACGTCTAATTGTAAAGTAGGAACAAAAATAACCAGAAATCTGTATATCGAGTATAGGAAGCCTCATACAGCCTCATAAACAGGGCATTATTTCTAAAAAGAATTGGTTGTATTATACAAAGCATCGAGAATGTAACTATTTTCACCATCGTTTGTGAGTTTACTAATAAAAAAAAAATCTCTTGCTTGACAGATTAATAAATATTGTATGCAGATGTGTTTCTATTTACTTCTCACGCATTTTTAAATTATGTCTACGTAATGCATGTGTCTTAATAAGATGATGATCAACCAGAATGTTTTGTAGTGGGAGCAGGTCGGGGGCTCGACTCCAGATGGAGTAATATCACTGTTATGCTTAAGACAGCGTTGTCGTAGAATTTATACTCTGCATTCATAGTAGCAATGGTCACCGTGCTGATTTTAAGCATCAGATGATTATCTTTTAAAATGGTGGCCGTTAAAGTTCATACTATGACGTCACACACACACACACACACACACACACCACACACACACACACACACATATATATATATATATAATATATATATATATATATACAGGTATAACCCGGTTTTCGCAAGAATTATGTTCTTCAGACTCATTACGAATAGCGAAATTGCGAATAGCGAATCATTTTTTCCCATATATATACGTTTTATGGGGGGATGCGTTCCGGTGGCCATTTTTCAGAAGGTAAGATGTTTGAATACGTTCCCATACGATACATAAAAGCAAGTATAAAACAAATACAGACCTGTATTAGCATAGTAAGTTATGAATAACATCAATAAATGAGTAAACATACCTGTACTGTACTTTTATTTCCTCAAACCACCCCCGACTCGCACTGAAAGTTTCACCACCACTGCTCTTCACCTTCACTAACGACTTCCTTCCTCACATCTCGCAACGAAGACCGTGCCTTTTCTTGAATAATGGCCTGCGATACGGGCATGCCGTGCTGCGTTTGGTAGCAGGCGGAATTGTGAATTTTTTTTTCCCTTATCTGGCATTATGAATAACGGAGCTGGGTTTGCGAATAGCGGAATTTGGTGTCAAAAAATATATTACGTATAAGCGAAGCTACGAATATCGAAGCTATGAATAACAGGGTATACCTGTATATATGCATACATATATATATATACACACACACACTGTATAGAAAACATTATTTCCAAGTTTACGTTAGGTTAGTTTACTCTGTATTCAGTTTTCTACCTTTTTGAGAGGATGGCACCCCCATCCCCCTTGGCACTGGCACTCTCCCTTCCTCACTCCTCCCACATCTCCCTCGACATAAAGGCTCAAAGATTATTAATTGCATTTGTAATTGCACTTATCAAACGCTTCACTTAAAGTTGTATTCCATCAGAGGGTTTAATATTTTCAAAGTTTCTGTGTTTTGTCGTTGTTTTGTTTGTCCTGTATATTCTTTCAGTTATTTTAATAAAGTTGCAATTTTAATGCCGACCCTCAACCAGGCTACAGATTTTTTTTTGAGTATGCTCTCTTTCAATTACGTTGGAAGCATTGTTTGCTGTTTTTATAGAATGTCCGATATTTCTCCAATTAAGATTGAAAGTCATTTGCATTATTTTTTTTAGAGATTTTGATATTTGCAAACGTCTGCAACAAAAATCATTTGACATTATATATATATATATTTATTTATTTAATTGTCCATCCATTAGGTCTTGTGAGTTTGTTTCCGTTTCCGTATCTTTCGAATACTTATTTTGATCAACATTTTGAACACAAAATGCATATTCGTACAACATACTCGTATATTTACTAACTGAATACCCATTTTTGGCGAGCAGTGAATTAGAAGTTTCTCTTCTTCTTTTAATTCTACAGTATATGTTTCAATCATCTCAGTAGTATGACTGAAAAAGGTTAGAGTGCAATGCAATTGCAAATGTTGATCAGCGTTGCAAATGGGGAGGGGGGATGTTGCAAGAGGTTACGCAACAAGGGGGAAGGGGTTATGCAACTAGGGGAGGGGTTATCCCCCAAGCTGGGGGAGTCCACCTGACCTCTTTCGGGGAGAAGTTGGGACGGTCTCACCCCCAAAAGGGATATACCTAACCTAAGAGAGGGAGAGAAAGGAGGAAGGTCTTTGGGGAAGTAGTTGGGAAGGCTTCACCCCCCAAAGGGAAATCTAACCTAAGCCCTAACCTAAGAAGGATAGAGGGTGTTCGCCTGGCTCCTGCCAGACGCATAATGAGAGTTCATCCGAGTGCCCGTTGTCTTATAAGATCTTAATAAGCAAGTTGGCTTAATCCGCCAGTTGGCTTAGAAAGCTCCTTAGAAGGCGTAAATGGCTTGTTCAGGTGTACATTATTAGGGTCGAGTTGCCAGATTGCGCTATTTATTTAATTAAGGCATATATTCTTGACAGTTGGCTTAGCCCGCCAGTTGGCTTAACCCGCCAGTTGACGTAGAAGACCTAGAAGGCAGGTGTATATATTAATTAACTTTTCAGCTGCCAGATTGCGCTATTCAGATATTTTTGACAGTTGGCTTAGAAATCCGTCAGTCGGTTAGAAGGCCTAACCGGCCATTTGGTATACATGTAATTAATAATAAAAAAACACCATTACATCATTCTATTTATTTAGACGAATTATTGGAATCAATTTCACGAAATATATAGAAAATAAATATACACTCCGATACAAACGAGTAATATTTATATAATCAAAAAATAAAAAATAATACACAAAACGATGGAGTATAATCATCAACATAGTAGAGGAAAAAAGTATATACACAGTTATATTAGGTAATTAAATATATTGAAAATAAATACATCAAAATACATTCGTTCTACTGCGCTTAACTAAAACACTAAACTCGCACGTAATCGAGTCTACAGTCACATCATTATTGCTTTGCACTACGCAGTAAATACGAGTTAACATTATTTCACCGCTCAAGGTGTGCGGGCGCCTATACTCGATGTAAATGGCTTTCATATCGTTCAATACTATTTTTGTGCCCACTTTACATTTGATTGGTAAGTTATCTTTAAACACGGATAGAATACAATTAAAAGCACGCACAAAGAGGGTATCGTTAGCAACCAAATCATTATTAGATACAAGTTTATAAACACTCCTTTCCAATCGAGGGTTTTTTCTTACCGACCCGAGCTTTTCAATCATGAAATAATTGAAATAATCTTCCAAGTCGTAACGACAGCTTCTCATTATATAGAGGTACAATTTTTCCGGGTGAACAGTGTAGGCGAGCTCTGCCCTGTGCCGCTAAGTCCTTTGTACCAAAGTTCATGATATTTCGAAGAGTCTAAACCTTTTAAATAAGCATCCAGCTCTAGGCCATTCTCGCCCTGTTCATTCCTACATTCGATAAATCCGTCGAGCAAAGCGGTGTATGCGTGTTCAAGGCCCGTATCAAAATAAATCATGTCCGTAACACGCGCGTCTAATATAGGCTTCAGCTTGCAGAATCCGACGATTTCAAACATTCTGTCGAGGATGAACCGGTTTTGCGTAGGGACAAGAACGTTATTATCAGATGCATTCTTCCACATCAGTCGTATATCAATTCATGGTTGATCGTGATCGTTATTTATACACAACGTACAAACAACGGCATGTGAGGGGGCATCACTAATCTGTTCTCTTCTTGTACCTACCCGTGCAAGTATTTTATAACGGCCCTGACCCCACTTTTCAACTATCACGAAGACTCTATTCATCTCCTCAACACCTAAATAAATAGCATTACGTTTACCAGAGTTTGCTTGTCTACAAATCGTTTCAAGTACATAGTTAATGGCACCGGTTTCACGCCTGAACACGCGCAATGATTTCGTCACGGGCACATCGTAGGCGGCATTAAGAATGCTTCTCAAAGGAAGTTCCATCGTACTCGAGGAGTGCACGTCGAGTCGGTTGAAGCTCTGAGAGGACTATGAACCACAGCTGGGCGGATCGGCTCGACGGGGGAGCGCATCACACCATAAGCTGTTGAATCGTGTACCGATTTGTTCTAGCATGAATCATATGAGTACTTGTGGCCATTATACCGGACAATTTTCCGACACATGAGGTAATTTCAGTTTTAATGTTTTATGCGCACCATACGTTCTCCACACATTAACAATCCGGTGCACTATTTGAGAGAAACATGTGACCGTATTTATCCTTTTTGTTTAACAATCGATACTCGTCTCTAAATTCTATTAAAAACTCACACAGTCCTTTAGCCATAATCTCACTGCGAACCTCGTCACGATATATATGAATGTAGTGGTAAAAGTACTTTAGCTTGTCCATGAGACAAGGTTTACATTCACAGCCGCAGGGTAGGCGTACTCGGTATGATGCAGCATGACATAATACCGCCTGTCACACCACTCATCAACAAGATTCATTATCCATATTCGTTGCTTCTCTTCTGCACGTGTTGTTTCTTTCACTTCACGGTATATGTAAGCTTTTATACAGTTTAGCCGTACAACGTAGTCCATTACGTCGTTTGTGTCGCGATATCCGGCAATACTTTCGCCAGAATATCCTTAGAGTATTTGAACATCTTGTTCCTTCGCGCGATTCAATGTAGCCTTAAAAGTCTCAAAGGAGGGTGGGGCAGGTCGTCCTTCAGTATTCACCACATCTTCCGACTTTACCGAATACCACTTCATAAACGTCGAACACACAATATCAAAAGTAGCCATCACTATTTTTTCGTCTACGTGAGAAAATACACGTCTGAGATCCAGGGTTTGCAGAGGTCAATTGAGCACGCTGGGGTAGAGATATGCCCAGGTGGTAGCAGAAGTCACACGACTGAGCTCACAGTGGGTGGAGCTTAGGATTGTACACACGCACGCACACAAAGGAGAAAATGAAACCCTAATTGAAACAAATATACGTAATAAATAAACGTATCGTTAAAAATACATATTATAAACAATCAAGGATTAACGTATCCAAAGAGCATGGTGTCATAGGTACCAGGCACCTGGTAACGTTTTCTATAGGTGTTACGGCATACCTTCGTGCCCCTAAGTTCCTTCACACACCCCAGTTTCTGCGCCCGAAAATTGTGAGTCCCTACAGTCATTTGGGGTGGATGGTTGTCCTCATCTTCCAAGCACACTAGATCCTTCAACGAGTTAAAGGTAACGACTCGACGGTTCGCATGGTTAAGCATGATACCCTTAGCCTTCACGATATATTTTATAGCCTCCCCCACCCTCACCTGTACCCCATAGGTTTTTTGTCCTGTTGATACAAATGAGTCAGCGTATGCACCATCACCATACTCATCCTTGATCTCGTCAGTTAACTCTCCGAGGAATTCCCCAAAAGCAGGCATGTATTCACCCTCCCTCGCTGTGAATATTACGCTATCTGTGTCAACGTACAGCACCCTCCGCCCAAGAGAGTGCAGCAGTCTCCAAAGCTTGATGCGTGCGTATGCCGTTGTGAAGCTGGCTACAGGTATGTTTGTAACACGTGAGGTATCTGTGGCCAGTTCGGTAATGTTGTACTTTATTATGTATTACCTACATTCACGATCTACATAACCTCTTTATCGGGAGCGTTGCCATAATTCCAGACTTCACTATAACTTTGTGCCAAACGAACGTTCCCTTTGCCAGTATTCTGTGCAAATTTCCCCCAAAGACTGTTTAGACACAACTTTACATGAAAGCGTTTGCCAGGATTCTTAACAATTGGAGGACGGTTAAGCTGTATACCTTCATGGGCACGATAACTCTGAATATAAGCCGTTTTTTCATCTTCGGTATCAACTCCTCGCGGATATCTTGATGCCTCTACTCTATCCTTCAAAAAAGCGTTTATATATGGCGTGAAAAGGTTGGGTAGCTTCTGAATCCTCCACGCCTCATGTATCTTCTATATTCTGTATCCATGGCGAACAGCTATGTCGAACTCAGGGCTTGTATAATGTATATACACCTCTGATCTTACGCTGATCGGTTGTATGAATACAATCCCCATTGTTCTCCTCTGCACACTTCACGCACAGGGGAAACATGAGCTTGTGATCTATAACGACGGGTAAAACATAATGATGCGATCGTGGCTGCAACTTGCAGCGGATCGCATTCGAAACGGGCTATGTACATCCTTCTAAAGGCCTGGAAACATACTCTAAGCACGCGCACATCATTCACGCAATAACGCTCACAGTCATCAGCTATATTGTATGGACTAGTTTCAAAAACTGTTGTAATTGCGGTCAAAATCTTCACGCTCACTATCACTCATGCTTGTGTAGTTAAAGTAATGTTTGGGGGGAGGCAGTCCTACGTAGTTTAAAGTTTCGTTAGTGAGGAAGGTGTAAGGGAAATACCCTTTTGAAACTTCAGCGGCTACGCGCATGACCTTGGGTAGCTTAGCTAATTTGCAAGGTGTGAACAACAGGGTGTCTTTAAACTGAACATTACCTCTTATCTGCATTTGTATTAGTTTGTTGCCTTTTTTCAAGGGGTCGCTGTAAATATCTCCGAAGACTTGTGTTGAAACAACTCCTTATAAAGGAACTGTGTCAAATTTTGCTCCGTTATGAGCAAGAATATAGTCTTCTTTTTTTTTAACTTCTCCGCTAACTTGACAATATAGGATACATAGAGTTTCATAGGGCTGTCGTGTGCATTCGTTTTAAAAACATTTGTCCGTTTACCACATTTGTGACACTCATCAAACTCGACATCCATGCACTCATCACAGATAGTCTGACTTACGAGTAAATGTGGAATAACCTTTTTGGTTTCAGCGTTCGTGTATGTTTCTATATCGTAGTACACGGTAATACAAGGTCTATTCTTAGGCTTAGCATCTTTCATATAACATACATGCTTCATTCCATTCACCTTATATTTTTCATGACATGTAGAACAGTGAATTTCATGCACAAACTTACCCAATTATCCATCATATGAAACATGCCACATTCACAGATTCTCATTTTCCTGCAAGTGCCAATTGATTTATGGAGCTCAAAGCATTTATTATTGAAAAATGTACGTCTACACACATTACATTCCCTCGACTCAGCTTCAACTACACGACTTTCACATTTGGGGCTTTTACACTGCTCACATACCATGTAGCACTCCTTGCAATGTTTCACTATATCATCCGCGAACTCGAGACATCCCTTATACAAATCATGATGCCTTCCATATTTTCGACTTTTATCATAACTAGCGTAGAGAATCCTTATATTACGGATGGGGAGGTACGATGTTCCTGACAATCCTAAAATAAGTAGAGGTCTTGTACGATCTCTCACAGCTTTTAAAAACATACACAGTCCTAAGACGATCATCCATTCCAAATACAACTATACGAACGTTCATTTCATGCTCGACCCTTCTCAGCTCTTCAGGACCCATATCACACTCAAACTCAAGCTTACAATCTGAAGCCAGTTTACGGGCACCCTGCATAACCGTAGTTAGCAAGATATTATACGCAATTGTATTTAGTACAGTGAAGATATAAGCTAAGACTATTGCTATAAAGCCGCAACCACCATCGATGTTTAAATGCTTTCTGTAAATCGAGAATTGAAATTAAGAGTATAAGGTGTGGCACTATGACCCGCAACCCGGAATACTCTGTCAATATCTACCATGAAGTTGTCCATATTGAAGGCTGCTACTTTGAGAGGCCTGCATTATACGCCCAAGATATATTCTATCTACAGCTGCCAAGCGTCTGAACGGTATTACTACCCAAAAATCATCTATCCCCGTCATCTGACCGAACCTGAAGGACAACCTCGTCCGGACTTCACGTTCGTCGCGGTTCTGAAGGGCAAACTCCACAATACGTTCAACTACGCGTCGCAGTCCAACACCGTTGTATACAGGGATCCAGGGTCAACCCTGACCACGTACCGATTTCTAGTCAGGGCAGGGGTGGGGTAGCGGTGCGCACCAACTCGAATGTTATACCTTCCTCCACAGCATGAGAAGCTGCTGTGGAGGAAGTACCCGGAATGAATAAGGGGTATATTTGAGGAAGGTACTATTGTGGTGGTTGTGTCGTAAGACGTAGAGGGTTGGGGCTCTATTACTGGGGGTCTAACAATCGGCGCATTCCTGGCACGCTTTATATCTAACGTAGAGGGTTCTTCATCATGCTTCCGCTTTGAATTGTCGTGTGTTACAGGTATCGCTGGTGAGGGTTGGTCAGCGGGGTGGATTCTGTAGCTACACGGTCATCGGGGTCATCTGTAATATCGATGATGGGGGGAGGTACATCGTTGTCATTCACGGTTCTGTGGAAGAAGAAAAACAAGAATATAAGGAGAGCATTTAAATTTTGTAATATTTTGTAAATGACCCACTTAGGGGTGTGACGCGTTAGAGATGGAATCTGTAGAAAAATTCAGGTTCACAAGCCCCTCCACATGTATTATATCTGGCCCTACAGGATGTGGTAAAACTGTGTTTATGCTTAAAATCATTAAAGATAAGGGGGAGATGTTCTCAAAATTTGTGCATAAAGTAATATGGTGCTATTCGACGTATTAATCAGTGTTCAACAAGTACCAAGATGATATTTTGTTTCACGAAGGAGTATATGACGTTAATTCGTTAAAGGGAAATGAGCATACAATTATTGTAATTGACGATCTCATGTTGGAAATGAATAAAACGTTTGCCGAGACATTTACAGTGTTCTCCCACCATCTTAACATAAGTGTATTCTTCATCAATCAGAATCTATTTTTCAAAAATAGATACATGCGCGATGTGTCGTTAAATTCACAATATCTAGTCTTATTCTCGCAACGTGTTACAAATTGAGGTATTAGCCAATCAAATGTTCCCGAATCAGCATAAGGAGTTTTTGGAAGTTTATAAAGAAGCCACAAGTCAGCGTTACGGATATTTGTTTTATGCCCTTCACCCACGAAACACGTTTAGGGTGCTTCTAAGAAGGAATATATTGCCAAACGAGCCTGAAACGGTGTATATTTAAGAATGACAAATAGGTTGAGGAAATATCGTGAATTAATAAAAATCTATCATCGATTGCCCCGGGCATTGCAGCAGATGTTTGTTGAAAATATCGACTCGGACTTTTTAAAATTCATCTGTGAAATCTGCCTCAATGTTATAAAATGTAATGTGCCAATGAAACCCCTCAGAAGGCTCGCTTACGTCGTTACAAGAACATAATACGTGCGCTCGCTCGTAAAAGTCAAACTGTGGGGAAGAAAAAGCGAATTATTGTACAAAGAGGGGATCATTCCTCCCCATCTTATTTTCAGTTTTGGAACCTCTACTGACTGGATTAATATAATGAAGAAAGTGGTAGTGATTCCGCACGAGGTCTATGCTTCACTGCAAAGTTCAAAGATTCCAGACACGTTTCTAGAACCCCGTAAATGTAGATTTAAAAGAATGGAAAACGAGTTGTTAGCCCTATTAAACAGTGAAAAATTACCTGATAAGAAAAGGACCTTGTACCAAGAGGCTCTGTGGAAATTTCTTCATGAGTACGAAGATTATAAGAATCCTGCGGAGCTCCCCGTGGTTATTAGGCACAGAGCTAGCAACGCTGAGCATGGCGACATAGGACCTCGGCCCGACGTTAGAGATGACCAACCAAAGAATAATGGAAAACAACACATCGAGCATGTATTAAAAAGGAGTCTCCCACATACATTGAGGAATAAAGGCTTAAGTCTTTATAATCTATTTTGTGAGGACTCCATCATACAGTGGACCGATACAGGCGAGGTCATTGTTGAAGGAACAAGGGTACAGGGATCGAATATCGTCGACATTGTCCCTGATCTGATGAGAAAGTGGGACAGGCCCTCACCAACAGGATGGATGCATATTAAAGGAAGATTACAACAAATAAATGTCCCCAAAACATTGATAGGAAATCTGAACAGGTTAAAAGACTTGGAGCAAGTCTAGCATGTGTCACAACTGAGTACGCCATTACCCCCAAAAGTAGAATCTCTGAAGAGGAGAAAGAAGAGAAGAAACGGCCAACCTTATGTACGTGTCTCTAAAATACGCAAATGGCTAACATATTAAGAAAACGCTATTATGACATTTCTAACCCAGCCTCCTATGGAGGCGTTAATAGACTGTACAGAGGTGTTTACAATGATGGAGTAGGGAAAAAAGATGTTGAGAGGTTTTTACGGGAGCAGGATGCTTATACACTTCATAAACCGGTGAGAAAAAGGTTTAAAACGGCCAAGACAACAGCGGCTTCGATTGACTCTGTTTGGCAAGCGAATTAAACAGACAGGGAAAGATATTCAGTGTATAATGACGGCTACCGTTACAGCCTATTCATAATAGATGTATTTTCTAGATATTTGTGGCTAATTCCTCTGAAAACTAAATCGCCTGAAACAGTTGCTAAAGCGACCAAAACATTGATGTTAAAAGAAGATAGGGTTCCTGCCCATTTTTTTGCCGATATGCGGAAAGAATTTATAGGCCGCACTTTTCGGAACATGCTGACAGTGTTTAATATCAGTTACTACACTAGCAGTTCTATATACAGGGTGGGCCGTAAGTTTCCATACATAGGAAAAATAAACATTTTTTTATGGACAACCATTTTTATTTATATAATATGCTCTACATGGTTGCCATTGTTTTGAAAACACATTTCAATACGTGTTCCCCACTGTTGATGAACACGCATTAGCACAGTTGACGTTATGCTTGTAATGGCGTTGGTGATACGTTCCTTTAGATGATTTATGTCTCGTATCTTTTCCTGATACTCCATGGCCTTCAAGTGCCCCCAAAGATAGAAATCAAGGGGGGTGAGATCTGGGGATCTGGGAGGCCACTCCACAGGACCACGCCGACCAATCCAAGCATCCGGAAACTGCTGATCCAAATACCAACGCACGTGAAGACCATAATGAGGTGGAGCTCCATCTTGCTGGAAGTAAACTGGGAAGTTACCTTCCTCGTTTAGCAGGGATGGGAAAATCTCTTCTTGCAACATGTTAAGATACCTTTCGGCATTAAGATTTCCACTGACAAAAATTGGTCCAATAATTCTGTCACCCCATATCCCGGCCCACACCATCACTTTACCGGCACCTTGCATCTTCGTCGGACTCAGCCAGTTAGGGTTAGCATTACTCCAATAACGTATGTTTTGCCGATTAACCTCTCCATTGACGTAAAAATTTGCTTCATCAGTAAACAAGATCTTACAAACGCATATTCTTAGGGTATCTGAAACATAAAAACAAACGTTTAAATTTTCCTATGTATGGAAACTTACGGCCCACCCTGTAGAAGGCCTCTTTAGCTGAAAGAGTTCAACGTACCAGAAAGGAATGCATGCATCGCTATTTTACACATAAAAACACATACAGATATATAAACGTTGTGGGGTCATTGGCATCGTCATACAACCGTTCACACCACCGTACGATTGCCACAACACCTAACAAGGTTTTAGAAAGAGGTACGCGCACAGAGGTGAGAAGAGATGGACTGCCACCACCACACTCTACAGGTTTCAAAATCATTGATTATGCAAGGCTATCACGTTCGGGAAATAAATTCGCGAAGGGATTTGAGCAAGGATGGACAGGTGAGATTTTTAAACTTAGTGCTATGAGACCTAAAGGCGAGATAATGATGTATTACGTTGAAGATTTGAATGGGGAAGAAATCGCAGGAGACTTTCACCGCGAGGAGTTGCAGAAAGTGACATTTAATTTAGGAAAAAGTATGTTTAAAATTGAAAAAATTTTAGGCAGCAAAGGTTCAGTAAAGAGAAAAATGTACCTGGTGAAATGGCTAGTGTACCCAGAAAGCTTCAACAACTATATTAAAGTTGCTGCAATAATGAAACTTAAATAGTATGCAACATGGCGCCTAACCACTTCTATGTCACACTCCCGTCCACTTCTTCTCTCTCTGTACATCCTAACAACACCCTGGCAAACTTTGTAACAGAGCTCCATGGGCCTATTGAGTTGGAGCGTGATTCGTACTAACTTGGTGTTTGTGAATTCCAGCTAGCCACCAAATTTTTAACTCTTGAAAATGAGCAGAGCATAGTTCTGATCCTTAGAAGAATCGATGAGTGTGAAAAATTAGGCATAGCCTTAGACTACACTATGCGATCAGTCCTGTTCGGCGAGGTGCTGTACTATAGTACAAATGTAACACTAGGAACCGGTCATTATGACACAGCCACGGACATTGTGACGGGGTTAAACAAGAGTCTTGTCTAGTCGTACCTGACAAACGATTTACTTTTTGAAGTCGTAAACATAGACACGCCTGCACGCACGTTGAAGTTAAAATCAACGCTTAGTAGAAATATTAAAGATAAAGAGGTGTTCACAATTGTTGCCAACGGTCGATATGGTGCAGCCCTCCAAAGAGATACCTTTCACGAGGCACAACATGACTTGTCCAGCTTAATGTATCAGTTGAAATTGGAGAAATTGGGTGAAAGCTACCCATCCCAGACATGTGCTATATTTACAGCAATGTCATAGAGCATCAATTTGTTGGGGACACCCAGGCGCGCCTGCTCCGCATTGTACACATTCCCAACCATAGAGGAAAGAGTTTGAGCATTACATATGACAAGCCCCATTATGTAAATGTTGCGACTAATCTATTAACCAATATCTCAATATATATAAGAACGATTGGGGGAAAAAATTTCCCATTCGGTGATGGGAGCTTAATATTGAAGCTACACTTTCGTCGAATTCAGTTATAATGACCCGAAGCCTTTCACAGTTTATCGAGGGGTGAGATATCAGCGTGGGAGTGAGCTCGGCTCCATTTTTTCAACCATACTACGCATGGCTGTCCCATTGTTGAAGAGGGGTGCTGTATATCTCGGGAGGAAGGCGTTACAATCAGGTTTTAACGTGGTAGAAGACATAATGGGTAGAAGTAAACCTAAAGAAGCTCTAAAAAAACATTTAAAACGTACATCGGACGAAATCATCAAAGATGCAAAGAGAAAAATGTGTGGTGGTGGAAAGAAGAAGAGGGATGTCCGGAAGAAGGGGTTACCAACACGTGGCGCTAAACGTAAAAGGACCCCAAAAAAAAGTGTTCTAAGCGTATGAAGCCTATGGCTGATCATTTTTTTAACTGATATAAGCTGAGGACACTACTCTCACGAATCATAGGCTGATTACTACATGTCGAGAGAGGTGGCACTATTTCTGACTCGTCATGGCGCGTTTCATCCATCCGTGTAGCTCAAAATGCTGTAAATCGGAACTGTCCCTCTTTGATATGCCCTCTTCACAGGTTTCTATTGAGCATAGCGACTTTATTACAATTAGCCAATTAAACAATTTCTTCCCCGAGTGCCCCTATAGAATTCGTGATACCCAGCTCAGGCCCATACTTTTTTGATCCAAGCTGCATGCACATGTACGCTAAACTGCGTATAGCCCATTCAGATCGATCGGACTGCGATGATAGTTACTCTGCATACCCTGAAACCAACTTTTTACACTCCATATTCAGCCAGTGTGAGGTGCATTTAAATAAGGTTAACATCCCGCAGAAACGGGTTATTATCACCTACGAGCCAATCTGGAAAATGTTTTCAACTTTTTAAAAGAAGTGAAGGACACCTTTTTAACTGCCGAGGACTATTATTATCAGACTAAAGACGAAAGCAGTATAAAGGATAAATTTAAAAATTCTAAAAAAAATATATACGAATGTTTTGGACGTCTTTATACAGACTTCACGTTCCAGGAGAAACTGCATATGAACGGCATCGACATGAAGCTCCAAATCGTCGTCATTTATTTGCCTTTCAACAAAACTGTGGCGAAAAATAGCTATAACACGATCAAGTTCCGCATCGGTCCTTTAAGGAGAAATTAAAATGATTAGTTCATACTGAATCTTTTTTATTTAAAGTTAAATTAAATTAAAGTTTAATTAAAGAGTTACAATAAGAGAAAATACCGATTAGGATGCCTGCAAATTATAACCACAAAGCAGATATCCTGACAGGTTTCAAAAATAATATTAGTTGGGTATGCTACGCATCATCTGCCGGCATCGGGTAACGAGCCCGGTTGTTAACACATACATCAATACGTATATATATGTGTGGGAAGCGAGATTTACAATAAGAGAAAATGGCTATTAGGGCGCCCGGGAAAAATAATAATCACAAAGCAGATATCCAAACAGGGCTCAAAAGTAAGAGTAGGTGGATGTGCTACGCATCATCTGCCAGCACCGGGTCTCGAACCGGACGCATCATCTCCGGCATCGGGCACGAGCCCGGTTGTTAACACATACATCAATATATATATATATATATATATATATATATATATATATATATAATATATATATGGGAAGAGTTACAATAAGAGAAAATGGCTATTAGGGCACCCGGGGAAAATAATAATCACAAAGCAGATATCCTAACAGGGCTCAAAGGTAAGAGTAGCTGGATGTGCTACGCATCATCTGCCAGCACCGGGTCTCGAACCCGGACGCATCATCTGCCGGCATCGGGTAACGAGCCCGGTTGTTAACACATACATCAATATATATATATATGGGAAGAGTTACAATAAGAGAAAATGGCGATTAGGGCGCGCGGGGCAAATAATAATCACAAAGCAGATATCCTAAAAGGGCTCAAAAATAAGATTAGCTGGATGTGCTACGCATCATCTGCCAGCACCGGGTCTCGAACCAGGGACCGCAGGCAATTCTTTAAAGTTTTGGCAATTCTAAAACCCTACCTGTAGAACTTTCAATAAATTTTAAGTTATGAGAAACAAGAGTGTAATAAAATTTCACTTTCAAATGATACATTCATCGTATAATAAATCCACTGTCTAAATGACGTTATCAGGAAGGAAGATTAGCTGGGTGTGCTACGCATCGTCTGCCGGCACCGGGTCTCGACTCCTGGGCAGACATCCTTTCACCTCGTTTTATTACGAGTTTTTATAAACTATAACACTTGCACTGAATGAAACGATAAATATACATACCCCGGCCTTCCGCTTAAATCACAAACTATTTTTTCAAAACGCATTTAATATGGCTTTTTATAAATTAACTAACACTGGCACTGAAAGAAACGTTATATATACATAGCCCGGCATTCCGCTTAAATCACAAACTATTTTTTCAAAACGCATTTATTATGGCTCTTTATAAATTAACTAACACTGGCACTGAATGAATCGAAGTATAAAGCCAGAATCACAAATTAAATTAATTACTTACATTTTTATGTCGTCTTCAATGGTCGATTCTTTCTCGCCGTCAAATATTTCTGCAATGGTTTGCGTTGAAAGTAGGGCGTTCCGGTCTGCCGCTGCGAAAAGGTGGAGCGCAGCCGCTGCATAGAAATTTCCATCTTCAAACAATTCCGGGGAAATGTAAAGCTGCTCTGAATGACTCATGACGAGATATTTCTGTAGTACTCGTTGATAAATGCAACTGATGTGGATTCCAGCTGAAAAGGACCCCTTTTATATACATTATCCTAATTGTAAACATCCACAATAGCCGAATCGCGAGTTTCCTACTGGGCGTCGGTGAAATTTGGGTGTAATTGGCTGTCCCGTGAAATCTGGGGCGTGTCAGATATAACACACCCATTACATAGATTTCTTCCAGAAGCGTAGAGAGAGAGAGAGAGAGAGAGAGAGGAGATGCTTTGTTTGGAAAATAAAACTTGTTTTACTGGCCGCCGCCGATGAGATGGGTGGGGGAAGGGAAATTTGAACGTATAATAAACACCCTTTTATTACCTTACCTGCTCTAATATATATATATATATATATATATATATATATATATATATATATATATATATATATATATGAGGGAATTACATTCGCCATAAAACATGAAATTAGTTTTTAAAAAATTAACTGGCCGTGACGAAGAGGGCTGTTGTACCATAAACATCTGCTTTACGACCTTACCTGTAATATATAATGGGTGTGACATAAAAAAGGGGTACATTTTCAAAATGCTATAAAATCAACATTTTTCATTTAATTTTAATAAAACTTCTACACAATAAAACATATGAATTTATCTATATGCAAACAAGTTTTCAGTCTAAAATAACAAATAATTCAAATTATATCAACATTTAACGAAAGAGTATGGTTTTTCTACTTAACATGCCAAAATTATTAAACCTTTTTAATGTTTTTTATAAAAATAATTTTTAATGTAAAATTTACCTGAAATTATTAAAAAAATTGTTCGAAATGCTTTCCTTCCATTTCAATAACTATTTTTATTCTTGGCCGGAATGTGGGAGAATTTAGCAGAGCAAGTCTACAGAACTAGGATAAAAGATGTCGCTTATTTACGCGAGATCATCATTCAAAACTGGGAAGTTCTTCCACAGGAACAAGTAAATCGAGCCATAGATGAATTCCGGTCAAGAGTAAAAAAAGTTATTGAAATGGGAGGAAAGCATTTCGAACAATTTTTTTAATAATTTCAGGTAAATTTTATGTTAAAAATTATTTTTATAAAAAATTATTAAAAAGATTTAATAATTTTTGCATGTTAAGTAGAAAAATCATACTCTTTCGTTAAATGTTGATAGAATTTGAATTATTTGATATTTTAGTCTGAAAACTTGTTTGCATATAGAAAAATACATGTTTTATTGTGTAGCAGTTTTATTAAAATTAAATAGAAAATGTTGATTTTATAGCCTTTTTATTAAATGTACCCTTTTTTATGGCACACCCATTATATGGGTGATTTACCAACATTGGAAATTAAAATTTGAGATCGGGAACAGATCGCATCGCACTAAACTTTATGGTATTCAGACATCGCTTATGATAAATATCCATTTATTGCCTCAACTGTGACAACATATACAGTGCCCGCGAAAAGTATCCGATCACCCTTGAAATTTGTATTTTTTACATAAAAAACAATGTTTAAATGTATACTAACCTTATATTAGTATTTTGTCATCTGTCCTTTGGTTTGGATGACTTGTTCTAGACGTTTTGGCATGGATTTAATCAAGTTTTGACAAACTTCCACTGATATTTCCTTGCACCATACCTTTTTGATGGCCTCTTGTAATTTTTCGACTGAGCCAGTGTCGTGGCATTCAACCTTATTTTTTATTATTAGCCACAGATTTTCTATCGGATTGAGATCTGGACTATTACCAGGCCAATCCAAAATATCAAATTTATTGTCAGTAATCCATTTTGTCACTATTTTGGCCCTGTGACATGGTGCACCATCATGCATGTATGTTTTTGTCCTTTGGATTGCCATTGCCATTGGAAGTTTATCCTGTAGCATTGCTAAATACCGTGCACCATTCATAGTTGTGTTCTTCGGAAGAAAATATAAGTTTCCACGCCATAGTACCGAAACAACCCCAAACCATCACACTTGGAGGGTGTTTCATTGTCTTTAGGGTGTATTTAGGGTCCATCCTATTTGAGCCAATAGGCCGGCGAACCTTTTTGGACAACTTCTGAATGTCAAAATGTCGACTCATCGCTAAATAAAACCTTCTTCCAGTCATCAACAGTCCAATGAATGTATTTTTTACAAAATGCGACACGTTTTTTACGCATTTTTTCATTAATGAACGGTTTCTTAGCAGCATGGCGAGATGGTAATCCGAGTTCTTTTTGGAGCCGCTCCTGGATAGTTCGTTCAGAACACCAGATAACAAATTATTCATATTAAATTTTATTTCTTTCGCAGTTATTGTTGGGTTTTTCAATACTAAACGTTTCATAAGTTTGTCTGTTCGCGAATTTGTTTTTCTCGGTCTGCCAGATCGTTTTTAGGGACTGGCGTGGTTAGGCCACCATTGTTCTTAGCCCGTGAAACCCATAAATTAACGGTACTTTGGGATATGTTTAATTCCTTAGCTATCGGTCTCTGTGATTTCCCACATGCATGCAAAGCAACAATAGCACCTCGACAATCACTCTTAAGTTGTTTTTTAGCACACATTATATATAAATTTTATTTACACCACTTTCTGTAAAAAAAAAAAAAATCAAGAAATTTACACAAACAGTGAAATCTGACAAATTTGAGACACAGCCACCCGCAACGAAGGCTACCAGAACACTAATTTGAGAATGCGTTGGATAGCTCTCATATCAGCGAGCAACCTCAAAGTTACCAGATGTCGCTAGAACAAATAGAAAGTGAATTACGTGTCTCTGAATATCAAGGGAAAATATTGTATTTTCTTGAGTGATCGGATACTTTTCGCGGGCACTGTATATATATATATATATATATATATATATATATATATATATATATATATATATATATATATATGAAGGGATTTACACCCATCTAAAATAGCTTTTAAAACATTTAAATGGCCGTGACTGGGAGATCGGCCGTACCATAAACTTCTGTATTCTCTAGATATCTGTGACTAATTCCTCTGAAAAATAAATCGCCTGAAACTGGAAAATAATTTTTTAAAAATTAGCTGGCCGAGACGGGGAGATCGTATCGGTTTAAAGTTTATGGTCAAAATTTATTACCTGTAATATATATATATATATATATATATATATAATATATATATATATATGTGTGTGTGTGTGTGTGTGTGTGTGCGTGCGCAAAAGTATCCCGCCCTACAACTTTAGAATGATACATGCGATTGTGTACGCTTCTTGTACTAATTAGTAATTTTTTATAGTTTTCAGAATTTTTTAGAACTTTTTTCCGGAACTGTTCGTATATAGGCTTTCCTTTGGCTAACTTTTTGTTAGCTTCCACCCGAATTGTTCATTCTGACGAAGATTAAGCTTGTCACTTCACCTTAGAGCTACTGTTTAACGCGGAATCCAGCAGTCCAAGCGTCTTAACCACTAGGATACCTTTGGTTCCCATTTATCTACCAACCATTTGTTTGGAAGGATGAACGATTGCTGCGCACCGTTGCCGTCACCGGGTCTCGAACCCGGTGCATATAAACTCTGAACGTGCATATAGTTGTGTGTAATAATAGGGGTTTTATGGGGGTATAGTCGGGAGTGTACGTGCGTTTGTGTGCGTTTCTTGGCTGTCCAAACGTTGTATACACGGTGCCAACTGGCTGATAATGCCTGGAAGCACTGGCTTCTACGCCAACTGGCGGATTAGGATCTTGTAAGACAGCGGGCGCTCCGCTGAACTCTCAATATGCGCTTGGCAGGAGCCAGGCGAACACTTCTCTCTCCTTTTCCTTTCTCTCTTAGGTTAGGTATCCCCGTTTAGGGGGTGCGGCCGTCTCACTTTCTCCCCCAAAGAGGTCAGGTGGACGCCCCCCAGCAAGCTGTGCCAGTGCACACTGGGGGTTAGCACTGGGTGATGTCTTGCAACAAGGGGGAGGGAGGTTGGCACTGGCACTCATTGCAACATTTCATCATTGTATTGCACTCTAAACTTTTGCAGTCATACTACTCAGCTCTTTCATCATCCACTTCTGTCAGAATTTGCTCTCTCTCATTACCTTATCTTATCTGGTTTTTTTCTGGTGTAATGGTTGTTCAGAGAGAAACTAGCCTTATTGCATTTATTACAGTAACATATTATACACAACAAATCACAATATAATGATGAAACAGTGACAGAAAAAGTAGAAAAGCTAAAAGGAAGTTGTGACAGTTAAAGCATTTGTTAAAAGAGGTGCTTCCCTTTCGTCTGCAAGCAGAGATGGCCAAACAGGTTCCGGCATCTGATCGACTTGACATTCTATCGACAAATTATTATTAGGTTAGATTAAGTTATGCTAGGTTAGATTAAGGTAGGTTAAGCTACGCTAAATTAGGTTAGATTGTTATTTTAGAGCAATCCCAGAAGAAGCAACCCAAATCAATTTAGGGGGCTTTTTCTTGGACTGGGGTCGAACGAGGGTGCTTATTCTTGGATTGCTCTAAAATGGAATTAATTGCTCTAAAATGGTTAATTGAATGCCCCGTTAGGTTAATTGTACGCCCTTGACGATTGGTTAGGTTAAGTCGTGATATTTTCGTTAAAACTAACGAAAATATCACGACTTAACCTAACCAATCGTCAAGGGCGTACAGTTGGCCTAACCTGGCATTGAAGATCCAATGCCAGTAATAAATTGGTGTAAGGGAAAAATCTTATTAAAAAAGTGATGATGTGTGCTAAGTGCGATCAAGCAATGACCTGGACAAAGTTTTCGAGGAATGTTGATTTTAAAATCCTTTAATTTGGATTGAGGTCGAACTGGGGTGCTGTTTCTTGGTTTGGGGACTTTGGGGTGCTTATTCTTGGATTGCTCCGTTATTTGTTTTGCGTATCAATGTTTTGGTATTGTCGACGAAATGGGTATAGATCCATTGGTTCATGTTATGAAACATGCGCTCCACTTCTTCGGCATGTATAGTATCGAAGACAGGAATGCATGCATTGTTTACATACCGATGTTTTTAAGTTTGTTCTAACTTTCATAACCTTGAAAACGAAGTATTTTCAGAAAACAGACTCGCAAGTTTTTGATAATTTACTGCGCTTAATTACACAGATATACAGGGTTTTTCATATAAAAATGTACAACACTTCAAGAAATAAAAGTGAGCTTATATAGAGGGCGTACACAAATTATCTTTACAACTTCTCTCTCAAATAAAAATATTAGGAAACAAGGTACACATACCGTTTTTTGCGCCATTTGTAAGAGAAAGTAATAAAGGTTCATGTGGTTGTCAGATGTCAGATTATTGTACAGGGTATACACAATAGGGTGATTCAAATATGGGGGTAAAAAAAATTTTTTATATTTTAATGTGTTCAACCCTTTAAATGGTTCATTTGAGCATAAAAATAACTATCCTAAAATATTTTAGCAAATTTTTAATTTTTAAGGGTTGCTACCAGCAATTAAAAATTGATAGAACGACTCAAATTGTCAAATTTTTCCACACCATCCAGGAGGTACAGTACAAGGCGTATTGCTTTTTTTTAATGTGGAAAGCTCCCCCGTAGGTCCTACCATAACCACAAGCATGCATAATTAAACTAGCATGATATTTGAGACATTAGCTGTCCTTACTTCATCAATGTTTCTTTTTTTCTATCAGGGTAAACAGCCCTGTAGTTTTTCACTACTTGTAGCAAGAATTGTTTTTAATCTTCGTCATGTGTTAGTATTTTATTATATTCATCCATTAATTTTACTCCTCTTTCCGCTATATCATTCACGACTTTCCACTGTTTGATAGATTTCTTAGCGGAGTTATACTCTTCATCATTATGCCATTCTTTAGCATCTTTGAGTAAAAATTTTGAACTAAATTCTGTTATTGTAAAGAATCTTTGAGTATTTGATGTGGCAAAATCTTCTAATTTATTCGTTGGAATAAGTGCAGGATCTAGAAAAGCCCGTTTTGCAGGAAGAGTTTCTATTGTATTTTGCAAGGCCTTTTACAATTTTGTTTTTCGTTTCAGTAGGCACTTCATCATCATAAAAGGCCAAGGCTACCAGTTCTTCTGATAGGTACCAGAGGTGACCTAACAGTTTTTTAATAGCAACAAATGCAATTGTGTCATTTATTTGTTTGTAGACTACAAGATTCTGTAATAATTCCAGATCAAGATGAGGAGCGCAAGATGGCACAGGAGCTGTAAACCATGCCTTTACCTATAACCGAGTAGCAAATAGACAGATGTCTTTTAGTCCTTTTTTGTCTTTTACTGAAATTTTGAACTGAGATTTGAACATAAAAGTTTTTAAATGAATATGTAATTTTGGCCATCCACCTAGCCCGATGAAGTCCCGCTGGATGTTTAAATTTGATTCCACCTTTTGGTTCACCTCCCCAAAATATAATTGTTAACTGCAATAGTTGTAGGTAATCGTCTCTTGGTTGGAATGTATCTAGTTGATTTGCTGCAAATATAATTATGTCATCTTTGATGTCATGAATATTTTCATAGATATCTGGATCTGATAATGCTGTTTCGTAGTCCTCCTTATTAATGCTTGACCATTTTTCTCTGAACTTCTTAAAAAGGACTATATCTGGGCCAGAAGATGGTGATAAAGACTTTCAAACAACAGCTTCCAGCATAATTTCAAATATGACGTGTCGACATGCCAGCCACAATAAATCGTTGTCGAATTTTTGTTCTAGAAGAATAGCTGCACCATTTCTAGGACCAATATTGGCTGCCGTTGTATCGAAACACACGCATTTTATTTATTCGCAGATGCCCCATTCAAGCGATGTCTGATTGTTTGCATTAAAACTAGAGACGCATTTCTGTCACTCAATTTTGCAACATCAAGACTTCCTAATAATTAATTAATTTATCATCAAACAATTTTCTACGTTTGCCTACCTTACTTTTCCATGTTGAAGGTTGTGCAGCACAGAAACCAGATTCATCACTTTTACTCTCCTCTGATTCTGATGATGTACTGGCGAGTATGACAGCCTCTTCATTCTTCTTTCTTTTGATCTCTTCTTCTGCTTTCCTCTTTTCATAACGTTGTTGCTTTTCTGCTGCTCTTTGCTCGTTTTTAGCAACAGCCTTATCAATGGTACCCATTTTTCCATGACGTCCTTTCTCACGTTGCATTTTCAAGAATTTCTTATCATCTTCTATTTTTATAAGCTGCATAGCATTCTCATGAGCAATGTCAAATAAGTTTTCCAGTTTATCTTTCCATTTTTCTTCTTTATTATTTAAATTTTGTGATCTTTTCAATTTGTTTGCTTTGTTTTTCTTAAGCAGCTGCCATTCCTTTAGTATTCCTTGAATTTTATCTACTACATGTATTCTTTGTTTTGCTGGTATTCCTGCTTTTTTCCAAACTGCTAGCACATCATCCGCAGTAGAGCAGCATGATTCTCTAATGCCTCGCTTTTTAATATTTCTGTAGTGCATGAAGAGGGCCATCATTTCCTTCTCTGATGGTAATACGGATGTTTTTAGTACTGCAGAGGGCTGCCCAATTAGCCATACTTCAGTTTCTTTTCTTGTAGAACTTCTCCCAACTGAGCAACTAGGTGATGGTGAGTTAGGCCTAGCTTCCATAATCGATTAATTGGTATCAAAATTACGAGTTCCAAGCAACAATTAAAAGCAAGCTAGTATATAAACCATTAATTAAAAATTCTGAAATATAAACAATTAAACATAAAATCATAAGTTGTAAAAACAAACAAATTGAAAAAAAGGGAAACTTTGACGCCTGGTAGCACATAGTAAATTTTATTTAAAATTCACCAAATTTGGCATACACTACTTTTTTGTCATAGGGAACAAAAATACAGGTTGAACAATTAAAAAAAAAACTTTGATTTTTTTGAATCACCCTAATACACAAGTTACGAAATTGGTACGAAATTCCCTTAACATGCATTTCCCAAATCGGTGGATTGGCCATAACCTCAAACACACTCAACCTGGGCACCATTTGTCACACGTAAGACGTCCAAACGGTATTCTATCTCCATCCATGTACACGCAGTCTTTGACATAACCCATAGAAAAAAGTCACAGGGTGTTATGTCTGGTGATCTGGCTGGCCAAGAGATGGGGCCCCCACGGCCAATCCACCGATTTGGGAAATGCATATTATGGGAATTTCATACCAATTTCGTAATTTGTGTACACCCTGTACAATAATCTGACATCTGACAACTACCACGTGAAATTTTATTACTTTCTCTCACAGATGGCGCGAAAACGGTATGTGTACCTCGTTTCCTAATTTTTTATTTGAGAGAGAATAGTTGTAAAGATAATTTGTGTACACCCTGTATATATTGTAAACGACAACATGAAAATAGGTTAGAATATAAAAACAAATTCAGATTTTATTAAAAGAGCACATTCAATCCGTTACTTAAATAATGAGTTCTATGTGAGCGTCACATTTCACAATGCATTCCAGAAGTCGCATCCCAGAATTATCATACCCCCTTAGATGTTTTTATGAACCTGTAATATTATCCTTAAGTTCGTCGACTGTTCTGGAAATGTTTCGGTTCACATTACCTTTTACGTGGCCCACAGAAGGAAATCTGGCTGGTTGCTCGTTGAGAAGATTCTGAAAGTGGTTGCAAATTGACGCCGTTGTATCTTTCGCAAACCATCTTGCTGATGTTGGGATTGCAAAATTGGGGTTCATTAATAGATACAAAATAATAAAATCTATAATATATAAATGAAAACATAAGTTAGGTTTAATAGTTACAGTACAGTAGATTATAAAAATTTCGTAGTCCTAAAATAAATCCCAAAAGGGGCTACGTGACGAGTGGCATATAAACAGGTTCTATCCTGAAAGTGGGACGTGTTGAGTTGAGCGAATCAGGAATAAGTGCAGCCGTCACGTCATATAACGCCTTCTTATTCGTCCAATCATGTGATTAAAAACAAAGTAGTTTGCAGATAGCACTAAATATATACAGGGTGTACATAAAGTCAGGATCTATTTTTGTGAAGCACTTGGAAATTATATGGAATTCAATCATAAAATGATAAAGTGGTAACATTTATTAAATAATTAAGAGTAGGATTCGACGTGACGCCCATCAGTATCCCTGCACAGCTCAAATCGTTCCGCAGCATTTCTAAACACATTCTGGAGCATTTGCGGGGTTATGTTATCTGCAGCAGTTCGTATACGTGTACGTAAGTTTCCAAGACTCGTAATCTTCGTCTGATAGACGTGCGATTTGATAAAGCCCCATGCAAAGAAATCTAAAGGGGTTAAATCTGGTGATCTCGCTGGCCAAGGTCTGTTGCTTCCGCGTCCGATCCAGCGATTTGGAAAACGTCCATTTAGATAATCCTGAACAATTTTGGCATAGTGACAAGGAGCACCATCATGTTGATAGACGACGGGGATAGGATTGTTAGTACCGTCGTCTATCAACATGATGGTGCTCCTTGTCACTATGCCAAAATTGTTCAGGATTATCTAAATGGACGTTTTCCAAATCGCTGGATCGGACGCGGAAGCAACAGACCTTGGCCAGCGAGATCACCAGATTTAACCCCTTTAGATTTCTTTGCATGGGGCTTTATCAAATCGCACGTCTATCAGACGAAGATTACGAGTCTTGAAAACTTACGTACACGTATACGAACTGCTGCAGATAACATAACCCGGCAAATGCTCCAGAATGTGTTTAGAAATGCTGCGGAACGATTTGAGCTGTGCAGGGATGCTGATGGGCGTCACGTCGAATCCTACTCTTAATTATTTAATAAATGTTACCACTTTATCATTTTATGATTGAATTCCATATAATTTCCAAGTGCTTCACAAAAATAGATCCTGACTTTATGTACACCCTGTATAATGATAGGATTTAATACGGTTAAATAGGCCAAATAAGTTAGTTAAGTAATATAAAATAGTTAGGATTTAATAGAATTTTTATTATAGAACGTTTTAAAGTTTTGTGTATTTCCAGGTTTATGAGGAAAAAGGTCTCAAAATATTCTCATCACACGAGATCACTGATAGGAAGCTGCGCGCAGGACGGAGGCGATAGAACACACTGGAAAAAAAAGGAAGAGAGTCGGAGAGAGAAGTTTGAAGTGAGAGGAGGAATCGAGAGTAGAGCTGTGACCATCCGTCCGTAGAAATGTGATAGGCCTTAGTCAGAAAACAAAGAGTGTAGTGTATTAATCCAACCATCCAGGGATCTTAACTGGTATTTCATAGTACAATTGAAACATTAAATCTAACCATCCCTGGAAGTAGTATGACCGCAAACAAGACGAGTGCAAATCATTTGCAATGTTGATCATATGCGTACCAACCCCCAGCCTGCTGGGAGTCCACCTAACCTCTTTGGGGAGCAGTTGGGACGGCCTCATCCCCAAATGGGTATACCTAACTTAAGAGAGAGAGAGAGAGAGAGAGAGAGAGAGAGAGAGAGAGAGAGAGAGACCATCTATCGTCTGCGACACGTAGACGCATAATGAGAGCTCAGGTAGCCTCACTTGGCTTAGAACTCGAAATCCGCCAGTTGGTTTAGAAGACTTAGAAGGCGTAACCAGCCTTTTGGTATACATATACAAAATTTTAGGGTGGATCGATTTTACATTTTTTCGATTTCCATATTCTAATAGAGACAAAAACTTGCGCATGCATGAGAAAATAGCCTCTCCAAAATCTTAGCTTAATAGGTAATCAGCTTCTGCCCCCGGCAGAGCGATGAAAATCATATTTTAGTAGTCAAAAACGTATTTTTAAACCCTAGCCTAGAGTCATAAAATTTTGCGTGTGTGTTATTTCATGCCTAAGCAACGATATAAATGCTATGGGAAATATATAAATGCATTATTTAAGACAAAGAGCCGATATTTTCAGATCGGCTCTTTGTCTTAAATAATGCATTTATATATTTCCCATAGCATTTATATCGTTGCTTAGGCATGAAATAACACACACGCAAAATTTATGACTCTAGGCTAGGGTTAAAAATACGTTTTTGACTACTAAAATATGATTTTCATCGCTCTGCCGGGGGCAGAAGATGATTACCTATTAAGCTAAGATTTTGGAGAGGCTATTTTCTCATGCATGCGCAAGTTTTTGTCTCTATTAGAATATGGAAATCGAAAAAATGTAAAATCGATCCACCCTAAATTATATATATATATATATATATATATATATATATATATATATATATATATATATATATTCCCATGTCCCCAGTTATTCCTTAATATCGTTTATATATACAACCAAAAGAATTAAATAAAACCATTACATCATTCTGTTTATTTAGAGGAGTTAATCGAAATAATTCATGAAATATATAAGAGATAAATATACATTCAAATATAATATACATAAAAAATAAACACATTAAACGATATATATATATATATATAATATATATATTATACATTCTTAAAAATAATATATAGTACAGGATAAAAATATACCCATTTAATATATGTACGAGCAAATGCGCACTTACATATATATAAACACAAAACTTATATAAAATAAAAAATAATAATAATATAGGGTAAAACTATATACCCATTTAATATATGTACGAGCAAATACATACTTATATTAACTTCAAATAATATACAGGATGTCCATAAATGATTACCCTGATTAAAGCATGCTATAACTTTTAAATAAACACTCGTATTCAAACAAAGTTTTAATAATAAGTAGATAAACATACAAAGTTTTGATACATAGTTAATGAACTTAATAAGCTTCCACATGTGCACCCCTAGTGGCACGTAAAATGTCTAAACGGTATTCACACTCACCCCACACATTTTCCAACATTTGTGGGTTAACTGTTGCAATTGCATCCGTAATGCGTTTTCGCAATGTCCTGATATCTGGAATAACTGTTGCATAAACCAAATCTTTAACATGACCCGAGAGAAAGAATTCCAGCGGGGTAATGTCTGGTGATCTTGGGGGCCATGGGATTGGCCCGTCCCTGCCAATCCATCGATTTGGAAATGTTGCGTCGAGAGTTTCACCAACAACATGCGCCCAATTAGGGGGTGCCCCATCTTGTTGGAAGATGACAGTTGGCTGCCTGTCCTGCAGCTGGGGAATGGCGTAATTGGTAAGCATATCCAGGTACACAGTTGCGGAAACAGTGTTCCCAGCGAAGAAGAAAGGACCAATTACCTGGTCATGCATTAGTCCACACCAGACATTGATCTTCGGACTGCCCCGAATATGCTCCCTTACGGTACGTGGGTTTTCCGATCCCCAAATACGCACATTGTGTCTGTTGACTCTACCACTAAGATGAAACGTAGCCTCGTCTGAAAAGCAGACACGTAACAAGAAGTCATTATCCTCGTCAATGCTGTTCAAAATGTCAATAGCGAATTGTTCACGTTTTGGACGGTCATCGGGCTTCAGTTCTTGAACAATTTGTATCTTGTAGGCGTGTAACTTCAAACGTTTGTGTAACACCTTGTGCACCGTAGTCTTCGGTATCTTTAGTTGGCATGAAGCTTGTCTGACCGATTTCTTTGGTGACCGTGTGAAAGCAGTTTGAATGTTTTCCACCGTCCCATCGGAAACTGATGGTCTACCACTGCTCTTTCCCTTTTCCACGTTTCCAGTTTCCAAGAATTTTTTCATCCACGACTTAACTTCACATCAGGTGGATTCTTTCCATACTTTGTTCTGAACCTTCGCTGAACACTGACAGGAGATTTTGTTTCTGCAAGCCACACAACACATTGTGCTACTACAGCGCTCCTAGCGGCGAATGCGGTAGACGAAACACACCAGCACAGAAACTCTATGCGTGTACGAGATCACCTGTAAAAAGAAAATGGATGTAAGATTCGTCATTAAAATATGAGAGCCTACTGTTTTCAGGGTAAACATTTATGGACACCCTGTACATCAAAAAAAAAAAATATATATATATATATACACATTATGGTCTACTGCGCTTAACTAAAATACTAAACTCGCACATGATTGAATCTACAGTTACATCATTGTTGCTTTGTACTATGCAATAAATGCGATTTAACATTATTTCACCACTGAAGGTGTGCGGGTGACTATACTCAATGTAAAGGGCCTTCAATTTGTTCAATACTATTTTTGTGTCCATTTACAATTGGTTGCAAATTATCTTTAAGCACGGACAGAATACAATCAAAAGCACGCACAAAGAGGGCGACTTTAGCCACAACGTCATTATTAAATTCAAGTTTGTAAACACTCCTTTCCAATCGAGGGTTTATTCTTGCCTATCAGAGCTTTTCAATCGTGAACTCTTCTTCACAACGCATAGCTGCAGTTGAAATAATCTTCTAAGCCGTAACGACAGCTACTCATTATATAAAAATACAATTCTTCAGGGTGAACGGTGTAGGCGAGCTCTGCCATGTACCGCTCAAGTCCTTTGTATCAAAGTTCATGATATTTCGAAGAGTCTAAACCTTTTAAATAAGCATCCAGTTCCATACCATTCTCGCCTCGTTCATTCCTACATTCGGTAAACCCGTCGAGCAGAGCGGTGTATGCATATTCAAGAACCGTATCAAAATAAAATATATCCGTAACACGCGCGTCTAATATAGGTTTTCGCTTGCGGAAACCGACGATTTCAAACATTCTGTTGAAGATGAAACGGTTTCGCGAGGGGACAAGAACGTTATTATCAGATGCATTCTTCCACATCAGTCGTATATCAATGCATGGCTGATCGTTATTTATACACAACGTACAAACAATGGCATATGAGGGGGTATCACTAATCTGTTCTCTTCTTGTACCTACACCTGCAGGTATTTTATAACGATCCTCACTCCACTTCTCAACTATCACGAAGACTATTCTCTTCAACACTTAAATAAACAACATTACGTTTACCTGAGTTTGCTTGTCTACAAGTCGTTTCGAGTGCATAGTTAATGGCACCGGTTTTACGTCTGAACACACGCAATGACTTCGTCACGGACACATCGTACACGACATTGAGAATGCTGCTCCATCGTTTTCTATTGTGAGAGTGCACTTCCAGTCGGGTGAAGCTCTGAGATGGCTATGAGCAATCGGTGCGCGGTTTGGCTCGGAGACACGTGTGGAGGAGTGAGTCATACCAAGCCTTAATGTTTCGTGTACGGTTTGTTCCAGCATGAAAGAATCATGCGAGTACTTGTACCCATTATACCTGGCAATCAGAATTTTTCCGATGGATGGGGCAATATCGGTTTTAATGTTTTATCGGAATGCGCACTAGATATTTTTTTAATTTCCACAAACTAAACACATTTTATTAACAATCCGGCGCACTATTTGAAAGAAACGTGCCCATATTTACCCTTTTTGTTTAACAGTTGATACTCGTCTCTAAATTCTATTAAAAACTCACACAGGCCTTTAGCCATAACCTCACTGCGAACCTCGTAATGATATATATGAATGTAGTGGTAAAAGTATTTTAGACTATCCATTATGACGAGATTTACATTCTCAGCCGCAGGGTACGCATACTCCGTATGATGCAGCATGGCATAATACCACCTGTCATACCACTCATCAACAAGACTCACTACCCATACCCTTTGCTTCTCTTCTGCACGCGTTGTTTCTTCACTTCACGATATATGTATGTTTTTATACAGTTTAGCCGTACAACGTACTCCATTACATCGTTTGTGACGCGAAATCCGGCAATGCTTTCGCCAGAATACCCATAGAGTATTTGAACATCTTGTTCCTCAAGCTTCGCACGGTTCAATGTAGCTTTAAAAGTCTCAAAGGAGGGAGGGCTAGGGAGTCTTTCAGTATTCGCCACATCTTCCGAATTTACCGAATGCCACTTCATAAACGTCGAACAGGTAATATCAAAGTTCGCCATCACTATTTTTCGTCTACGCTAGAATTCTTCAAATACACGTCTGAGATCCAGGGCTCGCAGCAGCCAACTGAGCACGCAGGGGTAGAGATATGCCCAGGTAGTAGCAGGAGCCACGTGGACCTTTGATATATACATATTCAAATATACGTAATAAATGAACATATCGTTAACAATAGACATATATATATATATATATATAATATATATATATATATAAAACCTTCAAGTACTATGGTACCCAAAGGGTACGGTATCATAGGTGCCAGGCACCTGGTAACGTTTCCTATAGGTGTTACGACACACCTTTGTGCCCCTAAGTTCCTTCACGCCCCCCAGTTTCTGTGCCCGAAAATTGTGGGTCCCTACAGTCAGTTGGGGTGGTTGGTCACCCTCATCTTCAAAGCACACTAGCTCCTTCAACGAGTCAAATTTAACGACCAGTCGGTTCGCCAGGTTAAGCGTGATGCCCTTCGCCTTCACCATATATTTCAGCTCTTCCCCCACCCTCACCCGTATCCCATAAGTTTTTGGCCCTGTTGATAAAAAGGAGTCAACGTACGCACCATCACCTTGATCTCGTCAGTTAACTCTCCGAGGAATTCACCAATAGGCGGGATGTATTCACCCTCCCTCTCTGTGAATATTACGTTATCTGTGTCAGCGTACAGTACCCTCCGCCCATTGAGTGCAGTAGTCCCCAAAGCTCGATGCGTGCCTATGCCGTTGTGAAGCTGGCTACAGGTACGTTTGTAACACGTGAGGTATCTGTGGCCAATTCGGTGATGTTGTACTTTATTATGTACATGTTACCAACATTCACAATCTCCATGACCTCTTTATCGGGGGGATTGGCATAATCCCATACCTCGTTATAACTTTCGGCCAAACGAACGTTTCACTTACCTGTATTCTGTGCAAACTTACCTCAATAACTATTTAGGTACAACTTTGCACTAAAGCGCTTGCCAGAGTTCTTAACAATTGGGGCCGGTCAAGTTGTATCCCTTCACGGTCACGGTAGCGCTGAATATACGCCGATTTTTCACCCTCGCTCTCAACCCGTTGTGCGTAGCCTGATGCTTCCACCTTATCCTTCAAAAAAGTATTTACATACGGCGGAAAAGGTTGGAGAGCTTCTGAAACCTCCACACCTCATATATCTTCAATATTCTGTAACCATGGCGGACGGCTAGGGACAGTTCAGCACTTGTATATACACCTCTGATCTTCCGTTGGTTGGTGGTGTGATTACAGGACCCATTGTTCTCCTCTGCGCACTTCACGCACAGGGGAAACATGAGATTGTGATCTATAACGACGGGTAAGATCGACATCCATAAATCGCGAGGGGGAAGCACGTCTACGAAAGAAAAGACGGAAATAGTACTTGCTTAAATTTGTTGAAAACACCTCGATGGTGGGCAGGTCAGGTCCCACCAGTTTTTCAGGTGCACCTACGGGGTACGGATTGTTCTTCATCACGTAGGGATATAAAGAACAGATGTCGTAGTAATGGAGTTTCACGCCCTCCGTAAGAGGAAAGTGTAGCTTGAATGGGTTTGTACGCCCTCCGAACAAGCTATCACCGCATTTTAGAGGATCAAACACCATTGAACGTTTGATCGTGTTTATTTCTTCGCGGTACTGACCATCTGTTTCCATCCGTGCATCATACTCATGCTCCCACAAGATCTTGTGAGTGAAATGGGAGCCTATAAGCTGATCGTGGGGGCGGGTCCACACAAGACTATCGGCAGGAGATCTACCGTGGATATCTCCTACGATTCCACACTCAGGACATGGGCACCCATGCTACCAGCAACCGTTAAAGGGGTACACAGTCTTCTCACCAGTGGCACGGTCTTCGCTTAGAGCCTTAGACCATCAGCTCAAAAAACACGACCATTGATCTTAATGGGTATTTCTCCTGTGTTGCGGGCGTGTGTTATGTATACTCCGGTCTGGTACTGTATGTGTATGAGCCAGTAAATAGCCTTATACCCATAACTGCGAGGGTTGTTTCTGTGAATGATGGCTAAGGTGTCTTTAGGCATGAAACTGTTCTTGAACACAGTAAAGCACAATGAGGCGATTGTGGTTGCGACTTGAAGCGGATCACAGTTGAACCGATCTATATACATCCTTCTAAAGGCCTGGAAACATACTCTAAGCATGCGAAAATCATTCATGCAATAACACTCACATTCATTAACTATATTGTAAGGATTATCTTCGTTAAAACTGTTGTAGTAGCGGTCAAAATCTTCACGCTCACTATCACTCATGTTGGTGTAGTTAAAGTATTGTTTGGGGGGAGGTAGTCCTACGTAATTTAAAGTGTCGCTAGTGAGGAAAGTGTTAGGGAAATACCCTTTTGAAACTTCGGCGCCTACACCCATCACCTTTGGTAGCTTGGCTAGTTTACAAGGTGTGAATAATAAAGTATCTTTAAACTGAATATTACCTCTTATCTGCATTTGTATAAGTTTGTGCCCTCTTTTCAAGGGATCGCCTGTAAATATCCCCGATGACTCGTGTTCAAGTAGTTCCTTACAAAGGAACTGTGTGTCAAATTTTGCCCCGTTATGGGCAAGAATGTACAGTCTTTTTTTTAACTTTTCCGCTAAGTTGACAAAATAGGGCACAAAGAGTTTCATAGGGCTGTCGTGTGCATTCATTTTAAAAACGTTTGTCCGTTTACCACTTTGTGACACTCATCACACTCAACCTCCATGCACTTATCGCACATAGTCTGGTTTAAAAGTAGATGTGGCTTAACCTCTCTGGTTTCAGAGTTTGCGTAAGTTTCTATATCGTAGTACACGGTTATAGAGTTATTTTTAGGCTCAGCTTATTTCATATAACATACATGCGTTACTCCATCCGCCTTATATTTTTCATGACATGTAGAACAGTGAATTTCATCGCATTTATGCATGAATTTCCCCCAATTATCTATCATATGAAACATATCACATTCACAGATTTTCATTTTCCTGCAAGTGCCAATTGACTTATGGAGCTCAAAGCATTTATTATTGTAAAATGTACGTCTATCTACATTACATTCCCTCTTCTCAGCTACAACTACACGACTTTCACATTTGAAGCTTTTGCACTGCTCACATAGCATGTGACATTTCTTACAATGTTTCACTATATCATCTGCAAACTTGAGACACCCCTTACGCAAATCATGATACTTCCATATTTTCGACTTTTATCTTAACTCGCGTAAAGGTCCCTTATGTTAATGATGTGGATATACGTTGACCCTGACAGCCCTAAAATAAGTGGAGATCTTGTACGATCTCTCACACAGCTTTTAAAAACATACACAGGCTTACGACGATCATCCATTCCAAATACAACTATACGAATATTCATTTCCTGCTCTACCCTTGTTAGCTTTTCAGGACCCATATTACAATCAAACTCAAGCTTACAATCTGAAGCCAGTTTACGGGCACGCTGCACAACCGTAGGCAACCAAATATTTTTCACCCAGGTATTTAGTACAATAATCATATGGGCCAAGACTACGGCTATAAAGCTGCAACCACGATCGGCGTTTAGATGCTTTCTGTAAATACCCCGCGAATTGAAGTTAAGAGTATAAGGTGTGGCACTATGACCCGCAACCCGGAATACACGGTCAATATCTACCATGAAGTTGTCCATACTGAAGTCTGTGCTACTTTGATGGGCCTGCATTATACGGTCCAAGATATATTCTATGTCTACAGCGGCCAAGCGTCTGAATGGTATTATTACCCAAAAATCATCTACATCCCCGTCATCTGACCCGAACCCGAAGGATAACCTCGTCCTGACTTCACTTTCGTCACTGCTATGAAGGGCAAACTCCAAAATACGTTCAACTACGCGCCGTAGTCCGTGTTCAAAACCGTTGCTATACAGAGTTCTAGGATCAATCCTGACTATATACCGATTTCTAGTCAGGGCCAGGGTGGGGTTAGAGGTGCGCACCAGTTCGAATGTTATACCTTCCTCAACAGAGCGAGAAGCTGCTGATGTGGAGAATGTACCCGGAATTGAACAGGAATAAGGGGGTACAGCTTTAATTGAGCAGGGAGCTAGTGTGGGGGTTGTGTCATAAGACGTAGAGGGTTGGGACTCTATTACTGGGAGTCTAGCAACCGTTCCACTCCTGGCATGTTTCGTGGAAGGCTCTTCATCATCGTGCCTCCGCTTTCAACTGCCACGTGGAGTTACAGGTGTCGCTGGTAAGGGTTCGTCAGCAGGGGTTGAGTCTGCAACCACAACTACACTGTCATCGGGGTCGTTTGTAATATCGACGATGGGGACATCATGCTGTATCTCGTCGTCAGTCACGGTTCTGTGGAAGAAGAAGAAAAACAAGATTGTAGAATATAAGGCACATCACTTAAATTTTTATATTTTGTAAATGTTCCATTTCTGGGTGTGACGTGTTAGAGATGGAATTTGTAAAAAAATCAGATTCACGAGCTCGTCCACGTGTATTATATCTGGCGCTACAGGATGTGGTAAAACTGTGTTTTTGCTTAAAATCATTAAAGATAAGTGTAGATGTTCTCAAAATTTGTGCATAAAGTCATATGGTGCTATTCGACGTATTAATCAGTGTTCAACAAGTATCAAGTATATGACGTTAATTCGTTAAAGGGAAATGAGCATACAGTTATTGTAATTGACGATCTCATGTTGGAAAGGGATAAAACGTTTGCTGAGACATTTATAGTGTTCTCCCACCATCTTAACATAAGCGTATTCTTCATCAATCAAAATCTATTTATCAAAAATAGGTACATGCGCGATGTGTCGTTAAATATACAATATCTAGTCTTATTCGCGCAACGTAGAGATGTGTCATAAATTGGGGTATTAGCCAATCAAATGTTCCGGAATCAGCGTAAGAAGTTTTTGGAAGTTTATAAAGAAGCTACAAGTCAACGTTACGGATATTTGCTTTGTGACCTTCACCCACGAAACACGTTTAGGGTGCTTCTAAGAACAAATATATTCCCAAACGAGCCTGAAATGGTGTATATTCCAGAATGACAAATAGGCTAAAGAAATACCTTGAATTAATAAAAATCCATCATCGATTGCCCCGGGCATTGCAGCAGATGTTTGTTGAAAATATCGACTCGGACTTTTTAAAATGCATCTGTGAAATCTGCCTCAATATTATAAAATGTAATGTACCAATGAAACCCCTTCAGAAGGCTCGCCTATGTCGTTACAAGAACATAATACGTACGCTCACTCGTAAAAGTCAAACTGTGGGGAAGTAAAAGCGAATTATTGTTCAAAGAGGGGGCTCATTCCTCCCCATCTTATTTTCAGTTTTGGAACCTCTACTGACTGGATTAATAATGAAGAAAGTGGTAGTGATTCCGCACGAGGTCTATGCTTCACTGCAAAGTTCAAAGAGTCCAGACACGGTTCTAGAATCTAGAACCCCGTAAAAGTAGGTTTCAAAGAATGGAAAGCGAAATGATAGACCTATTAAACAGTGAAAAGTCATCTGATGAGAAAACGATCTCGTACCCTCGTGTGGCGGTGTTGATAGACTGTACAGAGGTGTTTACAATGATAGAGTAGGGAAAAAAGATGTTGAGAGGTTTTTGCGAGAGCAGGATGCTTATACACTTCATAAGACGGTGAGGAAAAGGTTTAAAACCGCCAGTACAACGGCGGCTTCGATTGACTCTATTTGTCAAGCGGATTTAACAGACATGCAAAGATATTCAATATATAATGATGGCTATCGCTATATCCTATTCATAATAGCTGTATTCTCTAGATATATGTGGCTAATTCCTCTGAAAAATAAATCGCCTGAAACAGTTGCTAAAGCTACCAAAACGCTGATGTTGAAAGAAAACATGATTCCAGGCTATTTTTGTACGGATATGGGGAAAGAATTTATAGGCCGAGTTTTTCAGAGAATGCTACTACACTAGCAATTTTATCCATAAGGCCTCTCTTTAGCTGAATGAGTTCAACGTACCATAAAGGAACGCATGCATCACTATTTTACACATAAAAACACATACAGATATATATATATACATTCTGGAATCATTGGCCACATCATACAACTGTTCACACCAACCCACGATTGGGACAACACCTAACGAGATTTTGGAAAGATGTACGGACACAGAGCGTGAGGTGAGAAGAGATATTCGTAGAGCACCACTACACTCTACACGTTTCAAAATCAATGATTATGTAAGGCTATCGCGTTCGGGAAATAAATTCGCGAAGGGATTTGAGCAAGCATGGACACGTAAGATTTTTAAAGTTAAGGCTATGAAGCTTAAAGGTGAGATACTGCTGTATTACGTTGAATATGTGAATGGAGAAGGAATTGCAGGAAGCTTTTACGGCGAGGAGCTACAGAAAGTGACATTTGATTTAGGAAAAAAAGCGTTTAAAATTGAAAAAATTTTAAGCAGCAAAGGTTCAAGAAAGAGAAAAATGTACCTGGTGAAATGGCTAGTGTACCCAGAAAGCTTCAACACCTATATAAAAACTGCTGCAATAATGAAGCTTAAATAGTATGCAATATGACGCCTAACCACTTCTATGTCACACACCCCCGTCCTCTTCTTCTCTGTCTGTACATCCTAACACCCTGGTCAACTTTGGAACAGTACTCCATGGGCCCATTGAACTGGAACGTGATTCGTATGAAGCGGGGATATACGAAATTCAGCTCTCCACCAGCTTCTAATTATTGTTTATAAAGAACCCGTTTATACAGTTCTTAGAGATCGTGATGAGTGTGAAAAGGCCGAGTTAATCAGGGATGAAACCGTGCGTGCCGCCCGAAGTTGGGAGGCACTGTATTACACTGCAGTAGTAATACTAGGCCCGGGTCGTTATGATGCGGCTGAGGATGTTGAGAGACTTAAACGGAAGTTTAAAAAGCTCAAATCTTACGGCTGATTTAGTATACGAAATCGTAAACAAAGAAACCCCTGCACATGCTTTGACCCTAAAATCATAGGATAATAGAAATATTAAAGACAAACAGCTGTTCAAAATTATATCCGAGGGCCGATATGGAGCAGCTCTCCAAAGAGATGCCTTTCACGAGGCACAACATGACTTGTCCAGCTTAATGTATCAGTTGAAATTGGAGAAATTGGGTGATGGCTATCCATCCCCAGACATATGCTTATTTACAGCAATATCGTAGAGCATCAATTTGTTGGGGATACCCAAGCGCGTTTGTGAGGCATTTCACACATTCCCAACCATAGAGGGAAGAGCTTGAGCATTACATATGACAAGCCCCATTATGTGAATGTTGCGACTAATCTATTAACCAATATCTCAATATATATAAGAACGATTGAGGGAAAAAATTTCTCATTCGGTGATGAGAGCTTAACAGTGAAGCTGTACTTTCGTCGCACTGAGTTATAATGACCCGAACGCCTTTCACAGTCTATCGAGGGGTGAAATATCAGCGTGGGAGTGAGCTTGGATCCATTTTTTCAACCATACCACGCACGGCTGTCCCATTGCTGAAGATTGGCGCCAGATACCTCGGGAGGAAAGTGTTACAATCAGACTTTAACACGGTAGAAGAGACAATGGCGGGGGCTAAACCTAAATAACCTCTAAAAAAAAAACGTTCAAAACGTACACGGGACGAAATCATCAAAGATTCAAAGAGAAAAATGCGTGGTGGCAGGAAGAAGAAGAAGGCTGTCCGGAAGAAGGGGTTACCAACACGTGACGTTAAACGTAAAAGGATATCAAAAAAGAAGTGTTCTAAGCGAATGAAACCTATGATTGATCATTTTTTTAACTGATATAAGCTAAGAACATTGCTCTCACGAATCATAGATGATTACTACTTGTCGAGAGAGGTGGCATTGTTTCTGACTCGTCATAGTACGCTTAATCCATCCGTGTAGCTCACAATGTTGTAAATCGGACCTGTCCCTCTTTGATATGCCTCCAACACAAGTTTCTATTGAACACAGTAACCTTATTACAATTAACCCATTAAACACAATTAGTTCCCCGAGTGCCTCTATAGAATTCGTGATACCCAGCTCAGGCCCTTACTTTTTAGATCCAAGCTGCATGCACATGTACGCTAAACTACGTATAGCCCATTCAGATGGAACAGACTGCGATGATAAATATGTTGTATTTCCCGAAACAAACTTTCTACACTCCATATTCAGCCAGTGTGATGTATATTTAAATCAGGTCAACATCTCGGCAGGAACGGTTTATTATCACCTACAAGCCTATCTGAAAAATGTCCTCAACTTTTCAAAAAAGCGAAGGATACCTTTTTAACTGCCGAGGGCTATTATCAGCCTAAAGACGGAAGCAGTATAAAGGACAAATTTACAAATTCTAAAAAGATTACGAATGTTTTGGATGCCTGCATACAGACTTCACATTCCAGGAGAAACTGCTTATAAATGGGGTAGATATGAAAATAAAGCTCACCCGCACGAATCCTGAGATCTACATAAATCTGGGAACTGATCAAGAAGAGGGCGCAAAACCCGTTGTGATTCACATTATGGAAACATATCTGCGTGTACGGCGAGTGAAACCAAGTTCACAAAAATATATAGAAATTGGAAAAATTTACTACATTCCACAATAAAATACCCAATTAACAGAGTACAGATCAAACTATACACGGTGCCCGCAGGGTTGCCATCGAAGCAGATAGAAAACGTGGCCCTGGGAGTTCTACCTAAAAGGTTATTAATTCGAATGCAGGATCACGCTTCGGTGAATGGAAAATATAAAAAGAACGCCTTTATATTCGAGAATTTTGGCCTTAAAAATATAACTCTATACGTCAATGGCGTTGCGTTGGGAGGGCTATGAATACGGACTACTCATTAGACGCTATGTTCCCGCTTTGCGCGAGAGTTTATAGTAATCTGGCCCATATTGCAGGTGCTTGTGATGAGCTTGGGATTGGGGTAACGCAAAAAGAATTCATCGATCAATTTAACCTTTACCCACTTGACATCACTCCTGACTTATCTGCTAGTGTAAATACACATTTAAGTGCAAAACAAAGTGGGAACATCTCAGTCAGATTGGAATTCACCAACCCGATAGACGCGCCTATTAGTGTACTAGTATGCCTCGAGTCAGAAGCCCTAATTGAGGTTCACCGCTTCAGAAGCGTAGTCAATGACTTTTAAAATGGATGCGAATACACTTCAGAGAGTAATGAATAGTGACCGAATCACACGCTCCAAATTTATCGGTGTTTGCAAAGGATGAAACATGGAAATTACCAACTACGAGAAAATGCGGTGGAATTATTGTCAACACGGACATTGTTGGTGGCGAAGGGATTCATTGGCTTGCAATATACTTTAAATTAGGGAAAGAATGTACTTTTTTTAACTCACTCGGGACTCGCCCTGGAGTGACCCTGTTATTGTAAAATTTCTCGAAATGTTACATATCCTCGAAATTGTCTGGAATCCCCACCAATTACAAGGATATGTTATTAATACTTGCGGGATGTATTGTCTTTCATTTCTCCTGCGCATGCCACGTGGAAGGGAATTTATAAATTTTTTAAAGTTATTCGACCCGTGTCACACTGAGCTGAATGATGAATTGGTATGCATGCATATAAAAAAAAGTTCCCATTTGTGCGCAATCAATGGATTGTGTAAAGTTTTACTCGTATATTTCAAATGTATAATTGCAACAATATTGTGTAAACTATAAGATGTCCCCAATAATGTTAGTCTTCTGCTCTGTATCTTATTTATTGGATGCTAAATCTGTAACTAATTTAAGCTGAATTGTACTAATTTGTAAACCATTATTTCTATCATTTAATAAATTGATGAAAATACAGTGTCTTGTTTTTCACCAAAAGAAAAAAGCTTACATTGGTTCCCCGACGACCTGGCAATCGTTGGACCGGATGTGAGCCAATACTTCGAGCTCCATATTCAGGTCACTGGGTTGGCTGCGCTGCAAAACCTCCATATCACCGTCGGTTATTTGCGTTTCTTCAAAACTGTCACGAAAAGTAGTTATAACACGTGTCAGATCCTCGTCGGACCTTTAACGAGAAAGGATAATTTTAAATTAACTTCATTAGTTCATACATTTTTCTAATAATAGCCGTATTGTGTGGAAGGATGACTAAGCACCGTCACAGAGTATCGAACCCCTGGCAGACATTAAACAATTAACGATTCATCCACATTGAATCTTTTTATTAAATTCCATTTGTTTTCAACAAAATATACACAGAGGAGCATATATATATATATACTCATAAATAACAACAGAAAGCCTAGCACAGTACCCTGTAGTAAACATGTAAAGAAGGCCTTACAGTGAGCTTAAACTAATTTTACAAAACTCTACCCAGGGAAACAAACGCATAATAAAATTTCACGGATAATTTTAAATTAACTTGATTACTTCATACATTTTTTTCTAATAATAACCATATTGTGTGGAAGGATGACTAAGTACCGTCACGGAGTATCGAACCCATGGCAGATATTAAACAATTATCCTATTCGATTTATCCACATTGAATCTTTTAATTAAATTCCAAAATATACACAGAGGAATATATATATAAATATATATATAGGAAGAGTTAGAAGTAGACTAATTTACAGCGCCGGAAATACATTTATCCTAGCTATGCATACTATAGGGTACCGGACCAAATAATAAACACAAAGCAACTAGCCTAACTGCGTTCAAAAGGAAGATTAGCTGGGTGTACTACGTATCGTCTGTCAACATCGGGTCTCGAACCCGGTCGGATATCCTTTCACTTCAAAATGCGTTTCTTATGGTTTTTTATAAAACTAGTTAACACTTGCAAGGGATAAGCACTGAATGATACGATGTATATAGCCCGAGAATGACGTTTAAATCATAAGCTAGTTTTTAATGTATTATGTAATTATTTCTACTCACATTTCAAATGTGGATGTTTCCGCTGCTTCTTCCCCGCCGTCATAAATTTTTGCAACGTTTAGTGTGGAGAGGTTTTCTCCATCGGTCGCTGCGAAAAGATGGAGCGTAGCCCCTGCAGAGAGGTCCCCGTCTTCAAAGACCTGAGGGGAGCAGTAAAGCTGATGTGTCTGACGGGAAGTGTCCATGATGAGAGAATGTGTAGTTACTCGTTGATAAAAATCACTGTTGTGGGATCCAACTGAAAATGTTCCCTTTTATGTAGGTGACCCCGATTGGCCCCACCCTCAGAACCCCCAATATTCGATTCGCGAGTTTCTTGTGTGAGAGCGAGATTTTCCGCCAACCAGAGATCCTGGATTCGTTCTCATGCCCCGCCCATTGGGTTGTAATTGGACGAGCCGCGAATTCTGGGAGCGTGTCTTTACCAAATATGACTTATTCATTCCACAGATAGAATCTATTTTGTTTTAAAAATTATATTAGCGTTTTTATAGTTTAAGGATATAATTGTGGCTTAAAGATAAATTTGTATTGAAACAAAATAGTTGCGTGAAAGAGGAAAAATGAATAAGTTACCCCAAATAGAATCTATTTTTATTATAAAGTTATATTAATATTTTTTGTAATAAGGTTTAAAGATATATTTGTGTCTTAAAGATAAATTTATATTGAAACAAAATTGGATAAAAGAGGAAAAATTAATAAGTTACCCCGAAATAGAATCTATTTGGGCGAAAGACGAGAAATGAAATAGTTACCCCGAAATACAATCTATTTTTAATATAAAGTTATATTAATATTTTTTGTATTAAGGTTTAAAGATATATTGGTGTCTTAAAGACAAATTTGTATCGAAACACAATAAATGGGTGAAAGACGAGAAATGAAATAGTTACCCCTAATTTAATTTCTATTTTGTTTTAAAAATCATATTAATGCTTTTTATATTATAGTTTAAGGATAAATTGGTGTCTCAAAGACAAATTTGTACTGAAACACAATAAATGGGTGAAAGACGAAAAACGAAATAGTTACCCCTAATTTAATTTATATTTTGTTTTAAAAATCATATTAATGCTTTTTATGTTATAGTTTAAGGATAAATTGGTGTCTTAAAGACAAATTTGTACTGAAACACAATAAATGGGTGAAAGACGAAAAGTGAAATAGTTACCCCTAATTTAATTTCTATTTTGTTTTAAAAAATCATATTAATGCTTTTTATGTTATAGTTTAAGGATAAATTTGTATATTAAAGTGAAATTTTGTTTTTTTATTAAACTTAGTAAATGTCCCAGCTTCATTCAGATGGCATTTTAAACACCGTCGTCTTTCAACAAGATGGGGCACTTTGTCATTACGTAAACATTGTTCGGGAGTACCTAAATGAACGATTTCCAAATCAGTGGATCGGACGTGGAGGCAACAGGACCTGGGCGGCTCGATCTCCTGACTTAACGCCCTTGGATTTCTTTCCATGGGGCTTTATCAAATCAAACGTCTATCAAACAAGGGTTACAGATCTGCAAGATTTACGTGCTCGTATCGTAACAGCAGTTACAAAAATAACCCCTGGCATGCTCCAAAATGTGTTCCGCAATGCTACTGACAGATTCCAACTCTCTAGAGATATTGATGGTGCTCATGTAGAATCATATGCTTAAGTATTCATTAAATGTATATTTCTATTATATATTATTGTTATTGAATTTTACCCTTTTAGCTACGTTTTCACTGAAATAGATAGGGACTTTATAAACACCCTGTATTGTAATACTCATTTTATTTTTGCGTGCTTAATTGAATTTATATGTGATTTATTGACATTTTTTCTTTTCCAGGTATTAGAGTCAGGGCTGGCAGGTCGGACCCGGACCCGGGTTTAACCTGAAAGTGAGATAAGACCCGGACCCGGACCCGGACCCAGTATTGAATTAGAAAAAAGACCATGACCCGGACCCGGACCTGAAAGTGAATTTTAAAATTGACCCAGACCCAGACCCGACCCGAAAGTGAAGGTCCCGCACAGCCGGGTTTTTAGTTTACAGAATTTATGTGCCCGCCTTTAGATTTGGCAACAATGTATTGAATTATCACTCCACCCTCCAAATGACTCACTGGAAGTGGAGAGTTAACGGTGACGGAAGAATAGCCTAATCCTAATATATTTTATTGTTTGTTTGTGAGTTGAAAAAGAATTGCGACAAAAGGAAAGACTTCTTCAGAAGGAAGGACGAATTCAAACTGTGTCACTGAGTGCGAAGTTTGATGCAGGTGTGATACAGTTTGAAAAATGCCCTCGCCTCGCGAAAAAGAGAGATTCAGCTGGGAAACTGATCCATCAAGATCCCATGAAATGGTGGATGGAAATGGGAGGAGAATTAAAACAGGTAGCCTCGGTAGCATTGTCTACTCCGTGCACACAAGTTAGCGTTGAAAGATTGTTCTCCGCTCTAAGCTTCATTCTGAACCCGCAAAGAAATTCTCTTTCGCAATCATTATTAGACGCAGTATTGTGTTTGTGATCGAACGGTGTTGGGGAATAAAGTCTTCTCAAATAAAATAGTGTAAAATAGTCCTAATAAAAATATTTCAGTTAAGAAGCGCATATATATTATATTAAAGGGTGATCCAGAGAAATGGGACCCAAAAGAAACCCCTGTAACTCTTAAAGTATAAGTCCTTTTATAAAATCATACGCATCATTCGAAAGAGGATAGTTACAAGTTTGTACAGGATTGTATAGGTTTTGACAATACAAGACAAGATAAGATACAAAACAAAATAAAAGTGTTAGTTAAAACTAACCCTTCAAGATGACTGCATGGACTGTGGAACAGCTGCGTTTCATAACTGAGCAATATTATGAGCATGGAAGAAGTGTAGTTTCAGCTCAAAGATCTTTCAAGACAAATTTTCAGATGTCAAAATCACCTTCTAAGAAAGTAATCCGTCGGTGTGTCAGAAATTTTTCCCTAACTGGCAGCATTGGAAAAAGAAAACCAACTGGAAGAGTGCGCACAGCAAGGATAGACGAGATCATTAACAGAACTCATGAAATTGTACAGGATAATCCTAACATAAGCATCAGACGTGCTTCTCAGCTGTTAGGAGTTGGATATGGAACAACACACCGTATATTCAAGCAAAATTTAATGCTCTTTCCATATAAAATTCAAACAGTGCAACAACTAAACGATGGAGATTTCGCACGAAGACGACAATTCTGTCAATGGATCCAACAGAAGGTAAATGACACCACCAATTTTCTAACAACTTTGATTATGTCAGACGAAGCCCATTTTCACTTGAATGGAACTGTAAACAAACAAAATTGTCGTTTCTGGGCAACAGAAAATCCATTGAATATTACCGAAGTCCCGTTGCATAGTCAGCGTGTAACTGTTTGGTGTGGTCTTACTGCATCTCAGATCATAGGGCCGTACTTTTTCGAGGATTCCACCGGAAACACGGTCACTGTAAATGGTGATCGCTACGAAAAAATGTTGACCGATTTCCTTATTCCTAAATTAAGAGATCTTTGTCTAGAAAACCACTGGTTCCAACAAGACGGAGCTACCTGCCATACCACGAGGAACTGCATGGCAGTTTTGCGTCAAACGTTTCCAGGCGAGTTAATCTCAAGATTTGGAGACGTTGAATGGCCCGCAAGGTCTCCGGATTTTTCTCCCTTAGATTAATTATTATCTCTGGGGATATTTAAAGAGTAGGGTCTACAGAAATAACCCAACGACCTTGCAAGAATTGAAGGCCGCCATCACAAATGAGATACAGGCCATACCACCGCACACTCTTGCAAAAGTGATGCAGAACTTACAAGCGAGAACACTGGAATGCTTGGCAACTAATGGAGCACATTTGAAAGGAGTCATTTTTAAAAAATAAATATTTCATAATAAACTTGTAACTCTACTCTTTCGAATGATATATAGTTTTTATGAAAGGAATTAAATATTAAGAATATTTGGCTTTTTTTTATGGGTCCCATTTATCTGGATCACCCAGTATATATATATGTATAGAAACGACGTAAGTATAGAGGAGCGTTCTGCACACGAGTTCACCTCATTTTTCATTTGTTCGTTATTTCTCTTCCTCGTGTGCAGAACGCTCCTCTATACTTACGTCGTTTCTATACATTAATATACTGCGTGGTCATTGCAGTTAAATGTATTATATATATATATATATATATATATATATATATATATATATATATATATGTGTGTGTGTGTGTGTGTGTGTGTGTGTGTATATATATATATATATATATATATACACTGTGTATATTCAAAATAAAAAAAATCAGTTAAAAATTCAGAAATCTCTTTCCTGTCTTGCCACAACTTTCAATTTAGATTCAAGGAGAAATAAGTGTAGTCCATGCCGCTATATCAATATCTGTTTTAAAGGAGTTCACAGAATATGTTGCCCTCAAAATATAAAGACAATATTACTACCAAATTACTTTAATTATTTCATATTATCGTTTTTATTTTTGTTTTTTAAGATAAACGAAGTATTTAATTTTAATGCAAGATGATAATAATTTCCATTTCAGTTCACTGAAAAAATATAGAATTTGTTTTCACAAAATTAATTAAAATTTAGAATAAGAGGGCTGAAGCGAGCAATCATACATCGTACTTTGCCCCTTAGCAATGCATGTATAACTATACCTACTTAATATTAATATGAACCTTATGAACCTTATGTTGTTTCGTGCGTTGGTCTCTCTTCACACGGAGGTCAAGCTGGTGGCCCCGCCTCTAGGTCTGGCATGGTGGAGGAGCGAGTTGCTTTCTTGCGCTCTCCACCGTACATAGCCAGGCACGCCCGGCTCATCTGGTACTGTCCTGAGCCAGGCATCTAGTCTGTTCTTGAAGACTTCAACTTTGACCCCCGTTACGTTTCTGAGGTCCTTAGGAAGCTGGTTGAAAAGTCTTGGCCCCCTGACAACCAAGCTATTTTCCTTCAAGGTTGAGGAGGTCCCTTGTCGGGCCTTTAATTTGGGAACACTGCACATTCTGCCTTTCCTATTTTCCAGTGTTGTTTGAATGGTAATTGGGTTTAGTTTTAGGTTTGGTACCAGTTTTTCGATCATTTTCCATATGTAGATTATGATGTACCTCTCTCTTCTTCGTTCCAGTGAGTACAGATTTAGTTTACGTAGTCTTTCCCAGTAGTTGAGCTCTTTGCAGCCATCAATCTTGGCTGTGAAATGCCTTTGCGTTTCTTCTAGTTTATTAGTTTCTTCCTTTTTATATGGGGACGTCAAAACTGAGCAGTATTCAAGTTTTGGTATAATCAGTGTTTTTAGTAGGGGAATCATTACTGTCTTGTCCCTTCTCTTGAAAGTTCTTAGTACCTGTCCGGCGACTCTTTTTGCTTTCTTTATCGCTATCTGATTTTGTGTTTCGAATTTCGCATCATCTGTCATTATTATCCCGAGATCAATCGCTTTCGTGCTTCTCTGAATTTCCTGTCTATCTGGAGCATAATATGCAGTCTGTTTAAGTTCTTCTTTTCTACCATATCTCAAGAGCTGAAATTTCTCGGCGTTGAATGACATGTTGTCTTCTGACCATTTGTATATTTTGTTCGTGTCCCTCTGCAAGGCCTCCACGTCATGTACATCGCTGATTTTTCTGCTGATCTTTGTATCGTCTGCAAAGGATGTTACTATACTGTTGCTGTTTACTCCGCTGTCTATGTCTGTTAACATGATTATGAACAGGAGTGGGGCCAGTACTGTCCCGTGTGGTACTGAGCTGCGTACTTCCGATTCTGATGATGATATATCTTGAATTTTGACGACCTGCAGACGATCTCTAAGGAAGTTGTAGATCCATTTTCCCACTTTGCCTGTTATTCCCATATATTTAATTTTGTGCTATTATACCATGGTCACATTTATCGAAAGCTTTAGCAAAATCTGTGTATATAACATCGTAGTTGTCATTGCCTTCCAATGCATCTAGGATATTGTTGTAGTGTTCTATTAGTTGTGATAGGCATGATCTACCTGATCGGAATCCATGCTGATTTTCGTTGAATCTTTCCCGTGTCTCCAGGAAATCATAAATTTTCTCTCTAACTATTCTTTCAAATACTTTGGTGAGGTGGGACGTCAATGACACTGGTCTATAGTTCTTTGCTTGAGATCTGTCCCCTCCTTTATATATAGGGACAATGTTTGCGCTTTTCAAGATGCTCGGTATTTCCCCAGTGTCTTGGGATCTTCTCCATATCCAGTATAAAGGTGTAGCTATTTCATTTTTACAGTTTTTAATCAATAATGCGTTCCAATTGTCCGGACCTGTAGCTGAATGTGGTTTCATTTGTCCTATAGCTCTCGCTACATCTTTTGGTGTAAAATCAAAGTCTGTTATGTACTCTCCTTGCAATTCCTCTTCAAAGAATGCATTTATGTCAGGTATCGCTTTGTCACTTTTTGGGGTACTAAAAACTGATTCATATTGAGCTCTCAATGTATCAGATATTTCTTTTGGATCGTCGGTTAGTTCATTATTTCCCGTCCGTAAGGGCCCAATAGCGGCGCGCGTTTTTGTTTTCCTTTTTGCATAGCTATAGAAGTATTTTGGATTTTCCTTTATTGCTTCTACCGCCTTTTCCACTTCCCTCTCTGTATGTTCCTTAATCAGGGCTTGTATTTCCCTATCGATACCCTCCAGTCTTTCTTTTATTGCTTTCCTGTCATTATCTCCGCAGTTACCTAACTTCGCCTCCACTCTCTTTCTTTTGCGAAATAGTCTTCTCTTTTGACTCTCTAGCCAGCTCCTCTTTCCTTTTGGCTGTGATTTCGGAGCATATTTTTCTAAAATTCTCAGCGTTTTTTCCTCCAAGGTTGTTAGCATTTCTTCAGTTGTTTTATTCTCGAAAATTGTTCTCCATTCTATTTGGGCCATGTGCGATCTGATTGCTTCCCAATTTATAGTCTTGGAGTTTAAGTTAAAGTCCCCGAATTTACTTCTTTCCACAATATGTGTATCGTCTTTTAATGCTGTCGTCATATTTGTTGAGATCTCGATTAAGTTGTGGTCTGAGATAATGGTTGGGGTTATTTTTATATCAGCAATCAAGTTCGTGTTATTCGTGAATACCAGATCCAGGCAGTTATTTTTTCTGGTATTTTCTGTTATTTCCTGTGTCAGCATAAACTCACTTGTAATACAATTAATATACCTACTTTTAAACATTTCCAAAATCGGATTAATTAATATATATGGTTAAGCTACTACCGTATAGCCGTATAATGTTTTACTATGTTTCAGAAAACATGTTAATGTAGCTACGGTAGCAGTCTTATTACCTATCCTATACCAGATTATAATTATTACATTTTTAATAATGGACCCGATCCAGACCAGGGTCATATACTGAAAGACCCGACAGGACCTGAAAGTGAACTTTCGGGTCCGACCCGGACCCGGACCAGGACCCGAAAGTAAATTAGAAAAATGACCCGCACCCGGACCCGGACCAGAAAGTAAATTAGAAAAATGACCCAGACCCGGACCCGACCCGAAAGTGATAGACCCGCACAGCCCTGATTAGAGTTGTGTGAACAATGGCAGACCAGTCCACTTATACTCTGGAGGAAAGGACAGTGATGAGCACATGGGCTCATGAGACGTCACATACTGGCAAACCGATGCATGAGATCCAGAATGATTTCAACACAAGATTCAAAAAGCTGCACCACCAAACAAGACAGTATTACGCTGGGAGAAAAAGCTGTTTGAAACTGGCTCCATCAAGGACAGATCACGGTCGGGAAGACCAACAACGCGAGCAGAACAATGTGAAGGTGTGATTGCATCGGTGGCTCGTTCATCGAAAAAATCACTTCGGGAACGATCACAAGAACTTGCAGTCCCCATGTCCACAATGAGAGATCACATGACAAATGATCTCGGCAGGAAACCATACCGCCCGTCATAATCCTTTGTTACGAAAATGATGGTGCGCACACAGATATTTTTTATTAGTAACTGTATTTACTGTAATTAAAGTAATTGTTGCTAGTGACTTCTTTCTTAAATTACACCTACCACATATAAATACAATTAATCACACAAAAGTAAAATTGGTATTACAATATTTACATTTTGTAGGGGGGGGGGGGGGGGTGACGGGACTTTTAGAACACCCTGTACAATAAATAATTTAATTTAAAATTATGTAACATTTTGTAAACTTTATATTGTATTTATTATTATCATTATTATCATTATTGATATTATTACTATTATTGGACCTTTTCCAGTTTGTGTACCGTTTTTCATATAATTTATTTTTGAGAATATTTTTGTTAAAACTAACGAAAATATCACGACTTAACCTAACCAATTATCAAGAGCGTACAGTTGATCTATTAGTAAATAGTAAATACTATTCCAGAAACAAACAATGTTATAATTAATAATAGATCAACTGTACGCCCTTGATAATTGGTTAGGTTAAGTCGTGATATTTTCGTTAGTTTTAACAAAAATATTCTCAAAAATAAATTATATGAAAAACGGTACACAAACTGGAAAAGGTCCCTATTATTATGTGTTATTATTATTACTTGCCACTTTCACTTTTTTATGTAATAAATAAACTAAATGCCATTAATTTTGCCTAAAAAGCCTCAATGCTTCCAAGGGCATATTCAGATAAGAGTACTGTAAATATATTTTAATGTCATATCAAATAGCTAAAAATTGTAAAACTCTGAAACTTGTATTCTTTTCTGAATAAGGATTTTGAATTAGAATTTTTAATATATCTCATATGAAGTTACTATATTTAAAGTATTCTAATCTGAATATGCTGTTAGGAAGCATGGGAGATGTTTAGGCAAAATCGATGGGATCCAATTAATTTACAATAGAACAGAAATGAAATAGCAAATAATAATAATAATAATAATAATAATAATAAACAAATGGTGATAATGTGCAAAGAAATAAGTAATATTATTTTGGCAACTTTATATATGTTACGGCTTCTTTGCAAAATCGGCCTTTTTGCAAAATGGCCTGGCCCATTTACAAAAAGGCCAATATGATGGCCTTTTTGCAATTGGGCATTACAATGCCGGCCATTTTGCAAACAGGCCGGCATATTGGCCATTTTCAAAATTGGCTGGTTATTCAGCCGGCCATTTTGCAGAAAGGCAGAACTTCATTTGAGAGATTCAATCCAGTTCGATTGAAATTATTGAAATTTAAATTATTGAAGGCCCGGTTACGTTAAATGAATGCCCAGTTAGGTCAACTGTCCGCCCTTGACGATTGGTTAGGTTAAGGCGTGATATTTTCGTTGTTTAACAAAAATATCATGCCTATAACATATAAAGTTGCCAAAATAAAATTAGCTATTTCTGCAAATTATCACCATTTGTTTATTATTATTATTATTATTATTATTATTATTATTATTTGCAATTTCATTTCTGGTCTATTGTAAATTAATTGGATCCCATCGATTTTGCCTTAAAAGCTTCCATGCTTCCTAACAGCATATTCAGATTAGAATACTTTAAATATAATAACTTCATATGAGATATATTAAAAATTCTAATTCAAAATCCTTATTCAGAAAAGAATACAAGTGACAGAGTTTTACAATTTTTAGATATTTGATATGATATTAAAATATATTTACAGTACTCTTATCTGAATATGCCCTTGGAAGCATTGAGGCTTTTTAGGCAAAATTAATGGCATTTAGTTTATTTATTACATAAAAAAGTGAAAGTTTGCAAAGTGGCCTGGCATTTAATGCCATTATGCAAAAAGGCCGGGTTTTTGGCCTTTTTGCAAATGGGCCGGCCATTTTGCAAAAAGGACGATTTCGCAAAAAAGGCCGTAACTTATATATAATAATTATTACATGGAGCATAATTATTTTTAATAAAATTATCATTTATATACTTTATAGAAAATAAACGAAATTTAATCATTTACATTAGTAGGAATTAATTAAGTACTGCTTTAGTGATTTACGAAATGCAATTAATGATGAAGCCTATCTGATCTCTTCAGGAAATGCATTCCATATATCTGCTACTTTGAAAGAGTTTATTTCTTGCAGTTTCTATTGTATAATTTGGTTTGTGTATAAAAATTTCTGGAAGTCTTTTTCACATGTATACAACTGAATATTGATAGCTGAACATTAAAACATGAGGAAAAGAATGAAAACATGACATGTTAATAACTGAGTACAGGTTAAGATAATATTGCCCCATGCACATGTAAGCCATAGTATTTTGTATTTATTATGTATGGAAATTATGTGTAAGAGATATATAAACTTATTTTATTAAATAATGCAATTGTAATTTTTTTCTTTCGTTTCTTGTACAAACATTTTTATTTGCCACTACAGTAGACCTACAATATCACGACTACAGGATATGACGTATATGTGAAGTCAGTCCAGAGAGTATAAAAACAGAATTTGAGTCTTTATATTTAGACATGGGGTAATCGTAATCGGTAATCGCAATCGATTACAATCGATTACATTTTTTTAAGTAATCGTAATTCCTTCCTTGGGCAATGTAATCGCAATCGATTACACTAGTGATATAATCGCAATCATGATTGCTTTTATGATTACTTTGGTATTTGATAATTTTCTCAACAATAAATTATCTTTCTTCTCTTTTCTTTCGTTTTTTAGCACTTTGACATGTCAGTTTCCACCGAAGCACCTTTAAAGACAAAAACAAATGTACGAGGGCCACTCAATGTATTTTGCCCCACCTTTTTATTTTCTTTCCAAGTTTCCTTGTAAGTTCCAGAAATTTTGTACACAAGAAATTACATACCTTTTTTACAAGTTTTTATTTTTCCACATAGTTTCCACCCTTTTTTACGGCTTTACCCCACCTCGAAACAAGGGCCTTTATTCCTTGCTGGTAAAAGTCCGCTGGGCTCCGCTGGAGCTACCTCTTAAGCTCCTCAACAACCTCATCGTCAATCTGAAACTTTCTTCCACGAATAACATCCTTCGTTGACCCAAACAAATGGAAGTCTGAAGGTGCCAGATCCGGGTTGTATGGAGGGTGAAGTAACACAATCAACCGCATTTTTGTGATAGCATCTCTTGTTTGCAAACTGTTGTGTGGTCTTGCGTTATCGTGCAAAAGAAGGACGTCTTCCAGTTTTCTCTCCCGTCGAACTCGCTTTATACGTCTCTGGAGTTAATTGTTTGTCCTTTCTACATAATGTCCATCAGAATCACCCCTTTCATGTCCCAGAAGATGGTGGCCATAATCTTTCCTGCAGAGGGAGCCATTTTGAACTTTTTCTTGCGTGGGGAGTCTGCGTGATGCCACTCCATGGATTGGCGTTTTGTTTCAGGTTCAAAGTGGCGTACCCAAGTCTCATACCCAGTCACAATTCGTGAAAGGAAGTCATCCCCTTCTGTCTCGCATCAAACCAACGACTCAGAAGCAATTTCTTTTCTTTGGGCTTTGTGATCTTCAGTCAGTTCGCGAGGAACAAACCGTGAACACACTTTTCAGTATCCCAGTTGCTGAATTATCGTATTCACACTTCCTTCACTAATTCCTAGCTTCAGTGATAGCTCCTTGTATATGACGCGCCGATTTGATCGAATGCTGCTGTTAGCACGTTACACAGTGTAAGATGTCACAGCCGATGACGAGCGACCGCTGCGTGGCTCATCATCGAGGCTGGCTCTCCCTCTCTCCGATGATCTCACACGTTTAGACCAGCTTCTAACTGTGCTTCGATCAACAACAGCATCTCCGTAAACGTTTTGTAGACGTTTGTGAATATTTCCAACTGTTTCCTTCTATGCGGTTAAGAACTTGATAACAGCTTTCTGTTTACGACGCACATCACTGTCAGACGCCATTTTCGAAACTGCGTTAACCATCGGTTTTATACAAGGGCGTTTAAAAGCGGTTTTATACAAGGAGGGGAGGTTCAAACTGGAAAAATCCGGTTATGTGAAGAGCAGAAAGTTCAAACTTACGGCCCAAAAGATATTTAGGCCCCATGGCCTATTATTTAGCTAAGAAAAAAGGGTGGGACAAAATATATTGAGTGCCCTTAGTATATAGATGGAATTGACGTTCAATAAATTTAATATTACACTATTATGTTTTTCTTATTATTTATTTACAAGATAATTTTAATTACTTATATACAAGATTATTTTAATTATTTATATACAAGATTTTTTTAAAGTGATCATGATTGTGATCGATTACATTATCCATGTAATCGCCCCATGTCTGATATATATATATATATATATAAATTCCCCCTCACATTACCCCGTTTATCTAAAAGTGTTTTCAGATTAAATAAAAGTCAGTAAAGTGTAATTAATTGTATAATTAATCCCCCGGTCTCTTTTGCATTATTTGAAAGTGAAATGGTCTCGTCTCGGTCACGTGATACCCGCGTTTATAAAGTAGAGCGAAGCGAGTGTAAAAAGAGAAATAGCAACGATAAAATGAAATTGAATAAAGAAAGAACAAATAGTTAGAGGCAAATAAGAAGTAAAAAGAATGGATTCACTACAATATATATATTAGGGTGGTCCAAAATTTGGGCTAAAATTTCAAAATAGTTGGAAATGCTCTCCACATGGCTGCTCTTATTCCTTTAGATGTGTAGTGATTTTGTGCAAAATATCTGTCGATTCAGTACATAATAAGAGGTCGCTATGATTTTCACATTTTCAATTAATTAATTAGCTGATCACTTTCTACCCGCTTCATTTTTAGGGGACGCGGCAATCACGCCACATTGACTCCGCCCACCTTTCAGAGGATGATGCAATTGTTCGATTTCTTGTATAATGCTGTTTGTGAATCAGACAAATCATTTACTCATGCATCATAAGTTTAAACTTGTTCGAGGACAGTTTTAAGTTCGTTCAAACTTCAAGAGCTTAGGAATAGTATCTCATGTAAGTATTAATTCATATATATTAATTATTAATTCATATATATTAATTATTAATTCATATATATTAATTATTAATTCATACATATTATATTTATTCAGTATATATATATATATATATATATATATATATATATATATATGTGTATATATATATATATATATATATATATATATATATATATATATATAATTATGTTCTTTATATGCAAATTTATAACCGGTAAGGATGTTGCTATTAAATTAAATTATTAAAATTGTAAGGTATATATCTTATGTCTCTTGAAGTTTATTATTTACTTAGTAAAATTTAAAAAAATATATTTAAGAATATCTTCCAACCCATCAACCACTAACCACTGTAACCAATTTTTTTACTTTATTTATTTTGACTTTGCAATTTTTTACTTTAACACTTATATAATTGTGCTTTGGTACTAAACGGTTAATGCATTATTTTCTCTAATTTTTCATATTATGGCTAGAAGTACTCGCTCATCTTCAGAAACGTGGGTTCTAGGAAAGTCCAGCAACGAGTTATCAACTGCAAGGCTACCCACATGTGGTGATGTGCTTCGTTTGGTTCAGTTTCACCACCATGAACAGTCCAAGACCTTGAAAGAGAGCTACAATTTGGCCTGCAAAGAGACCCTACAACTATGGCAGAGAGCAAGGATTCCTACACAGCGAGTCGATTCCTGCGTTAGGAAGCTGTCAAAGCTGTACGAAGAGTTCCTTGCGTTGAAGAAAAACCGCAAGACGCGGCTACAAAGCTGCAGAGTGAAAGAGAGCATGTTCCAAGGGACTCTCTCAGAGCTTTTCGACGTTGACTCGAAGGACGCCTTGAAGGTGATAGACAATGAAGAAGACCTCCAATTCCTGATGATGCAACGAGAAGACGTCTTTTCCTGCAGTATGGCAGGCCCTGACAAGATTAATTTTGCCAAGGAATACCGCAAGAGATGTCTACAGAAGAAAGATGCTGACAAAACTCTAAAGTACAAAGAAAGAGAGGCTGCATTCCAGGCTGAAACTGCTGCTCTTCCATCATCCAGCACATCCACTTCATCCTTTGAAGAATTCAACGCTGAAGACGATGATTATCGTCCGTCGACTTCGACCGGAAGAGCAGATATACACTCTCATCCTCCGAAACGAAACAATATCTTCACATCACCAGATGTGGTTGCTGCTCTTGATCGCGTCAACCTTCCCGATTGAGGAGCAGTCTTCGTTGCTGGATCAGTCGCTCAAGCCCTGGGCTATGATATTTCTACAATGACTCTTTCACGCAGCTCCATCCGTCGTTCAAGAAGGCTAGCAAGGCAGGCAGCAGCCAAAGAGGATCAAGCTTCATTTTCTATCGAAGGACCCCTTCTTCACTGGGATGGGAAGCTACTTCCCGACATTGGCTGCGGAAATGAAACAGCCGAACGAACCGCGGTAATCGTTACGGGAAATGGGATGGAAAAACTAGCCGTGCCAAAAATACAACGAGCTACAGGAGAAGAACAGGCCAAGGCTTGCATTTCGACGATTGATGACTGGAATCTTCGCGGTGAAACCCAAGGTCTCGTATTTGACACAACTGCGTCTAATATTGGCTTTCACAGGGGAGCCTGTACCATGATTGAAAAAGCAGTAGGGAGGGAACTTGTCTGGATCACTTGTCGACATCATATCCTTGAAGTCGTCTTGTCAAACACCCGCAACCCACTTCTTGGACCCACAGGTGGCCCGGAAAAGACTCTCCTTAAAGGTTTATAGAAAAAATGGCCATCACTTCAGAATGATTCCTTCATGAAGGCTTCAAACAACCTATTCAGAGATTCAAAGATGTTCCAGCTTTGAGAGGAAATGATCCAGTACTTCACAAAGGCACTGGAGTCTAAACACTCGCGTGATGACTACGAGGAAATGCTACGACTCTGCCTCACCTTTCTTGGGTGCCGTGATGAGAAAGAAGTCAAGGTCCGCGCTCCAGGACCAACTCACCATGCACGCTGGATGGCCAAGGCCATCTACGTCCTCAAAATTTATATGTTCAAGCATCAACTACAGCTGACAGCACGTGAGACGGAGAATATTACCGAGTTCTCTCTGTTTATCGCGTTGGTCTACGCATGTTTTTGGAAGGAGGCCCCCGACGGAATCAACGCTCCTTTCAACGATATTCTGCTTCTTAAAATCTTGCAAAGGTACCCAACTCAGACCATTTCCAAAGCAGCATCCACAGCTCTTCAACGGCACCTGTGATATCTTGGAGAGCATCTCATCGGCCTTGCATTCTTCGATCCTAGAGTCGATGCCGAGACCAAACCGAAGATGGTCGTAAACCTCAAACGTAACGAGAATACCACTGTTACTCGTCGATTGAAGCTTGAAGGAAACATTGAAGATTTGAATTTGCATGAAATGGTCACCAAAAGGACCCTGGGAATCTTCAATCTGTTAAAGAAAGAAGGAAGGAACGCAGCCACGCAGCCGAGGATACTTTCCTGAGGACCGATCCCAATTCCTGGACGGAGGATGATTGCTTTCAAGAGTTTCGACGCATAGCGATCAACCTAAACGTTGTCAATGATTCAGCGGAGAGCGGTATCGCCCTTATCAAGGCATATAATACATCTTTGACGAGGGATGAAGAACAAAAACAATTCATCCTCCGATTAGTAGCAAAATATCGCCAAGACTACTCATCGTCTTCGAAGGAGTCAGTGATGAAGCGTTAATCTAAGTAATGATGTATATTATAAACGAATGATAAATGTAATTTTCTATCAAACATATCATTTTTGTTCTTTAAAAATTAATCTCTTTTCTTTAAGAGTTATTCTGTTTTCTAAAAAGAATAAGCTGTTTTCTCTGAGATTTAATCTGTTTTCAAACAAATAAACTAGTATTTGCCCTTGTTTTTTCATATATATATATATATATATATATATATATACAGGGCCGGATCTAGAAGTTGCGAGGCCCTAGGCAGATCTAGAAATTGCGAGGCCCTAGGCCTATATATATATGAAAATATGGACTTAATTATCGGTACTATACCAGCAATATTAGAATCCCGCATAGACAGAACTATGCCAGCACTTAAAAATTAAACCAAACCAAACTAATCACGCATGGAAATTGTATAAGAAATATAAATAAACCATACAAATAAGTATAAATTATAATATGAATCAAAATTTGTATCGAAAATATAAGACAATGATTTCTAAGATTTATATAATATTATAGGTAATGACTTTCCATAGTATACAAACGTTTTTCATATGTGATGTATAAGAGATGTTGACATTTCATTTTTTATAATAGTGAGCGATCGACTTATCAGGCTAAATATTAATGCTTTAATATTTGGTTCAGATGCTCCTTGAATATTACAGCAATGCTTTTCTACTTTTCTTCGAGCTAAACTCTTCAATTAATTGAGAATAATCTAATGAATTTGTTATATCGTTTTCTATTGATAACATAGCTAATGATTGCAATCTCGCTTGAGACATGGTGGAACGCAAATATGTTTTAATAAGTTTGAGACGCGAGAAACTTCTTTCAGCCGAAGCAACAGTAACTGGGATGGTTAATACTATTCGAAGTGCAACATAAACATTAGGATAAATCTCACTTAGTTGTTTTTGCACTATATAAACAAGGGTATTTCCGAGATCTGTTTTCTCAGGTATAAACCTGCAAAGTACTTTAAGTTCTTCATAGAGTTCTAAATCATTAATATCACTTGAACAGAACGCGCAAAACGGCTTGAGCGAGGCCCCCTTTGGCGCGAGGCCCTAGGCGATCGCCTAGTTCGCCTATAGCTAAATCCGGGCCTGTATATATATATATATATATATATATATATATATATATATGATAGGAGGAGATTGTAGACACCAATCGCCCAGGGAAGTACTCCCGGAGGAGGACGTTAGGTAGGAGATAGGGAGTGCTGGAGCTCCCGTTTCTCCTGTCAATGTCTTCCTTAGCTGATCCTTTTCCGTGTCTCATCTACCCTGTGAGCAGTTCAGCATGCTATGAAACACACACTTCACTATTCCTCACTACACATGCATCTTACAGAGTGTACAATCTTTAAAAAAAATAAAAAATGGCATCGATTTCAAGAGCCTCAGAGACACTGGGGAGTAGGGCATATCATACTTTTCCGAGTCCGAATTTCACTCTGGCTAATATGTATTTTTATGTAAAATTTAATTCTAAGAGGGGTTTCTTTTCTGCAACTTTTCCCAAAAATCGCATTATCATGTTCAAAATTGCGGTTTTCTGTTCTATGTTGAAATACCAAATATTCAATTGAACACAACCTCATATTTTTAACCCTTTGTCGTAATTTGTTGCCACTTAGACATATTAACTTTGCTTAACTCTTACACAGGTTTAATACATACATACATAAGAAAAAAAATCTACTCCATTTGAATCTTTGTAACCATTTGGACGCAGAAGGCGAAGTTCAACATTCTCTCAATAAATGGCTCTGAGCAATTACGCCAGTTATGTAAAGTAGAAATGAGTGGACGCCATTCTTTTCGGTAAGGCCGGTCATCTTTCCAAAGACAAGGCTTACTTGGCCATAGATGGCATGAAAGTCTGGAGGGCCAAGGAGGAAGTAATGACCTCATCAGTTAAAGCTCTCAAGCAGAGGTCAGAGGAGGAGAAGATCTCTGGGATATTCTTTGATGGCAAGCAGGATAGGAACACAAAGGTGTTGAAATTTGACGAAGTGACAGGGAGATTTCATCCTGGCAAAGTGATCAAGGAGCATTACACTATCACGCGGGAGCCTCAAGGAAAGTGCCTCTTCCATTTCACTCCCGAGGAACCTGAGGAAGGAGAAAAGCCTGCTCATAAGATCGCTCAGGGCCTGCATGAGTGGCTTCTGGATCACGGAGCTGACGAGAGCCTTGTAATGATTGGAGGAGACTCTACCAACACCAACAGGGGTGGTCTGGAGGCGCCATAGCCCTATTGGAGAAGATGCTGGGTCGCAAATGCCACTGGATGATCTATCAGCTCCATGTGAACGAGTTCCCCTGAGGCACTTAATCATCAAGCTGGACGGCCCTGTAACTCCCCGGTCAGGCTTCAGTGGGCCTATTGGAAAACTTCTTGAGAAAGTGAATGAACTTGAGGTCAACTTCAACTTCAAACCAGTGGAAGGAACTGAAGATATCATAGAGCTGCCAGTAGAGATAGTCAAATCTCTCTCCACAGACCAGCACAACTGCTATCTTCTGGTCAAAGCCATCAAGTCTGGAAGTCTCAGTCCACAGTTGGCTGGTCTCAAATGCGGACCTCTGAACCAATCCAGGTGGCTTACTACTGCACACAAGCCATCTTGCTGTTGTGGATGAGGGAGCACGGACTGAAGGGGAGGTGTTGAGGAGGCTCGAGGTCCTCGTGAAGTTCTGCCTTAACTTCTACTTCAAAATGTACTACGACATCAAAGTCAAGCACCACCTCAAATTTGGTCCTGCACACGTTTTTTCAAGCCTGAGGCTGCTGAGAAACCAGACTACCGAGGTCAGGAACATCATCTCTGCTTCAGTGATAAGAGGAGCTTACCACGCACATCCTGAGAACATCCTGGCTTCATTCCTGTGCAGTGAGGATGAGCATCAGAGAGCTTTTGCTGTGAGCCAGATAGAGAAGATCAGAGAAGGAAGAGACTTTGGTGATACGACAGTGAGGCCCCATAAAAATCACAAAGTCAATCTGCAAGCCACTTCACCTGAGGATGTCATCAACTGGGAATCAGAAAATATTTACGAGCCTATTTTCACCTGCAAGATGACCTTAACTGAGCTCGAGGATCTCAGGAAAACTCCACTCAAAGTGGACGCTTTCTCTGTTCATACTCAGTCCTGCGAGAGAGCTGTACAGGAAGTCTCAACTGTTTCCCAAGCTGTGTACGGTCACGAGAGGAGAGATGGGTGGGTGAGAGCCAGGATAGACAATCGAGAAATGCTCCTAGTGTTCAGATCGAAGCAGGACATACTTAAGAGCATTTCAGGTTTGAGTGGCTGATGAAGAGGCTGAAGCCATCGTTAATGCTCATAAGAGCTGAAAGTCCTCATAAGATCATAATATAAGATCTTATGAGGCCACGCTTTTCAGGGATTCAGGAAGAACAGGCGTGTAAACCTACACGTGGAGGTGGCAAGTCTCCCGCTACTCGAACAGAGTAGAGCTGGTGAGCCGCGCCTATTCTTTGAAGAAAAACAAAATTCTTAAGTTTTGCGTGAAATCTAAACATTTTTTCAGCACTCAGAGGTGTTGAAACACGCAAGAAAGCAAGGATGAGGTCAGAAAAGCAGCTTTTAGACTAAATCATATGCAGAACAGCTGCGCTCTTTGGTTTGGGTGCCCTGAGGCTGCGTTAGGCAGCCTTCAAATCAGAAAATCGCGATTTTGACCATGAAAATGAGATTTTTCGGAAAAGTTGCAAGTAATAAACCCATCTTAGAATTAATTTTTACATAGAAGTACATATTAGCCACTTTGTTTTTCCAAAATTTCAACCCTGAACCCAGAGTATGATATGCCCTACTGGGGAGGGAGCTTCCCCGCTGTGAAAACCTATCCAATTCTTGTCTTTTCTGACAAAGCTAAACTCTTCGCTCAAACTTTCAATTCCCAACTCAACCATGGACGACTCCAATGCTGTTCCTCCATCTCCTCCTCCCTCTGACTTAATTATGTCTGAAATTAGAATTTTCTCCAAAGATGTTTTTTCTGCTCTATCTAGGCTCAACTCTAGGAAGGCATACGGTCGTGATGGTGCAAAGAAGGGTGACTGCCCTCAACCCTCCAACTATCGTCCAATTGCTTTGATTTCTTGCCTTTCTAAAGATTGCGAATGTATCCTTAATAGGAAGATTCTTAAACACTTCTCTTTTCATAATCTTCTTTCAGATTGTCAGTATGGGTTCCGCAAGGGATGCTTTACTGGCGATCTTCTTGCATATCTTTCTGACTGTTGGTTATCCTCCTTTCGGGATTTCGGTGAAAGCTTTTGATATCAAAAGCTTTTGATAGAGGCTGACACAAACCTATAATTTCGAAACTGACTTCCTTCGGTTTCTATCCTTCTATCTGTGCCTTCATCTCTAATTTCCTTTCTGGCCCATCTATAGCTGCGGTTGTAGATGGTCACTGTTCTAAAGCTATTTACAGTGGTGTTCCTCAGCGTTTGTCTTGTCACCTACTCTTTTCCTTTTATGTATCAATAATCTATTACGTCGCACTTCCTGTCATATCCACTCTTATGCCGATGATTCTACTCTTCACTTCTCCACCCTCTGAACAGGCACTCAATGTTTCACGTAGTACGGCTATGGTACAGCTGATCTCTGATCTTTCTACTATCTCCGATTGGGGCAAAGAAAACCTCTTGGCTTTTAATACCTCAGAAACTCAGTTCCTTCATCTGTCTATTCGTCACAATCTTCTACACGACTTTCCCTTTACTCAACAATGCAGAACTCAATCCTTCCTCTTCTCTTAACATATCATACTTGGCATTTCCTTTTCTCGTGATCTTTCCTGGAAATATCACATATATCCTCTTTCTAAAATAGCTTCTAAGAAGTTAGGTGTGCTGTATCGCTTCCGCATTTTCTTCACCCCACTCAGTTGTTCTCTCTGTACAGGGGTCTTGTCCGCTCCTATATGGAGTACGCTTCTCATGTGATGTGTAGAGTGGCTCAACACACACCTTTACTTGACCAGATGGAATCAAAGGCTTTTCATCTCGCCAATTCCCTCACCAATTGTCTCACCAATTCTCTCTCTTCGCCTTAATTTTGCCTCACTCTCTCTTTACTATCGCTATTATAACGGACACTACTCTTTTGAACTCTCTCACTGCATGCCTCCTTTAAGGAGAGCACGTAGTACCAAACTTTCCACAAATTCTCATTCCTTTTTTGTCCAACTCTCTAACGCAAGAGTTAATCGGTATTTTCAATTTTTCATCTACTCAACCGGTGAACTCTGGAACAATCTTCCTCAACCCATCATTCCCTCTGTCTATGGCCTTCAATCTTTCAAACGCAGAGTGTCTTGGCATCTCGTAAACTTTTAATTTTGATTTTGGCTCGCTTCTTCATCTATAGAGGGGGTCGTTTTTGTGAACATTCGTCCTTGGCCCCTCCTTCCTAGATAAAAAAAACACTGTAAAATGGGGTCACGAAACTTCGAAATAATGGGGCGGTTGCGCCGTCCGGAACTCGTGAGAATTTCGATCCTCGTGACTATCGGATCGGGTCACCGTAATATGTACAGTTGAGCTCATTATTCTTAGGACACTCTTGAGAACAGATAGCGACACTTGGCATATATTTGTTGTGTGTAGCTACTACAAACGGTTGTAATATTTTATGAATGAATCTGGGGTTTTGTGAGTGAGAGCTGATTGCTTCATTGCCACATGGTGTTTGGCCAGTGTGTGTGTGTGTGTGTGTGTGTGTGTGTGAGATGAGACATTATTCCTGCCCTTTATTAATATATCATAATATAGATATGGTCCTAACAGTGATTGGCTGGCCGTGATGTAGTTCGTGATGGTGTAGACACGGGTGACGTTGGGGCAGGGGTGGTGCTGCTGATGTGACGTACCAGCTCTTGACTCATTGCCAAATGTCTTTAGAACATAATTATTTCCATTCATCACTCTGGTTTACATATTACTAAGGAAACATAAATGAATAATTAAATATAGTCTAAGTTCGAGAAGAGGATATATATTAGGGTGTACCATTTTTGGGTCATTTTCAAAAAGTCAAGGTCCAGGAGTCTAATGTTGTGCCAAATGATGTCCTAAACACGAATTTTACAGGCATTTTCTAATCCGACAAATTTTGAATCCCCCCCACCCCCCCTTGAAATTTTGCGCATCCCCTTTTCCTAAAAACCCCATATATCTCAAACACTATCAACTTTATCGAAAAATGTTGTAGAATAAAAATGATTTAGAATCAAAAGTTCTATTAGAAAAGTTCATCAAAATAGAAATTTACTTAATTTTGAAAATTTTCATTTATTTTTTAAAAATTTAAATTAAAAAATTTTTTTGCTTGCAGTGCCTTCTTCTTAAATAAGGTGTTACCGCCACCTTTGAAGCATCACCCCAATGCAGCTTCGCGGCGATGGGCTTTGTATTTGCTAGTTATAATGCAAATCATAATTAGTTTTTATTATAACTAGCCTATACAAAGTGAGGACAACCTCAAAACTATATATATATAAAATAAAGCTAAAAATTAACACTTTATCTATAGTTGTGAGGTCCCATCGTTTTTTTTTTTCCTTTATTCAACACTTTCCTCAAAAAAATAAAAAGAAACAAGTTTCCTAATTAGAAATCATTGATATAAAAGCTTTTTAAACATAAAAATAAGAAAAGACAATTTATGGTATATTTAATAACAAAAAAAAAATCAGCCTCTTCTAAATTAAAACAATCTCTGCAAATAAAAATACCTAATCTATCTGTTAATGAACTATTCTTTACTGAGTTTCATTCTTTTAAGAGTCTCTTTACTAGGATCAGGAATTAGTCTTCTATTCTCTTCCACAATTTGCAAAAGACCTTGAAATTCTTCTTCATTTTGACATTTGTCATGAAAGTCTTGAACCAGCTTGATTCCTCTTTCAGCGGTATCATTGACTACTCTAATAGATGAAAGAATGTTTTTTAGTTTGTTGTAGTCATCGACCTCTTCCCATGTTGATGCTGGTTTCTTTATCCATGAGTCTGGTTTTGACCCACAGCATTGAAATAAATGCCATGAAATTGGACCTACTAGCTGATGAAGCTTTGTGTCTTCCTTTAAAATGGGGAAAACAGGTTGCCCACATACATAATTTTCTGGATCTGGATATTTGTTTAAGGATTTTGCGATCTTATCTTTTTCATCATTACTTAGCGATCCAACGAAACTCAAAGGGACCACTTCCTCCGTCAAATACCAGTAATGATAGGCAAAAGATTTCAAAGCAGCATTTGCAACTTCCCTATCTTCCTTCTTGTAATTCACCAAATCATGATAAAACTTCAGATCATTAGCTGGACTATCTAGTGAATTAGAACATAAAAGCCAGTATTTTCCATAAATTAATGCATTAAATAGACACATTCTCTTTAATTTCTTAATCAATGATTCATCATATGATGCTTGGTGGGCAAAAGCATACATTTTATTTGTATACAAAATCATTGCCATCCACCTGGCACGGTGCATTGCACCAGGTTTCCGCCAATGACTGTTTTCTCTGGAAACCTCTCCTAAAAGCATTAAAGTTGTTTCAGCAACTTCCTTATAGTCATCACGTGGAAAGCAGTCAGATTTTCTTAAACATTGGGTCATAAATTCTACACATTCTTCCTTTAGGCCTCTTTGATACCTTGATTTAACATCAAGAACATTGTATGTAGATTTCGTATTAATTTTCTTCCATTTAGACTCGCGAAATTCTTTGAATAGCTCAAACTCAGGAGATTTACTTGGGCCAAAAATGGTTTCATACACAGCACACAAAACTCTTTCAGCCACATGATGGCGGCATGCTAACCAAATCAATTTCTTTTTCAAAAGTTCTTCAAGTAACTTACAGGAACCTTTCATCCATCCTGAATTGGATGCAGTGGTATCAAATGATACTCCAAAGACATTTTGCTTCAAGTTCCATTTTTCAATACTTTGAAATACAGAAGTGGCTTGAGACAATCCAGTGGAATCATCTATTATAGAAACTGATAAAAGTTTTTCTACATTTGGGTATCCAGTAACAAGTATTGCAAGGCGGTCTTCTTGTTCTGAACATGATTTAGTAAGCAGCTTGCTATCCCAATGTACTAGGCAGTGATCAGGAGGAGTAAAATCCTTGATGCAAGTTTCATATTTTCGTTTTCTTGTCTTTCGAGCGGCTCTTGCAGATGTGGTCCTGGAGAGAGACAGTTTTTCAATATCCTTGCCACACCTAATGGCTACTGCAGCAGCAAAAACAGTCCGTTGTCCAATAGAGAGATTAAGTCTGTCTGCAGTGGAGGAAACCAATGGCGAGGCAAGAATATTTTTGGGGCTGGAAGCATTTGAAGGTCCTGCTGTAGGTTCTGTCGGAAACTCTTCATAGCTGTCTGTCTCAGAACTGGTCGTGCTAGAAAGAAGGGTCTCTGATGTTCTGGCTGTAGCACTCACTTGCTTCACTGATTTATGTTTCTCTTTGCGTTTCTTCTCTTTCTCTAATCTAATGTACTTGCGCTGTACTTTTGATGCATAATCTGCATCTAGCAAACCTAAACATGTTTCTCGTTTTGTTCTTTGATCTTCTAAGAATGAAATATCATATGCTTTCTGAGGCTCAGTTCTCATGCGGTCTTTTTGGATTAATTCAACGGCATTTTGAGAAGAGATGTCAAAAAGGGAATCCATAATTTTCATGAAATTAGAGAGTTCATTTTCAAAGCTTGCTCTTTTTTTGTGCTTGATTAAATTATTATGCATTTCTTCTAGATTTAACAGCATCTTCCTGCCTTTAGGGTTTTTACTAATATCTATAGTAGGAATGCATGCTTTTTGCCATATTATTAGTAGCTTCTGTAGAACTTCATTAACAGTAGAATCTTTTGTAACTTTTGGACCCTTATACTGCATTCTCCGTAAATAAATAAAATGGCTTAGAACATCTTTATTGGATGGTAAAACAATTTTAGATGAACTCATAATATCAGCCTGCAAGCGACCAAGAATAAAGTCATGCTGTTTTGTAGCTGTTTGACTCATTTTTTATTTATTTTTCAAATAAAGCAGTCTGAAAAGAAACACTAAGAGTAAAAACAATGCTTCTTTATTAAAATTCAATGTAAAAAAGGATTTTTAAATTTGGATTATACTCACAATATACTCATAAATAATGTAACTTAAGCACCTTATTTTATATTAATACAATAAGGTGCTCTTGGACAAAAGAAAATGAAAATTTTCAAAATTACGTAAATTTCTATCTTAATGAACCTTTCTAATAGAACGTTTGATTCTAAATCATTTTTATTCTATAACATATTTCGATAAAGTTGATAGTTTTGTAGATATATGGGGTTTTTAGGAAAAGGGGATGGGCAAAATTTCAAGGGGGGTGGGGGGGATTCAAAATTTGTTGGATTAGAAAATGCTTGTTAAATTCGTGTTTAGGACATCATTTGGCACAACATTAGACTCCTGGACCTTGACTTTTTGAAAATGACCCAAAAATGGTACACCCTAATATATATTAAGAAGTGGAATGTCGATGAAGTGAATAAAAAATGGTCTTCTAAAAACTAAAAAAACCTTCGGACGTGATGACAGTGTTCATGGTATTGGCAAGCCTGTCATCCTGAACAAACTGAAGTTTCAATGTATAAAAACAGAGCCGTAGGTAGGCATTATTGCGCCCTGAGCAAATTCCACGACCTGCACCCCTCATCCCCCCTGTATTTATTTATTTATTTCTTTATTTACCTTTAATATTGAACATAGATTCAGATATTATTTTGTGTTATAACATTGACAGATGAAAAACCTGGTGTATATAAATACGTATATAGGCGGTTTATAAATTAAAAAACAATATTTTGATGCATATTGAATTTTAATAACATTATAACATTACCAGATTGATGGGTATCTGTAGGTTTCATACGTCATTGCTTAGAATATCTTCCAATTGGCAAATGCACGACTGCAGAATGGATACTACAGGTATGGCATTGTTATATCCGGAGCAACTGCTATTTCTAGATCAGCAACACTAATATAGTAATAAAGAGTCACTGAGAGAAATATTATTTACTAACGAAGAATGTTTTGTATTGAGGCAGCATCATAAATGCATATAATTATTTTGTATTAATAAGTTCCATGTTACAACTTAAGTGTTGAACCACTGTAGCTGTGACTCTTGGCGGTCTCTCACCTCAAAGGAGAGAATTACAGAAAATAAAACTATTACAGTAATTCATATCAATAAACATAGAGCCATTTAAACGATGATATTTGACAATTTTGCAAAGGTGTTACACATTCATAATTACCATTGTATTTGAGATATTAAATTTGTTGTGTTCTTGTATAAAACAGCTTGTCCAGCCACCGTTGTTGTTTATGACTTCCTGCAGTCAATGTGGTACAGAAGCAACATGACTATATGCCAGCTGTTGATTCCTCCTCAGCACCTCCCACTCACTAAATTTGTGTTGTAAAAGTTGGTCCGCTGTTCCTTCCTCCGCTGGTTCCCACACATTCATAATATTGGCCCATATATTCTCGATGGGATTCATATCACAACCCTTACTTGGCCAATCCAGAAGTTCGATATTTCTTTGCTCAGAGAACCAGCGTGTGACGATCCATGCTGCGTGAATTGAGGACTGTCTTGCATAACAATGATTCGCTCAGGAAATGGCAGAGTATATGCACGGACAGAAGGAAGCATAACCTCTTCGAAAATTTCTATATATTGGTCTGCATTAAACCTCCATTTAATTTTGGTGAGCTCTCCTACACCATACAGATGAATCCATCCCCATATGTTACAGGTGACATGACCGATACGCGCTTCCTCATAGATGTGCTCTTGAGTATATCGAGTTTTACTCCTCCTCCAACAATGAAGATGGCCATGGGATATGGAGGAAAAGGTCTTTTCGTCGGTAAATATCACTCGGCTCCAAAAGTCAAGAGCTTTGTTAACATGTTGCTGAGCAAATCGAAGTCTATTTTCTCGATGTTGCTGACTTAACTTCTCCTTGATAGCCGGGGTCCGATGGTGTAACCCGGCTTCATGTACCCGCCGCCTTCCTGTCATTGCCGAAACATCAAGCTGCAATTGTTCCCTTATGGCAACAACATGGTAAAGGGATGGGCTTTGGCAACATCGCAGATCCTTCGATCATCTGCAGCAGTTGTTAGTCGAGGTATCCACGTTCTGCGTGATCTCGTGGATTCCCTTCCTATTGCCACCTCTTCAACCATATATAAACAGTGTGCCTAGGCATTCTAAGTTCTCTTGCAATTTGCGTTGGAGACAGCCCGCTCTCCTTCATCCCGATGATTCTTCCCCTTTCAGCAATTTTCTGGTGATGATAATCCATTGTGAAGAGTAGTTGCTTCGATGAGACTCAGGAATAGTGTTCGCTTATTTTCAGTTAACACCTCTGTCATGACGTCATATGTTGCCACATGATATGTTAAAAGTCAGGTAGAATTGTTCGAATGCGGAAACAGTTTGGAAAATGGTCATTAAGCTGGTACACCAGCGGTTCCCAAACTTTTTTTGTGATTACCCCTTTTCGTTAATCGCCAAATGGAAATTACCGCCCCCCCCCCCTGCAAAAAGCGCAAGAAACTTCATTTTACTGAGCATGAGCATAATTATTCAAATTTTATAAACATAATACTCGTATACTGCTATATATACACAGTGCTATGTATAAGTTAAGCACATATGATATTGGTCAAAGAATGGTTACATTACATAGGAAGCAAGCAAAACGCGTCACCACCAACTACTAGTCTAGGGCGAGGGATGCAACTATTTCTGCTGAACTAACACCTGAATTCTAGGTTCAGTTTCACTCAAGGCGCAGCATAAATCGCCTTCAATGTGCAACCGATTTCCCAGTTTGCTCTTTATGACCATCATTGTTGAAAAACCTGCCTCACAACAATAACGTTTCGCAAAAGACACCAGCACTTTCTTTGCCTCTTCAGCAAGCAAAGGATACTCCCCATCCACTTTTTCCCAAAATGTCTCGATTTTTTCTCTGCAAACTCAAACTTCAGAATAAGATTTTGCCGCATTTTCAGGAATTCTGTTTTTACTTCATCACTGCTTTTCAGGGCGTAATAAGTGAATGGCTTCATTTTTAGATAGCATGGTTGCGTATTAAATATGTACTAATTCATTTAATGTCCTTAATAACGCTGTTGATTGTGGATTTGACATTGAGTGCCTACACAGAATCTAGGTAAAATTAGGCAAGGCCGTACACAGCATTTCTTTTAGGGGGGATATATATATATATGGTGTACCGAAAATTCCACCCATGAAAATTCCACCCACGAAAATTCCCCCCAGTAAATTCCACCCAAGGAAAATTCCACCCACAGAAAATTGCACCCACGAAAATTGCACCCACCCAAAGAAAATTAGTTTAACCAATCGTCAATGCCGTACAGTATAAAGCAGTGGTTCTTAACCTTTTTACTACCATGCCCCCTCTAGGAATTGGTCCTTCCCTCCACGGCCCCCTTCAATCAAAATAACATTCTCAATAACTTCTCAATATTAGCCCATGCTCTCGTTAAGAGAATAACAAATACAATTAGAGAAATTCCTGTTTCTAGGGGGGCGCGCCCCCCTGGTTAAGAACCACTGGTATAAAGAATCCTCTTCTCTTAATATATAAAAATAAATAAATAAAAAAAAGTTTATTGTTTTTTATTTATTTTTTAGGTTAATTGTACGCCCTTACGATTGGTTAGGTTAAGTCGTGATAGTTTGGTTAATTTTTGCTACCCTCGACCCGCACGAAAAACCTATCAGATCATAAATGAAAGACTGAAGAGACTAGTGGAGCGCTAAATAATACAGATACTGTAGTTTAGAGTTCCTCAAGAGCATTGCATACATTATACAATCTTCATTAAACGTCGAATAATTGTTTTTAATATATCTTTTACTTATAAATCTTTTACTTTTTACTGTAATAAATTTGAAATAAATCTTTTACTTTTTACTGTAATAAATTTTTAATAAATTTATAAATAATAATACACATTTTAAACTTAAAATAATTTTCTTTGGGTGGGTGCAATTTTCGTGGGTGGAATTTTCTGTGGGTGAAATTTTCCTTGGGTGGAATTTACTGGGGGGAATTTTCATGGGGGGGGAATATACATGGAACCGCTTCATCAGACCACACGATTTTGTTGGCAAACTGTACGTCTTCGGCTTCCATTGACTGAAACCATTCACAAAATTCGAGTCTGCGATCAGGGTCATCTTCAGTCATGGCTAGGCTGACCATATTTCCTTGAGACAAAAACGGGACATTGGGATGGCAAAAAAGGGACGGGGGTTATGTAATATTCTGTATTCATGAAAAAGTAAGTACATAAACATATTGAGCTTACAATTATTCTTCAGTGACAGAACCCATACAAAAACCCATACAAAACGGTACTGTCCCGTTCAAAACGGTACGTATGGTCAGCCTAGTCATGGCGTGTAACAGACTTGGAATGTAGCTTTTCCATTTTGCCGACTTTAAAATCCGGTGAACACCTGATTTGCTGATTCCGGTCTCACGGGCGCATTGCCTAACTGATTTCTGTGGTGATCGATTAAATTTTTGCAACACTAAAACGGAGTTTTCATCACTCGCACTTGATTTGCGTCGTCTAGATTTTCGCTTCTGCATATCTTGAGCAGATCCCTCTGCCTCAAACTTGTCACGGATGCTTGTAATGGCGAGACGTGTCGGTGGCTTTGTACCAAATTCCCAGATCCATTGCCGCTGGACTTCGGACACATTCTCAAATTTCCAATACCATTTCAGAACACTTTTTCGTTGCTCCAGTGTCAAACGTTTACGCAACATGGGTTCTTTTGCTGAACTGAATAAAGTTGAATGCTGTAGAGTTTGTATCGTGGAATGAGTGTGTAGGCTAAGTCCGAAGCAAGCTAGTGAGTGACTAGACTACGTTCGGTCCATAGGCTTCGCCATTACAAGGCCTTTGATAAAACAAGGCCAGGCTTAGTCGACGCATTCAAAAGTGCATTCATGCCGCCGGAGAACATTTTGAGCACTTGGCGTAGTTAATTAAATTTTATATGCAAACAACTCGCTATAACATTTTGATCACTTAGATTACTAATTTACCTTTCATTGGCAATTGCTATAACAATATATTGTTTGGTTTTTTTTAAAATTATAAACTATATGATGCTATAAAGAGTATATAGTTTTTTTTGGGACACCCTGTATATGTTAAACACAGACCGTGCATGAAACAAGGAACTCTTCTGAGAAATTACATCCACTATAGTTCGAATAAGTAATGATAAATGACAAATACTATAGTTTTTCTTTTTCATGATGGAAAGCCCAACGTGGGCTGGTGAGGGAAGCTATATTTTGGGGCCTCTTTGCGAGTAACCTGGTGCCCACGTCAGGCTTTCCATCATGAAAAAGAAAAACTATAGTATTTGTCATTTATCATTACATATTCGAACTATAGTGGATGTAATTTTCCAGAAGAGTTTTTTGTTCCATGCACTGTCTGTGTTTAACATATAAGTTTCTCAGGGGACCATTCTGAGTTTGTGTATATTAAACGGACGTGTTATGTGCCTTGAAAAGAAGACGCTCAATGTCCCGGTTGAGGTTTAAGTTTTGTTTTTTGGCTAAAACTACAATAGTTACCCCCTTTTTTTTATGTATTCAATCCGACGTGAATGCAACGAGTTTCTTGCATACATTGAGGTTCTAAATGTAGTAGGCTAGGTGTAAGCTGTAAACCCTAGATCCTGTCCCAAAGCTGGATCCTATCTGCTTTGCAGATAGCTGGTGAGGGAAGCTATATTTTGGGGCCTCTTTGCGAGTAACTCGGTGCCCACGTTGGGCTTTCCATCATGAAAAAGAAAAAAACTATAGTATTTGTCATTTATCATTACTTATTCGAACTATAGTGGATGTAATTTCCCAGAAGAGTTCCTTGTTCCATGCACGGTCTGTGTTTAACATACAAGTTTCTCAGGGGACCATTCTGAGTTTGTGTGTGTATATATATACAGGGCGTCCCAAAAAATGTATACACACTTTAAATAATTATAAAGGCAGTGTTTATTAAAATACATTTCATTTTCAAAATGTAATAGAATCTACAGACATTATTTAATTGTTTTGTCAACGCCTGTTTTCAAACTGACGTCCGTTCTGGTCCAGGCACTGCTGATAACGCGAAGCAATGGAATCGCAAACATCACGAAACATTTCGTTTGGTATTTGTGTGCATTCTCGTTCAATGGCTGCTCTCAATTCAGCGACTGTTGCAGGTTTTATAGCGTAGACTTTGTCTTTTAAGTATCCCCATAAAAAAAAGTCTAGTGGTGTGAGGTCTGGTGAACGCGGAGGGTATTCTACGAAACCCCTTCGTCCAATCCACATCCACATCGTGCCAAGTACCACTCGCAATACTCCACTCTTCGGTCCGGATCATCTTCATTAATAGCATGGACTAATCTTGGAATGTAACTTTTCCATTGACAGCGCTTCAAAATGCGTTGGACAGACGATTCTGAAATTCCTACCTCACGACTCGCTTGCCGCATAGATTTTCTTGGACTTTGGTGATACGTTTCCAGTACTCTTTCTTGCTTTGTGGGGCTTGTCGATGTCCGTGGTCTTCCGGAACGCTTCTTGTGGACATTCTGAACAGTTCCATCGGCTTCAAACTTATCTCTAATTCGAGTGATGGTAAGTCGCGTTGGTGGATCTGTTTGAAACTCCCTCCTAAACTGTCTTTGCACTTCAACTGCGTTTTCACACTTCCAGTAGCATTTTAGAATAAATTTCCTTTGTTCAAAGCTTAGTCTGACTGCCATTATTAATTCTAATGGATTTAACTTGGAAAGAAAGAAACATCAATTGAGCTATCAGCTGTTAAAGTGTGTATACATTTTTTTGGGACGCCCTGTATATACAGTATATTCAAAGGTTAAAAGAAAATGATACGCACAGTATAAGACGCAAAATAATTTATTTAAAGTACACGTGTTAAATAAATCATAAAATAAATATTGCAATAAACAGACAAAACTAATAATAATAATAATAATAATAATAATAATAATAAGTAAATAAACTAGTCAAAACTTTTAAATAATAAATCATAAAATAAATAAATAAATAGTAAGAAACTTTAAAAAGGATATTAATACATTAAATAAAAATATGTACGCCAATTAATCACTCCCTACGGAAACCAAAGGGAACAGTATCATAGGTCCCAGGTAATTGATATCGCTTCCTGTGAGTATTGCGACACACCGTCCGTCCAAGTAACTTCTCACCCTCTAGTTTCTGAGCGCGAAAGTTATGCGTTCCCACAACCAGGTGAAGAGGCGCGGCATTGTCACCATCTTCAGGTTCTCATAAACTCATTAGATCTTTAAGAGAGGTGAAGTTTATGATTTGACGGTATGCTTAGTTTAACCCTTCGTGGACTAGGTGGGACCGACTAACAAAGAAGACTATGTTGGGTCACCCAGACCCCAAACTTCAATGGTGAATTTCTGCCATATGCTTAAGTTTATATATACTAAAGTTTGTACATATGTTGCCCAGGACACGGCACGTGGAGCCAATTCACCATTGTGTCCCTTTTTTTTTTTTTTACATTTATTTAAGAATTTTTTAACTTAAAGAATTCAGCACTCAGAAACACTTTTTATATTCACAATATAGATTATAGAATAGAAAGAAACAGAAACATAGAACATATGAAACAGTGTTTACTGTACACAGTCATCACATACATAGTTGAATTGACTTTCTCAAAGAGGCACATCACATTTTGTGCATGACTTTCTCGTCTTCTTATCCATCTTCCTCGGGCACTTTCCACATCTCTTCCTACTTCCTGGATTAGGCCTTGGCTGGGGTGCTGCTTCTACCTCATCCATAAATGCCTCCATACATGCTCTAACATGCTTTGGCAAATATCTACCAGCTGACTCAAAACGTTTCTGGATTGCTGGTTTGCAGAGCTGTTCTGCTAAGTCTGGCAGAAATTTCCTTGGCCTTTGATTCCCTCGATACACATCGGGGGTTTTCTCCATGAAACAGCAACTAGCATTGTAAGCTGCAACATCTACCATCCAGTAGAAGATAATGGCCATCTGTTTGTTATGCGCTTACATGAGTAAGTTTTGATAAGTTGGTCTAATCGATCAACAGCTCCTTTTGTGGCATTGTAATCTAGAATTACATCAGGTTTGAAAGGTTCTTCCTGCTGCTTTTTTTGATCGAAATGCATGGTGCTTAATAACAGAACTGCCTTTCTTACCTTTGGGACATAGCTGCATATCATAAGATGCTGGTTCCTACTAAAGCTAAACTTTGATGAATAGAGCTGACGATCATTTGAGGCTTGAAATGATTTAGGTATTTGGCGCTTATTTTTCCTCATAGTTCCTAGAGTGTTAAATTTTTATCAAGTAGTTCTATGGCAAGGTCAACATCAGTAAACAGGTTGTCAGTGGTAACATTTCTTCCTGACTTCACAATAGCTGAAGTAAGATCTCGAACAACTCTTTGGGCTTGGTGGCGTTCTGGACCTTCAGGACCTTTTCCACTGTATATCTGGCCATTTAGAAGATACCCATTCTTAATGTCTGCCATACTCCAAACCTTTATGCCATACTTATCTGGTTTAGATGGCATGTATACTTTGAATGAGCATTTCCCTCGAAATGCGAGTAGAGATTCATCCATAGTTACATATGTGTTGGCTTTATAGTTTATTTGACATGCTTCAATAAACTTCTGCCAAACTTCGAATATAGGCGCCAACTTGCCTTGTTCACCATTCCTTCGTTCTGCACGAGTAGTCATGTTATCAAATCTTATTGACCTTTTTATTTCTTTGAAACGGTCACGGCTCATAGAAGCACGATAAATTGGTGGACCGATCTTAGTACCAAATAATTCATCAACTGGGCGGAAGCTATCTTTGTCCAGCCCAGATCTGAGATGAAGTCTTAGCCATGCCATCAGCTCAATGGAATCCAGCTGTTTCCATTTTTCACCATAGAGAGCACCACCTTTTTGATTTGTTGCATCGAGAACCAATTCAACAATTTCATCTGTGATAAAGACGCTGAAAGTAGCAGATGCAGCATGCATAGGTACACTTTCATGAACACCACCTTCTTCACGAACAATGTTTTGCCTCACATTTCGTCTAAGCCGGGGAGGCTCAGTGCACCACACAAAGTTATCTTTCCCTAACACAATATTGTCATCATCATCATCATAACCGCTTGCATTGTCACTATCAAAACCACTAAAGTCACTGTCAGAAGATTGTTCAACATATTCATATTCACTAGCATCAGATAAGTCTACTTCTGATTCACTATCATCTGACAAATTTGGTTGGTCTACATCTACATCTCCCTCCCCACCCTGCTAGGAGCATAAAACGTCGATATTGGAATTGACGCTGCCATTAGAATGAAAATCTAAGAAAATTTATGAAAAAATCTGAAAAAAAAATTAAAATAAATTAGTCACATTGCAGGCGAGGTGGGGTAAGGCAGACCCCATTCAAGTTTGCTACCCTGTCACTCCCAAATGATGTGACATTTTTCTCTTATATTTTGTGAGTATATACCATACCTACATACAATAAAAGTCATAGATGACCAGGCTCTAAAAATAATATTTGAATGAATGGCAGATTTTTGAAATATGCTTGGGGTCCAGGACCCCATCAGCCCACGAAGGGTTAAAGTGATATCCTTTGCCTTCACGATGTACAGTCCCCTGCAATAGTCGCGCTCCACCCCTGTATAGCCCTCTCCGAGATGTCGGAGCAACGCATGAAGAAGAGGGGAGGGGAGACAAGGGAAGCATCCGATCAGAGCGAGAGGTGGATATCGTGTGTGTGTGTGTGTGTGTGTGTGTGTGTGTGTGTAAATACTCCCACACTTTATTTTTTTATCATTGAAACACTGCTCTATATATCGATATCACATACTCTTTCCATCAGTTTCCAATGCAACATATAAAATAGATAATATACTTAAATAGAGGAAAGAGTAACATGATTAAAGATTGTTATACAAAGTATGTATATTAATATTGTTGCAATCGACTATAATTTATGTAGAAAAGGAAAGGGACACTTCTTGCATTAGTAAAAAAAAAAAAAAAAATCACGATTATCTCGGTTATTACGGTATACCTAAATATAAGAAATGGGTTAAAGTAGAGTAAAAGGGGAACGACTTACAGTTCGTATATGGTAGTGACGTAACTTGGACGGTCCAACCCAAACATTACGAGGTATGCCCGGCAACACATATATGAAGTGGCAAGAACTGGACATGTGACCTGCAACGTGTGGGAATGGGTGCACCTTTACGGCATTCAAGAGCTGGCAGAAATTAACCGGAAATTATTTAGAGATACTGGAGGAGGTGATGCTGCCAACCATAAGGATATACGTTTTGTCCCATCCTGAGCGGTTTATATTTATGCAGGTAAGTAACACAACTAAATTATTTTCATTACACAGAATATGCTTTCAAGAAAATGACTTATTTAAGGTCAAGCAGTGTATATTTTAAGGTAATATGATCAAAGGAGGACATTAGTAAATGTAGTTTTAAATGTGATTTTAAATGTATCTTTATTTTTATTTATTTATTTATTTTTGTGTCCTCTTAAGGCAACTTCAAAAAAGTATGGATGAAATGTGAACTCTCAAGTTTTGCTAATTTCTTTTTACAGGATAACTGCCCTGTTCATACTGCCAGGATCATCAGACGGTGGTTTCAGAAACAACGAGACGTCGAGCTGCTGAACTGACCAACCAAGGGGTGTGACCTAAACCCCATTGAAAATGTGTGGGCAAATGTGGTTAACGCTTGGGAGCCTGGGCAGGAGCGGACATCTTAGCACCTGCTGCAACATACTATGGCAGAGTGGGAACTTTTCCTGCACGAACCCACGAGTCATCTACAGTCACGTGACATCTGTTCCAAATAGGTTACGAGAGGTCATTAATAATAATGGAGGATGGACGAAATATTGAGTAATTGTGTATAATAATGTTATGGTTGTGATATAGTAAATATATATTTATTTACTTGAACAATTGTTAGTTACTTATAATTTGAATATTGTTTTGTATATTCTTAAGAAAATCCCTAAATTTACTTGATTCATGTTTTTTTTGTAATAAAAAATGTAACTATGTTATTATCTCTCCATGCATAGACCTTTTTCTGGATAATCATTTGTTGATGATGCATGGACTTTGAACAGAAATGTTATTGCCTGGAGGAAAAGTCGATACAACAACTTACCTTACACTTTGACTAAAACATGGCCACATCAAAAACTTATGATTGAAAGTTTTTAAAGTATCCCACGTTTGTGAAATAACCTAACTACTCTATTCCCTAAATTTAGGAGTAATGTATGAATAAAATACATAGTCGTCCTAGCATTACCACCAAAACTACAGTGAACAATATATTTATTCACTCATTGGTTTCGAAAAAAGAGTATTATTATGACAACACCTGAGAGGGGGAGGAGGAGAGGGAGGGAGTGAGGGTGGAGGAGAAAGAGGGACTACGTTGCTGCCACATCTCGGATCGGGCTAAACAGGGTTGGAGCGCGACTATTGCAGGGGACTGTATTTCAAATATTCCCTGATCCCCACACGTATTCTATAAGTTTTTGGCCTGGTTAAAACATAAGAGTCAGCGTAAGCATTGTCCCCATACGCGACCTTGATCTCGTCATTGAGTTCACCGAGGAACTCACCTACAGGAGGCATATATTCGCCCTCCTTCGCCGTAAATACTACACTGTCAGTATCGGCGTACAGGACCCGTCGACCCAGAGAATGCATTAGTCCCCAAAGCTTGATGCGTCCGTAAGCGTCGTAAAACTAGCCACAGGTATGTTTGTGACATGGGATGTGTCTGTAACCAACTCGGTCCTATTGTAACGTATTTTGTACGTATTACCTACGTGTACAATTTCAAGAACCTTTTTGTCGTTAACTTTGGCGTAACCCCATACTTCGTCAAAACTATGAGCTAAGCTAAGTGCACGTTCCCATGTCAGTGTTCTGTGCAAACTTGCACAAAAGACTTGTTAGATAAAGTTTTCCACTAAAGCCCTTGCCAGTGTTTCGCGTAATATGCTCCCGCTCAAATTGTATTCCCTCACGGTCGGGGTAAAGTTGAAAATAGGCCGCTTTTTCGTCCTCGGTCTCAACACCTGGTGGATACCCTAACGCTTCAACTTTACCTTTCAGGAAAGTGTTGATATAAAGACTGAAAAGGTTATCGAACTTCTGGAACCTCCACATCTTGTAACTCTTTAATATTCTGTACCCGCGACGAACGGGTAGGTACAACTCAGTAAACACCTCGGATCTTCCTCTGATTACTTGTATGATTACACTCCCTATTGTTCTTCTCTGCACACTTCACACACCATAGCCGTCCCACGCAAAGCATTGAGCGTTTAATGAGAGGGACACTTTGTGAAGCGGATGGAAAAGTGAAGAGTGGAATCATCAGCATCGGGTTGGATAGGACAGAAAGTGCGACTTAATAGATCATTGATAAATAAAAGGAAAAGAGTGGCTGACAGGACAGAGCCCTGAAGAACACCACTATTAAGAACTTTAGGACAACAGTGTCCATCTACAACCGCAGATATAGATTGGCCAGAAAGAAAATCAGATATGAAGATGCAAATAGAAGGACAGAAACCGAAGGAGGGCAGTTTGGAAATTAAATATGTGTTCCAGGCTCTATCAAAAGCCTTTGATAAGCTTAGTGCAATAGCAAAGGTTTCACCAGAATCCCGAAAGAAGGATGGCCAAGAGACAGAGAGATATGCAAGAAGATCGCCAGTAGAACGTCCCTTGCGAAACCCATACTGACGATCTGAAAAAAAATTATGAGAGAGGTGTTTAAAAATATTTCTATTAACGATATATTCAAAAACTTTAGAAAGGCAAGAAATCAAAACAATTGGACGATAGTTGGAGGGTCGAGAATGATTGCCCTTCTTCGGGACATGCTGAATGAAAGCGAACTTCCAACAGGAGGAAAAATACGAAATGAAAGAGAAAGACGAAAGCGTTTACCTGGGCAGGATATCAGCACAGAAGCACAGTTCTTGAGAACAAGAAGAGGAACACCATCAGGACCATACGCCTTCCTAGAGTTTAGCTTAGATAGGGCAGAAAAGACATCTTTGGAGGAGATTCTAATTTCAGACATCATTAAATCAGAGGGAGGAGGAGATGGCGGAACAGCACAGGACTCGTGCAGGGTGGAGTTGGAGTCGAAAGTTTGAGAGCAAAGAATTCATCTCTATCTGGAGAAGTGACAGCAACCTAAGCAGTCTTAATGGAAAAAGGAGGGGAAGGAGAAGTAAAGTTGTTGTAGAGGTTCTTGGCTAGGTACCAGAAAGAGCGAGAAGAATTAGAATTGGATAGGTTTTCACATTTTTGTCTAATGAAGGAATTTTTGGCGAGTCGAAGAACAAATTTTGCACGATTCCGGCAGAAATATAAGCTAAGTGAGAGTCAAGAGTTGGATGGCGACGGTACCTTCTGAAAGCCACCTCTCTGTTATGGATAGCATTAAAACAAGTAAAATTAAACCAAGGTGAGGATATGGAATGTACGTTTCCATACCTAAGGGAATCACCTCCCTGATGCGCTCAGCGTAATCGGAGGGCCTCCGGCCACGGAAACAGTAATCATTCTATGGGAAATCAGAGTACTGAGTCAGCGGTGCCAAAGTGCCAAATGCATACTCTTGGAAGTATCCAAAGTCCGAATTGCAGCTATAAGACAAGAAACAGATATAAGATTCTGGTCGGAGGAACCCAACGGAGAAAAAAGTTTGATAGAGTAAGAAGAAGGAGGCGTAGAAAAATAAATCCAGAACGTTGGGCCTATCTTGAAGACAATCTGGAATATGAGTATGGTGCTGTGCAATCTGCTCTAGGTCATTCAGGATATATATATTAGTGATGGGACGATTGTCATATTTCATACAATCGCTGTTGCGATTGCGATTGCGATTGCGATGTTTTAGCTTTAGCCTCACATAACGCTCATTTATGCTTTAAATATACCTAAACGCGTTACCTACCTCAGTCAGGGAGTTAAGTATTGATGTAGCTCCTGCTTCAGTCTGTGAGGAAAGTCCATTTTCAACCAATGGCTTCACCAACTCCATCCGTGATTTTTTTGATACTGGTACTGAATCCTTCATTACTTTATCAACTAAGAAATGAGAGACAATATACCTAAACGCGTTTCAGCCATACATGATCATAATGTGCGTTTCCAGGATGCGGGAACGAGGACCCAACGCGTTATGCACCCCACCAACCACTTTCCCCAACCTCCTCCCTTTTAGAAAGTGATTTTACTGTTTTCTTATTATTTTTTTAATATTTGAACTGTATACATGGTAGACAATATTTTAAAAACAGCAGTTTCTCCGCCGTCTCACCATGTAAGCGATTCCGTTTTTCATCGTAGATGATTGCTGCTCCACTGAATAAACGTTCACTTGGAACACTTGTTGGAGGACAAGAGAGATAGGATCTCGCTAACATGCTAAGGTGGTGATATTTTGATTGATTGGCGTTCCACCACAACAGAGAATTATCTCCTTGCCCGATCCTCTTTTCTTTGTGGTAGCACTCGATGATATCCTTAGACGTCTTGCTTATTTCTGACTCGCTCTCGTCGTCACCACTTGAGGCCAGTAAAACAGTCAGTGACATATGTATCGATGTAGCTCCTGGTTCAGTCTGTGAGAAAGGTCCAGCTTCAATTACTGGCGTCACCAGCTCTATCCGCGGTTTTTTTGCTGCTGGTTGTGAAGTTAGTTCATCACATAGGACGCCTAGACGATTTTTTATTCGCATCACATCTATTGGACTGGAGAATTTGCTTTTGAATTTTGGATCGAGGTAGGTTGCAGGTTGCAAGAGAATAATTATCATTGCCTTCTAATCCTTCAAACCTCCTGTCAAGCTCTGAACGCATCGTATCCATCATGGTTTTAACACCATGATCTTCTTCGGGTGATGTTTCTTTCAGAGTATGTTTTAATGATGCGATCAAAGGAATAACCTCTGATATTGAAGCAGAATAGTCACTTAATTGTTTTGTTATCTCGTCAAAAGGTTTCAGAATGCGCACACATTTGGCGAGGAGGTCAAAATCCGACTTTGTTAGGTGCTGAATTTTAGAATTGTCGGCAAAGAACAAGCTCAGAGGTTCTTTCAAGTCGATAACCCTCTCCATCATATGAAACATACTGTTCCATCTTGTTGGGACGTCGCGAACAACTGAGAGTTTGGGTTTATTTAAGCGCTCTTGAATTTTCTTTAGCTCATCTTGCGACATTGTTGAGTGATGGAAGTGTGTCCCAATCGATCTCAATTTTGAAATTAGCTCTATTACTGCTTTTTGTGATTCTAATCCAGATTTGACAATTAGTTGTAACTTGTGGGCAGTACAGTCTAGATTTTTAATTCCTGATAGAAACAAGGCTTTTTTCATGTTAACCCCTGAATCTCTCATTACAGCTTGGACGGAAGATTGACTTATGTCCCACTTAACAAGCATCGCATCAAAAGTTTTAGAAATATATTCACCTGTGTGCCGCTCATCAAGACGTTGAACTCCTAGGACTAATTCCATCCTTTCAAAGTTACTGGTAATTGCGTGACATGTTAAAGAGAGTAAAGAAACACCTGCAGATGTATCCGACCAAGCATCGGTAGTGAAAGACATCTTCACATCACGTAGTTGCAGCAACATTTCTTTAACTCTACTTGACACATCGGCATAAATCTCATTACACGTAAGATTAGTGTAGAATTTTCTTGTTTTTAGTTTGTATTGCGGAGAAGTATCGTTCATCAACCTCATGAAACCTATATCTTCGACATGACTGAAAGGCAAGTCGTCCATAATGAGCATTTCTGCAATTCGATAGTCTACCTTTTTCGATTTTGGGTCATTAACATCCCATATTTTCTTTTTTTCAAGACAACTAAACACAGTTTGAGTTTTAGTTTTAACTTCACACTTAGTTTTTTGCAAAGGTGTCTGAGTTTGCACTTTTTTTAATTGGTCCTTCTCAGTTACTTCTTCATTTTCAATAGCAATTAATTCTTTATACTCTTCAGAGTGCATTGACCGTAAATGATTCTTCAAATTTGTGGTATTACGTCCTTTTCGCGAATAGTTTTTATTACACAATAAACACTTTGCTAATTCAGAGTTGCTAGATACTTTTTCAAAATATTTCCAAACGGCACTCATGGTGATCAAATAATGTTGTTAATTTAAACCCGAAAGAATGTGCACAAAGCCACAAAAGATTCGACAACCTCAGACAACCTCACTCCAACACTGTCTGAAGCACACTGCCGAGACAGGCTCAAACAATGCCCACTCGCGTTTCAACTCTGACGTCATATTTACCATGGCTGGTTTCTTCCAATAATGCGTATTCTGAAAAAGAATGTAGGCCCATAGGGTTAGCTTGATTTTTTAACATTCCAATTTTACATAGAGCAAATAAAGAGTTGTACTTATTGTTATTATTAAACCAATTTTTTTTCTGTTTTCAACTAATTCGCAACCCGTTTTCATTTCTGTTTTTGACTTATTTATTATTTATTTATTATTCCGTATTGTTGTTAGCTAAACTTTCCTTTAAGTACGCATGAAAGAGCAGCTTTCATAGCAACTTTTGTAGAGATTTAAATCTTTTGTTCACAATCGCAACAATCGCACTCATTAAATGCGATTGCAATTGCGATTGCGATTGTAAAAAATGTGCGATTGTATCGCGATTGCGATTGCGATGCATCGTCCCATCACTAATATATATATATATATATATATATATATATATATATATATTCTGTGATATAAAAATAACACCAACCATTATCTCAGACCACAACTTAATCGAGATATCAACAAATATGACGACAGCATTAAAAGACAATACACATATTGAGGAAAGAAGTAAATTCGGGGCCTTTAACTTAAACTCCAAGACTATAAATTGGGAAGCAATCAGATCGCACATGGCCCAGATAGAATGGAGAACAATTTTCGAGAATAAAACAACTGAAGAAATGCTAACAACCTTGGAAGAAAAAACGTTGAGAATTTTAGAAAAATATGCTCCGAAATCACAGCCAAAAGGAAAGAGGGGCTGGCTAGACAGGCAAAAGAGAAGACTTATCCGCAAAAGAGAGCGGAGGCGAAGTTAGGCAACTGCGGAGATAATGACAGGAAAGCAATAAAAGAAAAACTGGAAGGTATCGATAGGGAAATACAAGCCCTGATTAAGGACCATACAGAGAGGGAAGAGGAAAAGGCGGTAGAAGCAATAAAGGAAAATCCAAAATACTTCTATAGCTATGCAAAAGGGAAAACAAAAACGCGCGCCGCTATTGGGCCCTTAAGGACGAGAAATAATGAACTAACCGACGATCCAAAAGAAATATCTGATACATTGAGAGCTCAATATGAATCAGTTTTCAGTACCCCAAAAAGTGACAAAGCGATACCTGACATAAATGCATTCTTTGAAGAGGAATTGCAAGGAGAGTATATAACAGACTTTGATTTTACACCAAAAGATGTAGCGAGAGCCATAGGACAAATGAAACCACATTCAGCTACAGGTCCGGACAATTGGAACGCATTATTGATTAAAAACTAAAAATGAAATAGCTACACCTTTATACTGGATATGGAGAAGATCCCTAGACACTGGGGAAATACCAAGTATCTTGAAAAGAGCAAACATTGTCCCTATATATAAAGGAGGGGACAGATCTCAAGCAAGGAACTATAGACCAGTGTCATTGACGTCCCACCTCACCAAAGTATTTGAAAGAATAGTTAGAGAGAAAATTTATGACTTCCTGGAGACACGGGAAAGATTCAACGAAAATCAGCATGGATTCCGATCAGGTAGATCATGCCTATCACAACTAATAGAACACTACAACAATATCCTAGATGCATTGGAAGGCAATGACAACTACGATGTTATATACACCGATTTTGCTAAAGCTTTCGACAAATGTGACCATGGTATAATAGCACATAAAATTAAATATATGGGAATAACAGGCAAAGTGGGAAAATAGATCTACAACTTCCTCAGAGAACGTCTGCAGGTCGTCAAAATTCAAGGTATACAGTATCATCATCAGAATCGGAAGCACGCAGCTCAGTACCACAAGGGACAGTACTGGTCCCACTCCTGTTCATTATCATGCTAGCAGACATAGACAGCGGAGTAAACAGCAACAGTATAGTAACATCCTTTGCAGACGATACAAAGATCAGCAGAAAAATCAACGATGTACATGACGTGGAGGCCTTGCAGAGGGACACGAACAAAATATACAAATGGTCAGAAGACAACAACATGTCATTTAACACCGAGAAATTTCAGTTCCTGAGATATGGTAGAAAAAGAACTTAAACAGACTGCATATTATGCTCCAGATAGACAGGAAATTCAGAGAAGCATGAAAGCGATCGATCTCGGGATAATAATGACAGATGATGCGAAATTCGAAACACAAAATCAGATGGCGATAAATAAAGCAAAAAGAGTCGCCGGACAAGTACTAAGAACGTTCAAGAGAAGGGACAGGACAGTAATGATTCCCCTGCTAAAAACACTGATTACACCAAAACTTGAATACTGCTCAGTTTTGACGTCCCCATATAAAAAGGAAGAAACTAATAAACTAGAAGAAACGCAAAGGCATTTCACAGCCAAGATTGATGGCTGCAAAGAACTCAACTACTGGGAAAGACTACGTAAACTAAATCTGTACTCCCCTGGAAAGAAGAGAGAGGTACATCATAATCTACATATGGAAAATGATCGAAAAACTGGTACCAAACCTAAAACTAAACCCAATTACCATTCAAACAACACTGGAAAATAGGAAAGGCAGAATGTGTAGTGTTCCCAAATTAAAGGCCCGACAAGGGACCTCCTCAACTCTGAAGGAAAATAGCATGGTTGTCAGGGGGCCAAGACTTTTCAACCAGCTTCCAAAGGACCTCAGAAACGTAACGGGGGTCAAAGTTGAAGTCTTCAAGAGAAGACTGGATGCCTGGCTCAGGACAGTACCAGATGAGCCGGGCGTGCCTGGCTATGTACGGTGGAGAGCGCAAGAAAGTAACTCGCTCCTCCACCAAGCCAGACTAGAAGCGGAGCCACCAGCTTGACCTCCGTGTGAAGAGAGACCAACGCACGAAACAACATAAGGTAAGGTAAGGTGTGTAAAGAACTACAGGGGAGAGGAAAAGGAAACACGAAATCCGAGCGCTTTCGTGATATATTCACATCTTCAGGGACAAGAAAGAAATAGACAGAATTTACCAAGTAAATGAGTTAAATACACAAGCGAAGAAAATTCCCCAATAGGCAACTCAATTTAAAAACAACAGTAAAACAATCTAAAGATTTTTTCTCCAATAGATAACTTAATCTAAAGGCTACTAAATTATTGAATACATAAAAACTACATAAAGGAAATTAGACAATTAACATGTACACAAAAAATTATAACAGTTATTATAAATAGTTTTTAAATTGAGTTGCCTATTGGGGAATTTTTTTCGCTTGTGTATTTAACTCATTTACTTGGTAAATTCTCTCCATTTCTTTCTTGTCCCTGAAGATGTGAATATATCACGAAAACGCTCGGATTCCGTATTTCCTTTTCCCTGTGGTTCTTTGCTTATATATATATATAGAAAAAATTTGGGTGTAGAGAGAGATAAAACTCGTCCAATTTGTAATGAAGCGACGTTTAATTCTTCTTGGAATTACTTCAAATGAAGCTGTGAGATTTCGTCACACATTTCCAGCTGAGTATATATAGGGCTCTATATAAAAGAGAGAGAGAGAGAGAGAGAGAGACAGGACAAAGAATGCTTTTCTTGGATTTTACTTCAAATATCTATATCAGATTTAGCTTACCGATTCTTACCGATCCGAGCTTTTCAGCCGTGAACTCTTCTTCACAACACATAGTGGCAGTTGAAATAATCTTCTAAGTCGTAACAACAGCTGCTCATTATATAAAGAAACAGTTCTTCAGAGTGAACAGTGCAGGTGAGCTCTGCCCTGTACCGCTCAAGTCGTTTGTACCAAAGTTCATGATATTTCGAAAAGAATCATGATATTTTCGAAAAGAATCATGTGAATACTTGTGCCCATTATACCGGGCAATCAGAATTTTTCCGACACACGGAGTAATATCAGTTTTAATGTTTTATCACTCCCCAGATTGCGCACCAAACATTTTTGTTCAGGATGATTTTCACGAACTAAGCACATTTTATTCACACTCAGGCGCACTATTTAAGAGAAACATGTGCACATATTTATCCTTTTTGCCAGCAAGCGATACTCGTCTCTAAATTCTATTAAAAACTCACACAGGCCTTTAGCCTCAACCTCACTACGAACCTCGTAATGATATATATGAATGTAGTGGTAAAAGTATTTGAGCTTATACATGATGACAACATTTACATTCTCAGCCGCAGGGCACACGTACTCGATATGATGCAGCATGACATAATACCGCTTGTAAACCACTCATCAACAAGACTCACTACCCATACCCGTCGCTTCTCTTCTGCACGTGTTGTTTCTTTCACTTCACGGTAAATGTACGCTTTTATACAGTTTAGCCGTACAACGTAGTCCATTACATCGTTTGTGCCGCGAAATCCGGCAATGCTTTCGCCAGAATATCCATAGAGTATTTGAACCTCTTGTTCCTCAAGCTTCACACGGTTCAATGTAGCCTTAAAAGTCTCAAAGGAGGGAGGGCTAGGGAATCTTTCAGTATTCACCACATCTTCCGAATTTACCGAATACCACTTCATAAACGTGGAGCACGCAATATCAAAGGTAGCCATCACTATTTTTCGTCTACGTGAGATTTCTTCAAATACACGTCTGAGATCCAAGGCTTGCAGCGGTCAACTGAGCACGCAGGGGTAGGGATATGCCCAGGGAGTAGCATGGTCGATCATACAGTGGGCGGAGCTTAGGACTTTTCCTGTACACACACACACACACACACACACACACACACACACACATACACAAAGGACAAAGTGAAACCCTAATTCAAACATGATTTATTTAATAAACATATTCAAATATACGTAATAAATAAAATAAACATATCGTTAACAAATAAATAGGTATATATGTATATAATATATATATATTTGTGTGTATATATATATAATATATATATATATATATATATATATATATATATATATATATATATATATATATATATAATGTCATAATGTCTCAGACCAACAAAGACCCTAGGATCCACTCATGGCTGGTCTACCTAACTGTGTTCGTAAATGTGTATTGTGCATGTCCTCCGTGGTGGCGGAGGGGACCTACAATTTTACGTGGGTTCCGAATCACAAAGCCTTAATTTTACTACCTTAAACTATACCCAATCTATCAACATATGCGTCTAATCGATTTTTAAACATGTTTATAGACGTGCTACTAATTACTCCTCCCGGCAAACTATTCCACCCATTTACTATTCTATGCGTAAAAAAGTTTTTGCCAACTGCTGTCTCGAAGCTTCTACTTGTCAACTTACACTCGTTATTTCTAGTCCTATTATACTGAGATATTTCGAAAAAGCTATCTCTATCTACGTTATCGAACCCATTCATAATTTTGAAAACTTGGATTAGATCACCCCTTAGCCTTCTAGTCTCGAGTGTAGTCAATTTTAACTCCTTAAGCCTATCCTCGTACGACTTTGACCTAAGGGACGGAATCATCTTAGATGCTCGTCTTTGAACTCTTTCGAGTTTGTCTATATCTTTTCGCATATGCGGATTCCAAAATTGGATCGCGTACTCCAAATGGGGTCTAACTAATGATTTATAAAGAGGAACTACAATATCGCGCGATTTGTACTCAAAATTCCGAGATATAAAACCTAACACTTTGTTGGCTTTATTGACCGCTGCTGTACTTTGTTTCGCTACTTTTAAATCACCAGTGACTATAACTCCTAAATCTTTTTTCCTGCTCTACGCTTGTTAACTCCTTCCCTGACATACTATACGCAAAATTACCGTTACACGAACCTATATGTAAAATTTTGCACTTATCGACGTTAAATCTCATTTGCCATGTGACTGACCAATCAACGATTTTATTCAGATCTTCCTGGATTTTACCTCTATCTTCGTCATTAATCGCCCAACCACCCAGCTTCGTGTCATCCGCAAACTTTGAAACTGTACTGACTAGCCCGACATCTAAATCGTAAATATATATAAGAAAAAGCAAGGGACCCAATATAGAACCCTGAGGAACGCTACTCGCTCCATTAGCCCAACACGACTCCGCTCCATCAACGACCACTCTCTGTTTCCTACCTCGCAACCGCTCTTCTATCCAATTTATTACTACACCCCTGATTCCATGAGCCTTAGTTTTTTCAATGAGTCTTTTGTGCGGTACGGTGTCAAACGCTTTTTGAAAATCTAAATACACTACATCAACCGCCCGATGACTATCGTAAACGTCAACCACGCTTGGAAAAAATTCTAAAAGATTAGTTAAGCAAGATTTGTTTCGCCTAAAATCGTGCTGCGTATTTCTAACTAAGTTATGCAATTCTAAATGTTCGACTATACGATCCCTAATTAATTATTGATTCCAGTAGCTTACCTACAACAGACGTTAAACTGACTGGCCTATAATTTCCCGCCGCACCTTTATCGCCTTTCTTAAAGATAGGTGTTACGTTTGCTAACTTGAAATTATCTGGTACGCACCCCTCAGAAATAGACGCATTAAAAATCGTTGTTAGCGGCACAACAATGCTATCTTTTAATTCTTTTAGTTGTATGGGATATATGGAATCCGGCCCCGGTGATTTACGCATTTTCATTTTATCAATATAACGCATTACTTCCCCTTCACTAACCACAATATTATCCAAAATATTACCATTATCAAAAGGTATTATGTCTATGACCGTAGGGATATTCGTTACATCTTCTATAGTAAAAACTGACGTAAAAAGTTCGTTTAACAAGGTAGCTGTTTCCTTGTTTTCAGATACTAGCTCTCCGTTAACATTTTTCAAAGGCCCCAAGACACTTTTTATTGGATTTCTATTGTTGACGTATTGAAAGAATCGCTCGGGGATTTCTTTACCGTCACGAGCTATGGAGATTTCAAATTCGCGCTTAGACTTTTTATATTACACTTTTCGCTTCACGCCTTAGAGATATGTAGTTGTTTCGTGACCACAAATTGTCTTTGTCGTACTTATGTAGCCTATAAGCCCTATCCCTACTCTTTATAATGTCTCCTACTCTAGAAGTAAACCACAAGGGCTTGTTGTTTACTTTCGCACGCTTAATTTTGCACGGTACACATTCCTCATTTATAGTCCTAAATACTGTTTCAAACTATTCCCATATTAGTTTTGCGTTGGAGATCCCCATTACGTTTTCCCAATTGACGTGTGACAATTTATTTCGAAATTTACAAAAGTCTGCGTGCTGGAAGTTAGGAATTTTAGTCGAGTTATCTGGTTTCGAGTGACTTACTGAGAGGACAAACTCTACCATATTGTGATCGATATTGCTTAACGGTTCTATTACTTGAAGATCAGTGATTAGCCAATCCTATCATCCGTAGTTATTACTAAATCTAAAATACTGTCCAACCTCGTAGGTTCCCTAAACTTTTGAATAAGAAAGCTGTCCTCAGGAAAATTAACCAAACGATTACCTTCCGCGTCTCCCTGCATTGTATTGTAATTCACGTTGGCGCAATTAAAGTCACCCATAACTAAAGCCTGCTCACTACCTATTATTCTCTTTAGTTTACCATATAACGCTTCGTCCTTATCAGCTGTTTGATTAGGGGGCCTATATATCACCGCAACAACAAGTTTGAAATCGTTCAATTTAAGTTCTGCTATAGTCGAATCTATCGGTTCTGGAATTGTGTGCTTTACTTCTATAACGTTCGCAATATTATCTTTGATATACAACATAACACCGCCTCCTCGCCTACCTATTCTCTTTTTAACAAAAAGTCTATAACCTCTAATTTGATACTCCCCTACATAGTCACTGTTTCAATGCTGAGCCACGATTCATTTACCGCAATTAAATCATAGTCTTTACAAGCAATTAAAGAAAAAAATTCGTTTACTTTATTGCGTAGGCTACGAGTATTTAAGGATAGAACCTTCAAATTGTTTGTAATTGCGACACCTTCGCGAGCGCAGGGGAAATTTGTGGAAATTATGCTGGGACCGTTCGAGTTACGGCAGCCTGAAAAGAAGAGACAGTATTATGAAACAGTCTTCTTAAACGCGCAGCTCCAACGTCATTAAGATGAAGTTCATCTCCGAGGAACAAGTCTCTCCTGCCGTAGAAACTGTTCCAAAAATTCGCAAAACGCACTCCTTCCTGTTGGCAAAGAGACTTTACGTTATTGTTGATATAGGTCGCCTTGCTGTAGAAATCGCTACGTTGGATAAATAATTCGAGAAAGTATACCTGTTAAAACAATCTTATTAGTTTTTTCCTTTAGTCGCTCTAGTAAGTCCCTGTATCTAGCCAACATATAATATACGTTGTGCCCTCAGAGGTACCGTCTGTAAAATGGTCACACTATTAGTTATATCCTCCACTCTTGCACAGGTAGCAGTAACGGCGCCTACGACGAGGGTTTCTCCCCAGAACTCCTCGAGCTGCCCTCGAACAATGACTCTACAACGAGTCGTATTTCCGGTTCATCAGCATCTTCGAAACCTAAAACAAAAACTTATTGTTTGTTATTACTGGCAGACAAGTCTTAGGTTTCCTCAATGGGACTCCATTACGCACTCAACGAAGGTTGGGAACTAGGGGAAGAGAGGGCTATTAGTAATATTTATATTATTAGTAGAAACTGAGGAACGAGGGGTCGTAACTGGAGTCTCAAGGGATTCTAATTTTGCCGTCAGGAGCATCACGCTTTCTTCAGCCTCACTCTGGCCCTCCCTCTCACATTCTAACTCGTTCCTCAGGACTTCCATGCTTGAGCACCACCTGCAACTAACTGTTCATTACACTGGTCTACAGCCAAAATGCTTCGGAAATAAAAGTAGTCAATCTTTACTAATTTGGGTCACTGAATACGAAAATGATCCTAAAATTGCCAATTGGGCTCTATTTATAAAGTATCAGGCAACCCTGCACCCTACTAACTGGACTGCATCTGGTCGCGTAATATGTAGACGCCTGTGACACATCGACGCATTACTCTACTGCGCATGCGCGTAATTATATTTTTTATTTTTAATAAATTATGTAAATATATACATATATATATACAATAAAATGTAATTTTAAATTTATCTATTACATTATGTATTTGTAAATTATTTATTAAAAAATAGATTGGATCATTTTAACATATTGCTCCCCATATGTTTTTGATATTATATAAATGGAATACTAACCTAACTTAACCTTACCTAATTTAAAATTATTAAAAATGTAAGGTAATTACATTAATTTATTAAATAAAAAATATAACCGCGCATGCGCGCAGTAGAGTCAAGGCGTCGATGGGTCACAGGCGTCTACATATTACGCCACAGCATCAGTTCATTCGCGGAAGTCATACAGTGCACCCTTGTCAAACTCTTTTTAGTGTTTGCTTTGGAACTGAATTTTTTTTCAGCCTAATTTGAACAAAGATGCCTCGTATTGCGTGAACATAGGGCGGCTCGTTTTTACACTTTTTTCGATATTTGATTGGGGTAGTGCGGAAAAGTTGCGATTTGGAGAGAAAATAAAGTTTGTAAAATTTTTTTGATCTACGTCAATACCTTCGGTGGCAGCGAGTCCTTAAAATCGAAAATAGGTCTAAAACACATAAAAATACGATATTTGAAAAAAAAATATTCATAATTATATTTGTGAGTATTTTGAACGGGGTAGATTGGAAAATGGTTTTTAAAGACTTACAAATAACAATAAAAATTTCAGCACAATCTGTTAATAACTTCCGGTGGCGTCTTAGCCGTTAAAATATCCAAAATATTGATTTAAAGCAAGTTTTAACAAGATGTTATACAAATGTTAATTCCGTATATTTCTGTGCAAACAACCCTGAGAACACTATTATAGGCTTGAATAAATAATAGCAGTCATTGAACAATGAACATTATATAAATGCACACTGTGCATTGCACACTGCACACTGTACATCCCCCGTTCCCTACCCTATATAAGCTGGGAAAGGAAGCGACGTGTCAGTTGTTGTGTGTCACGTGTGGCGAGAGTTGTGTTTATAACTTGTTCATCAACCGTGGTATATCACCATTTACCCGCAGTTAGTTGGTAATATCGTAAATAGATTTATAATGTCTGAAAAGAAACCTTCAAAAGTAACCAGAACGTTAGCAAAATGCCATAGCATCGGTCAAACCAGCAGATTTTGTTAATAATGTTCTACCTACTTATGGAGATGTGCTAAGAGCTTATCTCTGGCACCGGAACAACGAAAAACGACAGGCCAAGATCCTCCATTCCAGATTATTGCCAATGACAATCATTTTCCAAAACTTCAAGAGATATGGCTCACAGCTTCATCCCAACTTTATCAAGGAAAAGATACATGATATGCTCAAAAACTATCATAATAAGTAAAGACCTTACTTAAAACAGGTAAACTAAAAAGGAATTCTGAAAGTTACAAAAGTAAATTGAAGTCATTTCAGGAACATTCGGAACAACTATTTGATATTGCTTCTAAAAATGTTCTTTCATTTGGGGCACTTTTTTTCTTTACAGCAAAAAGAAGAATTCCAATTACCACATTTACAAGAAGCAATATCAAATAGTTGTTCCGAATGTTCCTGAAATGACTTCAATTTACTTTTGTAACTTTCAGAATTCCTTTTTAGTTACCTGTTTTAAGTAAGGTTTCTGTACTTATTATGATAGTTTTTGAGCATATCATGTATTCTTTTCCTTGATAAAGGTGGGATTGAAGCTGTGAGCCATATCTCTTGAGTTTGGAAATGATGTCATTGGCAATAATCTGGAATGGAGGATCTTGGCCTGTCGTTTTTCTGTTGTTCCGGTGCCAGAGATAAGCTCTTAGCACATTCTCCATAAGTAGGTAGAACATTATTAACAAAATCTGCTGGTTGACCGATGCTATGGCATTTTGCTAACGTTCTGGTTCTTTGAAGTTTTCTTTCAGACATTATAATCTATTTACGATATTTACCAACTAACTGCGGGTAAATGGTGATATACCACGGTTGATGAACAAGTTATAACACAACCTCTCGCCACACGTGACACACAACAACTGACAACGTCGCTTCCTTTCCCAGCTTATATAGGGTAGGGAACGGGGGATGTAGCAGTGTGCAGTGTGCAATGCACAGTGTGCATTTTATATAATGTTCATTGTTCAATGACTGCTATTAATTTATTCAAGCCTATATAGTGTTCTCAGGGTGTTTGCACAGAAATATACCGGAATTAACATTTGTATAACATCTTGTTAACACTTGCTTTAAATCAATATTTTGGATATTTTAACGGCTAAAACGCCACCGGAAGTTATTAACAGATTGTGCTGAAATTTTTATTGTTTTTTTGTAAGTCTTTAAAACCATTTTCCAATCTACCCCGTTCAAAAATACTCACAAATATAATTATGAATATTTTTTTCAAATATCGTATTTTGTGTTTTTAGACCTATTTTTCGATTTTTAAGGACTCGCTGCCACCGGAAGGTATTGACTAGATCAAAAAAATTTACACACTTTATTTTCTCTCCAAATCGCAACTTTTCCGCACTACCCCCAATCAAATATCGAAAAAAGTGTAAAAACGAGCCGCCCTAGTGAACAGTGTAGCTAACTTCTGTTATGTTTGTGGAGAATTGACTTTTGCATCACAAAAGCGTGCTATAACCACCGTGATTAGGAAGCCTATCACCTTTATTTTGGCTGTAAGATTGGAGATCAGGACAGGAGCTGGGCCCCACACATATGCTGAAATACTTGTGCGACAAACCTTCGCCAGTGGTTGAATCGGAAAAGGAAATCTATGCCTTTTGCAGTGCCAATGGTGTGGGGGAACCAACAGATCATGTCAGCAATTGTTACTTCTGCATGGTGCCTCCAGTCAAGAAAGGTATTTGCAAGAAGAAAAAGTGGATTTTACAATATCCGAATATACCCTCTGCTATACGCCCCGGTACCTCACGGCGAAGGACTACCCGTTCCTGAGCCCCACACTCATTCTTCCTGGAGTCAGAGGACGAGGAGAATGAAGGAACCTGCGAAACTTATGAGCCTTCAACTTCACAAGACCCTGAATTTGTTTATAACTTGACATCTTCTAAACCGCACATGATAACTCAAAATGAATTAAACGACCTTATCAGAGATTTAGAACTGCCAAAGGGTAAGGCAGAGCTGTTGGGCTCCATATTGCAGCAGTGGAACCTCCTCGCTGAAAATGTTAGAGTGTGTAAGTTTCGTGACCGTCAAAAAGATTTTGTCCCATTCTTCATCATGGAAGGTGACCTTGTAGCTTGCAACGACATCGATGGTCTGATGGCAGCTCTCAACATTATTCACAATCCTCATTAGTGGAGACTGTTCATTGATTCATCGAAGTTGAGTCTAAAAGCTGTTTTGTTGCATGTTGGCAACGTATTGCCATCAATTCCAGTTAGTCATGCAGTCCACATGAAGGAAACATATGACAACATGAAGCAACTTTTGAACTGCATAAACTATGACAAACATCAGTGGCAGGTTTGTGGTGACTTGAAAGTTGTTGCTATCGTGCTTGGACTGCAGCCGAGCTACACTAAGTATTGCTGTTTTCTGTGTGAATGGGATAGTCGGGCTAGGACTTCTCATTACATCAAGAAGGATTGGCCACTCCGACACTCATTGGAACCTGGAACAAAAAATGTTCAGTATCTCCACTTGTAGAATCGAGCAAGATTTTGTTACCACCCTTACACATCAAACTGGGCGCCATGAAAAATTTTGTTAAGGCCATGGATAAAACGGGGGCAGCTTTTAAGTACCTCGGTGGTAAATTCCCAAAGTTCAGTGAAGCAAAAATCAAGGAGGGTGTATTTGTTGGTCCACAGATCCGCGAGCTTCTTAGAGATGAGTTCGACCGTATCCTAGGTGGTAAGGAGAAGACAGCGTGGAATGCTTTCCGGTTAGTAGCAACTAATTTTCTCGGAAATACCAAAGCTGACAATTACAGGGGGCTGGTGGAAAACCTGCTGTTGTCCTATCGAAAATAGGCTGCAATATGTCTTTAAAGATACATTTCCTCCATTCGCACCTGGAATTTTTTCCGGCCAACTGCGGAGCAGTCAGCGATGAACCAGGATATCTCAGCGATGGAGAAACGCTACCAGGGGAATGGAGTCCATCATTGTTAGCAGACTACTGCTGGACAATAACAAGAGATGCTCCAGAAGTTGAATACAAGAGACAAGCAAAGAAGCGACGGGTTGAATCAATATAAGTGACTGCATTATAAGGTATGTTACTAATATATGGTATACATATACGCAAAATGTGTAACTTAAATTTTCTTGGAAGCTGTAGCCAATCGACTGTTTTTATGGTCATATTCGTTTTTCAGCACCCCAAATCCATAATAGGAAACACATTTTATCTCCGAAGCACAAACTTTTTCAAAATTTGTAGACCAGTGTTATTATTAGCCATTGTAACGCGTAAGCGGCAAATTTCCCTTCACAGCGACAGCAAGTACTTGACGGGGGTGCCACGCTCTTAATTAGTTAAAAAACAAAAACAAAAAACGAGCTTTTGGAAATTAATAAATTACAACGTAGGTCTACCGCGTGCTTATTGTGCCGTCACCTGCGCAAACCCGCAAAAATGTTCCTGAAACGCAGAAACAGGTTCTTGTAACACAAATTTATACTAAATGAATATATAATTAAGCTACCGACGAAAGATCTGTAAAAGAAAAAGTATTAATAAAACTTATCTGTCCGCTATTCGACCGACTGTTTTCTTTCCGTTTTTCTTTTTCCCACGGTGGGTGACCACACTCTACTTGATCCCCGAAGGAAGAGAAAATGAACCTTATGAAACCACGTTTTCTGATAGATTTGAAAAACAAAAAGGCAAACCAAGGGAATTTCAACCTTATGAAACCTCGTTTAGTAATAGATTCGGGAAACAAACAAGGCAAGCCACGTGCACTAGCCTTGGTTTAATCAAATAATATAGTAATGAATAAAGTCAATAAATGAAATATTCATTAATGATTAGTAACATGAAGTAATTTAGTTAAGAATGCACCAAGCACTATTTTTTTTAAGACACCAACGAAAACCTTATTCAATTGGTAACACTGGACACTCGATAAAACGTCTGTTCACAAGGAAAGACTGATCACAATACATTCAAGAGTTATGGTACTCAAAGGGTACGGTATCGTAGGTACCAGGCACCTGGTAACGTTTCTTATAAATGCTAGGGCATACCTTCGTGCCCCTAAGTTCCTTCACGCCCCCCAGTTTATGTGCCCGAAAATTGTGAGTCCCTACAATCAGTTGAGACGGTTGGTCACCCTCATCTTCCAAGCACACTAGCTCCTTCAGCGAGTCAAAGTTTAGGACCCGTCGGTTCGCCAGGTTAAGCGTGATGCCCTTCGCCTTCACGGTATATTTCAGCTCTTCCCACACCCTCACCCGTATGAGCCGTATCCCATAAGTTTTTGGACCTGTTGATACAAAGGAATCAGCATACATCACCATACTCATCCTTGATCTCGGCAGTCAACTTTCGAGGAATTCACCAATAGGCCGCATGTATTCACCCTCCCTTGCTGTGAATATTACGCTATCTGTGTCTGCGTACGGAACCCGCCCCCAAAGATTTTCAAAGACTACTAGTGACCAAATGATGCATCTTTATGTGCTAAATCGAAATATGGCTTTAAAATCCAGATTTGACCAATCCTAGCTACTTATATTTGAAGTTGAAGTTGACGAAAAATCAGCAATTTTTGCAAGTATTTTTTTTTATTGTATGTTGGTATGGTTTGTTCATTGTATCAGTTGCTCGGAGACACTAGCATCGGACCTCCAAGGTCCACATTTTACATACATTACATACACTTAAAGACATTTTGATTGTATTTCAATATTAAAACTTAGAAATATAGATAGGTTTCTTGAACTTTGCCAAGGATGCCATGTCTGCCTTGCTTTTGTTCCTGGACATGAGCTCCCTACTGGCCACCTGGCCACTGATGTACGCCTCCCTCCTCTCTTGTGAGTAAACATATTATGCTGCTTCAGTTGTCATCCTTACACACCTCTCTACTGACTGTGTGTGTGAGGGCCATGCAAGAACTTCCATTGGTCTATCCAGAAACTCCTTGATTGCAGCAGTGGTGAGGGAGCAGGTCAGAGGAGGCTCAATCACGCCAGAGTTCCAGTCAATAAGCTCCGAGAGTTTGGTGGCATCTACGTTGATGTCAGGAGTCTTCCTGGGTCTGACACTGCAGTCTCCTACCTGTGTGTCCTCATCTCCTTCACCTCTGATTTCCAGTATCCTCTTCACTGCCTCCCTCCTCTCCTACTCCACCTCGCTGCACAACATGGCCTGGAGCACAGCCTCAGAGTGTGCATACCAGGCTGATCTCTTCACTGTAGGCATCACTATTCCTATCACCTCCTTCTTCTGACTTCTGAGCAGCTCCAGCTGGTACAGTACATGCCTGGGACCCTCCACCCAGCTGTGATTTAACTTGATGTTGAATCAGTTTGGCATGTGGACTCCCACTATGAATTCCACAATTATCCTCAGATTCTTCAGGTTCCCACCCTTCAACTCATGTTTGGAAATCCACAATCTGCAGAACCTTAGAGCCGTGGTGACCCACCTACTGTGACAGACTGGTCCAATCTCCAGGAGAGCTAGACTCTGAGGTACCTCTCCCAATCTGATGACAGTGATGATTCTGTAGCCATATGATTGGTCTGTGCTGAGGTCCTTGACTACCTCCTGACTGAGATGGGGTAGAGGAGGACCAACAGTGGTCCTCGTGAAGTTTGGGTTGATATCCAGCTCAGTGGCAGTGTCTAACATCTTTCTTAGGGGCCCAGACCACTTGTTGTTGCCCAATGTCTTGCCATCCAGTGCAGTCACCAGGTGTCTGAGACTCAGCTCCCCAGTCACCAGTGTGCAAGTCACAGACAATTCACACCAACTTCCTGCTAAGCTTGGCCTCCACACAATGCATTACTCCTCCCTCCCAGCCAGTATTCACATTAGTACTGTCACCTCCTACGGCCAAAAGGGACTGGTCTTCTCCTCTCTCTCTTAGCCAGTCCACCAGATGATTAGCAATGACCTCAGCATGACTTCTCTCCTCTGCAGCTTCCTCTGGTACAAAATGCCACAAATATTTCCCACCTGGTTCATTGCACACTGTGTAGTGTTCTTCCTTAATGAGGCCAGGAAGCTGCGTCTCACTGCTCTCAGCTCCCATCATCACTTTGGTGTCATCTCTTTCCCCATCAAAGAAGATACAGGTGATGCCATTTTCCCTAATCTCTTCATCAAACTTCTTGACCAGCTCCTTAGTCAGTCTCTCCTGAGCCCTCCTCACCTTGTTGTGGTCAATCACCAGTGCTGTGTCAAACTCTGTGATAAAACCAGCATCAATCCAGGCAGCAGTGGCAATCTCTGCACTCTCTCTCAGCCCAGTGTGATGTCTTAAGAGCCAGAGCTACGTTGGTGATATCTTCAGTGTTGTATTTCTTCTTCTTAGCCACAGGCAAGGAAGAAGTTGTCGCAGCCTCGGGTATGAAGTCTTCGTCCTCCTCTCTCCTCCCTGCCTCCTCCAGTATATCTCCAGTCTCCTCCAACTCCATCTCCAGCAGTGACTCCTCCCTCAACTCATCTTCTTTCTTGGCTGACTCCTCTGCCTTCCTCCTCTTCTCCTCGGCCTTCCTTCTCTGCTCCTGTTTCTGCAGCACTGCTTCCTGTCTTCTGGCCTCAGGGTGATCAGCTAGACCCATCTGGTGTGCCCCCACACTTCCCACCTTTTCTCTCTGACCTTTAATGAAGGCAAGCTCCTCCACTGGTATCTTCTGCTCGCTCCTGCAGCTGCAGTCAATGTGAACCTCACTGTTGCAGACAGGGTTGCACCCAAGCTCACTGCAGCTCCTGATCACACAGTGACAGGTCAGGATGTCCACCAATTTGTGAAGTTTCATCATGAACCTATCTTTGACCTCTAGCTTCACATTGCCAATGGACACCGTCACTGCCTCATCCCACAGTGCTTTCACTTTAGCCCTGATCCTGACCTCAGTGTTGATTACAGGTCCTGTGAATAGAGCGTTGTCTTTTCTCCACTGAGCCAGTAGCCCTGGAACAATGCCGTTGTTAATCAGGTCATTAACTGGGTAATTCCTCCTGTCTTCCCGACTCATCTCTCTCCTCAACAAACCATACCTCAGCAGATCTCTCGCTGTGGGCAGCTCAGCAGGGGGAAGTTCCCTCCCAGTCTCCACCAAATGACTTAGGTGACAACTTGATTTGCTTCGGGTTCTGATTTCTTTCTGACTCATCCTGTGGACCTGTGAACAAAAGAAATGTCATTAAAATTTGGATAGGCCTACTGATTATGATTACATAAAATTAAGTTGATTGAAATTCTTAATATCTTCCTATAAGCTCAGATAAAAGGTTGTGTTGTTATAGGTACAAAACTTAATTATTTAAAGTAATGACAATTTCATATATCTATCATATCAAAATATACAGAAAGTTTGGGTCACACATAACATTTCGAATAATTTGAATTACACAATATTTACATTACGAAGTAATCAAAATTGTCAAAAAGGAGGGAAAACACATGCATTCACAATCAAAACTCCAGCATTTGTGAATATGTGAAACTTAGAAACCATACTGCACATCAAAAATAACCAAAGTTGACCACACATATCAATGGCACATTGATATACGATGCTACAGTCATATTTAGGTTATATTTCGAACCTTTATGGTCAAATATAAGTAGGTAAATGGCTTTTTTAGACAACACTAAAGATATTTCTAAGTTTGCTAGATAATATGACATCATTTGAGCATTAGTAGTTTTTGAATGGTTGACTTTACTAAAATTGACAGACCCTAGTGCAGCAGTCCCCAAAGCTTGATACGTGCATATGCCGTTGTGAAGCTGGCTACCGGTATGTTTGTGACACGTAAGGTATCTGTGGCCAATTCGGTGATGTTGTACTATATTATGTACGTATTACCTACATTCACGATCTCCATGACCTCTTTATCGGGCGGTCACTTTCTATTAGAGCTTGTGACTCGAGGTATATTAGTACACTTATAGGCGTGTCTATCGGGTTGGCGAATTCCAATCTGACTGAGATTTCCCACTTTGTTGCGGACTTAAGTGTGTATTTACACTAGCAGATAAGTCAGGAGTGATGTCAAACGGATAAAGGTCAAATTGTTCGATGAATTCTTTCTTCGTTACCCCAATCCCAAGCTCATCACAAGCACCGGCAATATGGGCCAGATTGCTATAAGCCCTCGCGCAAAGCGGGAACATGCCGTCTGATGCGTAGTCCGTATACAATGTCCCTCCAGCACAACACCGTTGACGTATAGAGTTATGTTTTAAGGCCGAAATTCTCGAATTTAAAGACGTTCTTCTTATATTTTCCATTCACCGAAGCGTGTTCCTGCAATCCAGTTAATAGTCTTTTAGGTAGAGCCCCCAGGGCGATGTTTTCTATTTGCTTCGAGCCCACCCCTGCGGGCATCGTGTATAGTTTGATCTGTACTCTGTTAATTGGGTATTTTACTGTGGCATGTAGTAAATTTTTTTCAATTTCTATGTTTTGGTGAACTTTCACTCGCCGTATGCGAAGGTATGTTTCCATAACATGAACCATAACGGGTTTTGCGCCCTCTTCTTGATCAGTTCCCAGATTTATGTAGATCTCAGGATTCGTGCGGGTGAGCTTTATTTTCATATCTACCCCATTCATAAGCAGTTTCTCCTGGAATGTGAAGTCTATGCAGGCGTCCAAAACATTCGTAATCTTCTTTTTAGAATTTTTAAATTTATCCTTTATACTACTTCCGTCTTTCGTCTGATAATAGCCCTCGGCAGTTAAAAAGGTATCCTTCGATTCTTTTGAAAAGTTGAGGACATTTTCCAGATAGGCTTGTAGGTGATAATAACCTGTTCCTGCCGAGATGTTGACTTGATTTAAATACACATCACACTGGCTGAATATGGAGTGTAGAAAGTTTGTTTCGGGAAATACATATTTATCATCGCAGTTGGTTCCATCTGAATGGGCTATACGTAGTTTAGCGTACATGTGCATGCAGCTTGGATCTAAAAAGTAAGGACCTGAGCTGAGTATCACAAATTCTATAGGGCCACTCGGGGAACTAATTGTGTTTAATGGGTTAATTGTAATAAGGTCACTGTGTTCAATAGAAACTTGTGTTGGGGCATATCAAAGAGGGACAGGTCCGATTTACAACATTGTGAGCTACACGGATGGATGAAGCGTGCCATGAGGAGTCAGAAATAGTGGTACTCTCTCGACAAGTAGTAAACATCCTATGACTCGTGAGAGCAAAGTCCTTAGCTTATATCAGTTAAAAAAATTATCAACCATAGGTTTCATTCACTTAGAACACTTCTTTTTTGATGTCCTTTTACGTTTAACGCCACGTGCTGGTAACCCCTTCTTCTTCTTCTTCTTCTTCTTCCGGACGGCCCTCTTCTTCTTCTCGACACCACGCATTTTTCTCTTTGAATCTTTGATGATTTCGTCCCGTGTACGCTTTAAATGCTTTTTTACAACTTCTTTAGGTCTAGCCTCAGCCATTAAGTCTTCTACCGTGTTGAAGCCTGATTGTAGCGCCTTCCTCCCGAGGTATCTGGCGGCCCTCTTCAGCGAGGGGACAGCCGTACGTAGTATGGTTGAAAAAATGGATCCAAACCCACTCCCACGCTGGTATCTCACCCCTCGATAGACTGTGAAAGGCCTTCGGGTCATTATAACTTAGTGCAACGAAAGTGGAGCTTCACTGTTAAGCTCCCGTCACCGAATGGGACACTTTTTCCCTTAATCGTTCTTATATACTGTATACTGAGATATTGGTTAATAGATTGGTCGCAACATTTACATAGTCGGCTTGTCATATGTAATGCTCAAGCTCTTCCCTCTATGGTTGGGTATGTGAGCAATGCGGAGCAGACGCGCCTGGGTATCCCCAATAAACTGGTGCTCCACGATGTTTGCTGTAAATATAACACATGCCTGGGGATGGATAGCCATCACCCAATTTCTCCAATTTCAACTGATACATTAAGCTGGACAAGTCATGTTGTGCCTTGTGAAAGGTATCTCTTTGGAGCGCTGCTCCATATCGGCCCTAGGTTATAATTTTGAACATTCCTTTGTCTAATATTTCTATTATCCTGTGATTTTTGGGTCAGAGCATGTGCAGGGGTTTCTTTGTTTAAGATTTCGCATACTAAATCAACAGTAAGATTTGAGTTTTTTAAACTTCCGTTTAAGTCTCTCACAACATCCTCAGCCGCAAACATAACGACCGGGCCTAGTATTACTACGGTAGTGTAATATAGTGTCTTCCCACTTCGGGCGGCAAGCATGGTTTCATCCCTAATTACCCCGGCCTTTTCACACTCATCACGATCTCTAAGAATCGAAAAAACGGTGGATAGCTGAATTTCGCATATCCCCACCTCATACGAATCACGGTCCAATTTAATGAGCCCATGGAGTTCTGTTACAAAGTTGGCCAGGGTATTGTTAGGATGTACAGAGAGAGAAGAAGAGGACGGTAGTGTGACACAGAAGTGATTAGGCGCCATGTTGTATGCTATTTAAGCTTCATTATTGCAGCAGCTTTTATATAGGTGTTGAAGCTTTCTGGGTACACTAGCCATTTTACCAGGTACATTTTTCTTTTTCCTGAACCTTGCTGCCTAAAATGTTTTCAATTTTAAACACATTTTTTTCTAAATTAAATGCCACTTTTGCAACTCTTCGCGGTAAAAGCCTTTTGCTATTTCTTCCCCATTCAAATCTTCAACGTAGTATATCATTATCTCGCCTTTAGGTCTCACAGCCTTAACTTTAAAATCACACGTGTCCAGCCTTGCTCAAATCCCTTCAGAATTTATTTCCCGAACGCGATAGCCTTACATAATCATTGATTTTGAAACGTGTTGAGTAGGGCGGGTCATACTATGCATTTTTTTTAAATCAATGAAGAGGGGTGTTCAAATGACATATTTTGGTGTATAGAACACAATTCTGAAGAAAATATTTAATTCTGATAACCCTAACCTACATCATTTTGCAGTTGATTATTATTAAATTCTTGATTATTTTACTATTGTAGTTACCCCAGAATATGTCTTCTCACGTTATCTCTCATAGAGCATTGTTCTAACTAATTCATATAAATACATATATGTAATTCATATAATAATAATAATAATAATATTTAAATACTCAAATAAAAAGGTGTGCCATTCCACTTAATTGTAATTATCATACAGTTTGGTATATGAAATATTTTGACGGTTTTCTGGCGCGCATAAGGCCATTTTCTGAGCCACCTTTCTCAGAGGCTAGAATGTAACGTTTCAGAACATTCTAAAACGTTTTGTGAAATATTTGAAGTGACTCATGATTTATGAAGCTATTTTACCACCTCGGCTTGCAGTGAGGGGATAGATTTAGTGATTATCTACTGATATTTTTTTTGTTACTGTTCACATGTGAGTATTATTCTGTTATATTTTAGAAAAAGCTATTTCTACGCATATTATAGTGATACATTGAGCAAAATTTAATTAACAACTTTGATTTGAGCTAAAATTAGGTGGTTCATTTTTAGTACAACTGAGCAGTATGAGGCCTATTTCAATGTTCTAAAGCATATTTTTAGGATGTTTCTTTAGTTTTTTTAGAGTACATGAACAAATTATTTGCATTACAGACAACAGATAAATTAGCATTTTATAACATTTTGAAACCAAAAAAGCATAATGTGTTTAGCATTTGCAGATAAATTTGTTCTTGCCCATTTCAGCTCTTTTTTTAACCAAGAATTTTGCGCTGAAAAGAGTTAATACCTGTCTGTAGTGGATACTTAACTGTTGTATTATTGTTTTTATTTCAGTGTGAACTCATTAAGAAAATGGCTCAAGTCAGAACAAGGACGAAATCAAGTTCTCATCTGAGTAATCTTGTTGGCACTGACCGGGAGCTGTTGGTGTCTGAACTGCCAACTGTGAGGGATATCCTGAGGTATGGCATCTACTTGAGGAAGCAAAGTGAAGATGACAGGAGGAACTACCCAGTGGACAAGCTGGTGAGTGACATCTACCCTGGTCTGATTTGTCAGTGGAGCAAAACTAATGCTCTTTTCAAGCCACCTGTTATCAATGAAAAAGTGACCATCATGTCCAAGCTCAAGGAGGTCTGGAATCAGGCAGTGAAGTTTTCTCTTGGGAAGGGCAAACTTGATGCCAAAGAGAGGTTCATTGTCAAGTTAGACAAGTTCTTTGATATTTTGACTTGTAAGTGTCAGATTACCAGTTGTGAGGGGGGAGGCTGTGAGGGCTGTGTTATCCAAGCCCACATTAACTGTTCCTGCAGCAGAGAAAAAAAGATTCCTGTGAAAGATCTTGCCTACATCAAGGGACAGAAAGAGAAGGTTGGAAGTAAGGGACCCCACCAAATAGGGGGTCCTGATCTACCAGAGCACAAGAGACAGGTGAGGACATTGAAAAGGCAGTGGATGGAAAGGAAGGCAGAGAAAAGGAGAAGGAGCAAGGAGGAAAGTGCTGCAGTAGCAGAGAAGGCAGCCAGGAAGGATGTTAAGAGATTTTTGGCAGATGGTGATAAGGATCTGGAATTGGAGAGAAGTGGTGATGAAGATGAGTTTGTTCCTGAAGTTGAGCTCTTCCCTCAAACTGACCCTGAGCCAGCAGCTTCGGCAAAGGTACAGAAAAACTATGATGAGATTCAAAACATTGCCCTTGCTAGTGTAAGGTATGGCATAGGGCTGAGGCCAACTGCAGCGATAGCAACAGCAGCTCTGATTGACGCAGGAATCATCACAGAAGACAATACAAGTAAAGTGATTGATAAGAGCAAGGTCAAGAGAGCACAGAAGTTGATGAGAGAGCTGGGGGAACAGTTCGAGAAGAAGTGCAGGGAGGAGGGGGGATCTCTTGCATCATCTTTGATGGGTGGATTGACCTGACCAATGTGATGATGGAAGCTGAGGGCAGTGACCAATCTTTTCCCGCAAAGATCAAGGAAGAACACTATAGTGTTGTTAGCGAGCCTGGCAGCTACTATCTGTTCCACTTTACCCCACAGAGAAAGCAACTAAAGAGGAGTCACATGCGGAGAAGATTGCTAAGGTCCTGTTTGCCTGGCTGAAAGAGAGGGGTTATGATAAGACCTTGTTGGCCATTGGAGAAGACTCAACAAATGTCAACACTGGTGTGAAAGCTGGAGTAATGCGGAAGCTGGAGCTGCACCTGGGGAGAAAGCTGGTCTGGTTGGTGTGCAACCTGCACACTGTTGAACTTCCCCTGCGCCATCTCATTGTTGACCTTGATGGCCCTACTCTGTCAGACAAAAAATTATCCGGGCCAATAGGAAAGCTCCTTGATTCTGCTACAGACTTTGATATCAATCCAAACTTCACCCGAATCTCTGTTGGCCCTCCACTGATCAAGCTTCCTGACAAGGTCATTCAAGATCTCTCAACTGATCAATACTATGGCTATAAAATTGTGTGTGCAGTCAGGGATGGAGTACTTCCTGCAGGGCTGGCTCTGTTAGAGATAGGACCAGTAAACCACAGCCGCTGGCTCACCACAGCGAACAGACTTCTCAGGCTCTGGGTGTCAAAGCACGGACTTAAAGGAAAGAACCTGAAGATTCTGCAATTCATTGTGGAATTCATCATTGGAGTGTATTACCCATGTTGGTTCAACGTGAAGGTCAAGCACTCCTGGATCGAAGGGCCTAGGCACATCCTCTTTCAGCTGGACTGCCTCAAGTCTCAGAGAAAGGAGGTGCTGGATATTGTGATGCCAACTGTGAGAAGATCTGCTTGGTATGCCCACAGTGAAGTCATCCTCCAAACACTACTCTGCTCTGAGGATCAGAAGGAGAGGATTGAAGGGGTGGAGAGAATCCTGGCCATCAGGGGAGAGGGGGACCCGGACACTCAGCTGGGGGACTCCTCTGTTAGGAGCAGAAGGACACCTGACATCAATTGTGATGCTTCCAGCATCGGTGACTTGATCAGCTGGTCAGAAGGTGTGTCAGAGCCACCTCTCACCTGCTCTCTAAGCACCTCAGAGGTGAAAAACTTCATCAACACCCCCATGGAGGTGCGCAACTGGCTTTGCCACACACAAAGCATTGAGAGGGTTGTTAAAATGGTGACTGAGGCTTCTGCTAAGTACTTCTCACAGGAAAAGAGGGATGGAGGGATCAGGGCTCAGGAGACCAGCAGGAAGCTGATGTCCAAGTCTGAGTCAAAGCAGGATTTGTGCAACCTGGCAAAGTTCAAGATGTCAGGAGAATGATATTTGTAATTATATCCAGTGATATACATGCAGTTCACCTATTAATAAATATATGTAAAGTTGATTTGGCCTTGTCAATATAAATGATTTACCTTATATCTTTTAATATATTATAAAGGGGTTCAAAAGGGTAAAATTGGCAATTTAGAAATACAAAATGATGTAGGTTAGAGTTATCCTATCCAAAAAAGAAGCTCATATTTGAATTCCCCATGTAAAAACACATAATTTAGACACCCCTGATGGTAGGATTTCCTTCAGATTCATGTTGTCACCTGAGTACGACCCGCCCTAGTGTAGAGTGTGGCGGTGTCTACGAATATCTCTTCTCACCTCACGCTCTGTGTGCGTACCTCTTTCTAAAACCTCGTTACTTGTTGTCCCATTTGCGCGATGGTGTGAACAGTTGTATGATGAGGCCAGTGATTCCAGAATGTTTATATATCTGTATGTGTTTTTATGTGTAAAATAGCGATGCATGCGTTCCTTTATGGTACGTTGAACTCTTTCAGCTAAAGAGGCCTTATGTATAGAATTGCTAGTGTAGTAACTGATATTAAACTCTGCCAACATGTTCTGAAAAGCTCGGCCTATAAATTCTTTTCCCATATCCGTACAAAAATAGCCTGGAATCATGTTTTCTTTCAACATCAGCGTTTTGGTAGTTTAGCAACTGTTTCAGGCGATTTATTGATTTATTTTTCAGAGGAATTAGCCACAGATATCCAGAGAATACATCTATTATGAATAGGATGTAGCGATAGCCATCATTATATACTGAATATCTTTGCACGTTAAATCCGTTTGCCAAATAGAGTCAATCGAAGCCGCTGTTGTCCAGATATTTTAAACCTTTTTCTCACCGTCTTATGAAGTGTATAAGCATCGTGCTCCCGCAAAATCCTCTCAACATCTTTTTTCCCTACTCCATCATTGTAAATACCTCTGTACAGTCTATTATCACCGCCGTAGGAGGCTGGGTTAGAAATGTCATAATAGCGTTTTCTTAATATGTTAGCCATTTGTGTATTTTAGAGACACGTGGGGAGGGTTGGCCGTTGTTGTTTGATCTCTTCTTTCTCCTCTTCAGAGATGCTACCGTTAGGGTGATGGCGTACTCAGTTGTGGCACATACGGGGCTTGTTCCAAGTTTTTTAACCTGTTCAGATTTCCTACCAATGTTTTGGGGACATTTATTTGTTGTAGTGTTGCTTTAATATGCTTCCATCCTGATGGTGAGGGCCTCTCCCACTTTCTCTCCAGATCATGGACAATGTCGACGATATTCGATCCCTGTACCTTTGTTCCCTCAACAACGACCTCGCCCGTATCGGTCTACTGTATGATGGGGTCCTCACTCAATAGATTATAAAGACTTAAGCCTTTATTCCTCAATGTATGTGGGAGACTGCTTTTTAATACATGTTGGATATGTTGTTGGGGTGCACCGTTATTATTTGGTTGGTCATCTCTAACGTCGGCCCCAGGTCCTATGTCGCCATGCTCATCTTGCCCGCACTGTGCCTAATAACCACGGAGATCTCTGTCGGATTCTTATAATCTTCGTACTCATGAAGAAATTTCTGCAGAGCCTCTTGGTATAAGATCCTTTTCTCATCAGGTGACTTTTTCACTGTTTAATAGGTCTCTCTATTCGCTTTCCATTCTTTTAAGCCTGCTTTTACGGGGTTCTAGAATAGGGATGAAATAATACCGACAATTTTTAATACCGGTATTTGGACAATTATTTTACTGATACTGTTGTTGATACCGGTTTTATGCAGAGAATAATTTATAATGATTTTTTTGGTGTCACCCTGCCAAGTGCCAACCCTCCCTCAACCCTGGAGGACCTGTAGTACTCACCACATTAACGACAATAAAAACTGAAGTTACTTTTTAAATTCTGTCACCGACACCAAAGGGAAAATACCATTGATTGAAAAAAGTTTGAGCAGCAGCTCCTAGGAAAAGGCAGGAAAAAGGAAGGACTATTTAATGATTAAGTATATCAGATAACCAAAGGTAAAAGGGAAAAATAACAATTTTTTTTTTTTAATTTTATTAATAATTTTGCATATTTATTTCTTATTTTGGTATTATTCTACTATTACACCCGTCTAACGTCCAGCAATTATTATATGTTCATTAAGTAGATTTTTTAATTCTAAGACACTTTCCTTCTATAGCGTTTCCGTCGCAAATGCTTCGTTTTCGAGATATAAACGTTTTTTTGGTGTGTATCTAGTGTTTGTACGTTCGTTTGTGTGTTCGTGTGTGTTGACGTCACATGTCTGCCCAATCAGAGCGCTCCATCCATTTCGAATCTGAATTAGTTTGCTACTGGAATGGCTTCGTGTGACATGTGTTCGTTCGATTATTACCGCTGTATTGTCGCTTTCTATGAAAATTTAGAAAAGTGTTGAGTTTCTGCGTGCTCACGGTGTTCTACCGACAGTAGTGAAGTGTCCACATTGTAAAACGGAGTGTACATATCATCAAGACCAGAAACTGTGGCGTTGTAGAAAAAGTTACGTTGTGCTTAAAACGAAGAAAAGACGGTACTGTGATTATTCTGTCTTAGATTTTAAAGGTAATTCCTGTTTTTCTTTTAGGTTAGGATAGGTTAGGTTTAGTTAAGTTAGGTCAGGATAGGTTAGGTTAGGTCAGGATAGGTTAGGTTAGGTCAATTTTGAAGGTGAAATTTGTTTTTCCTATGGTTTTTGATGTTTTGAACGAATCTGACCTTCAAAACCGTCGGAAATGACTCGTTTTCTGTGATTTCCCCCACATTGCCGGCTGGGGGGGGATCTCAAAAACGAGTCATTCCCGACGGTTTTGAAGGTCAGATTCGCTCAAAACACATAAAAAACCATAGGAAAAACATAAATTTCACCTCGAAAGGGAGACGGGTGTAATACTGTACATTTACCCTTATTTTGGTTTTGGAAGTAAGTTCTGAGGAAACAAAGACTATCTAATGATTGTTCAGAGAGATTTGATCTTAGCTTGGTCAGAAATAAGCCAGCAGCAGAAAAAGCTCTTTCTGATTCTACATTAGTGGGTTTAATGGAAAGCAATGCCTTGTACAGCTTTTCTAAATTTTCACTTCTTTGTGAAGAAACTTCGAAACTCTTAAATTCATTAGTAGGATCAAAGTTAGTTGCATTGCTTCTCAATGGTACCTTTTCTAATTTCTCTATTTCTTTCATGTATTCGCACATCAATGGATCATCTACTTCATTCTTGTCTTCAGTAACATTCTCTGAGTAGTTAGATGCTTGTAAGTCTTGGTCTTCGCTTTCTTCCTCGAAACCAACTAAATTTTCATCATTCTTAGGAAAAAGCCTTTTAAAAATCCTTTCTGCAGTTCTTTTGAGCACTAGTTTAGATGGAATAGAAAATAGTTCCTCTTCTTGACCCTTTAAAACTTCAGGGTTGTGAAGATATTTAATTAAACCCACAATATCTCTTTGTCTCCTTGAAGAATAGAAATTATTGAGACAGTCTTTGAGCTCCAAAGCTGTTGGAGTGCTCTTCTCTACAAGTTTCTTTAAAATAAATTTGATGGAGATTTCAGCCGTCAAGAGAGATGCATCTTTTGAACATAGTCTTTTAAGAATTATTTCAACAGGACGAAGTGTATGTATGAATAAACCATTATTTCTACTCACATTGGCCACAAAATCCTACAAAAAACAAATCTTTGTTAACTTGATATTTGCTGATTGCTCTCACAATAAAGACAATAGGCAGTTCTTCAATACCGAAAACCCGGTATCGATAATCACGATATCGGTATCGTGTCTCTTGTCTAATACCGGTATAAATACCGGTTTTTCAATACCGGCTTTCATCACTATTCTAGAACCGTGTCTGGACTCTTTGAACTTTGCAATGAAGCATAGATCTCGTGCGGAATCACGACCACTTTCTTCATTATATTAATCAGTCAGTAAAGGTCCCAAAACTGAAAATAAGATGGAGAGGAATGATCCCCCTCTTTGTACAATAATTCGCTTTTTCTTCCCCACAGTTTGACTTTTACGAGTGAGCGTACGTATTATGTTCTTGTAACGACGTAGGCGAACCTTCTGAGGGGGTTTCATTGGTACATTACATTTTATAATATTAAGGCAGATTTCACAGATGCATTTTAAAAAGTCCGAGTCGATATTTTCAACAAACATCTGCTGCAATGCCCGGGGCAATCGATGATAGATTTTTATTAATTCACGGTATTTCTTTAGCCTATTTGTCATTCTGGAATATATAACGTTTCAGGCTCTTTTGGGAATATTTTCGCTTTAAGAAGCACCCTAAACGTGTTTCGCGGGTGAAGGTCACAAAGCAAATATCTGTAACATTGACTTCTAGCGTTTTTATAAACTTCCAAAAACTCCTTACGCTGATTCGGGAATATTTGATTGGCTAATACCCCAATTTGTGACACATCTCTACGTTGCGCGAATAAGGCTAGATATTGTGTATTTAACGACACATCGCGCATGTATCTATTTTTGAAAAATAGATTCTGATTGATGAAGAATACGCTTATGTTAAGATGGTAGGAAAACACTATAAATGTCTTGGCAAACGTTTTATCCATTTCTAACATGAAATCGTCAATTACAATGACTGTATGCTCATTTCCCTTTGACGATTTAACGTCCTATACGCCTTTGCGGAAAAAAATATCATCTTGGTACTCGTTGAATACTGACTGGTACGTCGAATTGCACCATATGATTTTATGCAAAAATTTTGAGAACATCTCCCTTTTATCTTTAATGATTTTATGCATAAACACAGTTTTACCACATCCTGTTGGGCCAGATATAATACACGTGGACGGGCTCGTGAACCTGAATTTTTCTACAAATTCCATCTCTAACACGTCACACCCAGAAGTGGAACATTTATAAAATATAATAAAAATTTAAGTGATGTTCCTTATATACTACAGTCTTGTTTTTCCTCTTCTTCCACAAAACCGTGAATGACGACGAGATACAACATCATGCCCCCATCATCGATATTACAAACGACCCCGATGACAGTGTAGTTGTAGTTACAGACTCCATCCCCGCTGACGAGCCCACACCAACGACATCTGTAACACCACCACGCGACAATTCATAGCGGAAGCATGATGAAGAGCCTTCCACGTCAGGTATAAAACGTGCCAGGAGTGCAATAGTTGTTAGACCCCCAATAATAGAGTCCCAACCCTCTACGTCTTACGACAACCCCCACACTAGCTCCCTCCTCAAATAAAGTTGTACCCCCTTATTCCTGTTCAATTCCGCTACGTCCTCCAGAACAGCTGCAGCTTCTCGCTCTGTAGAGGATGGCCTAACATTCGAGTTGGTGCGCACCGCTAACCCCACCCTGGCCCTGACTAGAAATCGGTATATAATCAGGGTTGACCCTGGAACTCTGTATAGCAATGGTGTTGAACACGGTCTGCGACGCGTAGTTGAACGTATTGTGGAGTTTGCCCTTCAAAACAGCGACGAAAGTGAAGTCAGGACGAGGTTATCCTTCGGGTTTGGGTCAGATGACGGGGATGTAGATGATTTTTGGGTAATAATACCATTCAGACGCTTATCTGCTGTAGATATAGAATATATCTTGGGCCGTATAATGCATGCCTCTCAAAGTAGTACAGCCTTCAATATGGACAACTTCACGGTAGACATTGACCGTGTATTTCGGGTTGAGGGTCATAGTGCCACACCTTATACTCTTAACTTCAATTCTCAGGCTATTTACAGACGGCATATAAACACCGATCGTGGTTGCGGCTTTATAGCATTAGTATTGGCCCATATGTTTACTGTGCTAAATACACGCCCAAAAAATTTGGTTGCCTATGGTTGTGCAGCGTGCTCGTAAACTGGCTTCAGATTGCAAGCTTGAGTTTAATTGTAATATGGGTCCTGAAGAGTTGAGAATTGGGAGCAGGAAATGAATGTTCGTATAGTTGTATTTGGAATGGATGATCGTCGTAGGACCGAGTATATTTTTAAAAGCAGTGTGAGAGATCGTACAAGACCCCCTACTTATTTTAGGGCTGTCAGGGGCCACGTATCTCCCCATCCGTAATATAATGGACCTTTACGCGAGTTATGATAAAAGTCGAAAATATGGAAGGCATCATGATTTGTGTAAGGCATGTCTCGAGTTTGCGGATGATATAGTGAAACATTGTAAGGAATGCCACATGGTGTGTGAGCAGTGTAAGAGCTCCAAATGTGAAAGCCGTCTAGTTGAAGCTGAGAAAAGGAATTGTAATGTGTGTAGACGCACATTTTTCAATAATAATTGCTTTGAGCTCCATAAGTCAATTGGCACGTGCGGGAAAATGAGAATCTGTGAATGTAGTATGTTTCATATTGTAGTGAATACTCTTATTTTAGTTTCAAGATAAATGTTAATTTTACCGTCTTGAATTTCGGAATAGTATAAATTCATTTTAAATTAGTTACCCCATTATAATTCAATTGTGAACCACATTAATACTAATTTTATGTATACTATATTATTTTATTGTATGTAAACATAATTAATTATATATCACAATTGTCAGTTAATCATTTATATTCAAATATTTATTTTAATCTAATGCCATGTCCATTTTGCAAATAAATAATAGAAAACCAAAGGTTATATTTTCCACCTTTGGTACTGTCGTAGTTTCGCCTAACGGACTCAATACGGCTAGTGAGATAATCACTGGTTGGCACTTAACTAGCGGCAGTGCTTATGGCTACATCATCCAGGTTAACCTATACCGGATAGATGCGCTACGGTCCCAAGCCGTAGCTTGCCTAGGCCAACGACGACGACGACGTAAACCAACAATTGATGACCCCGGAGCTGGATTACCCCTTCTACCCGAACGACTAGGACTAGACTGTAATGTCGTTCGTGCCCATCACCCCCTTCACCCGAGCGACTAGGACCAGACTGTAACGTCGCTCGTGCCCTCTGCCCACCACCCCCTTCACCCGAGCGACTAGGACCAGACTGTAATGTCGCTCGTGCCCTCTGCCCCTCACCCCTGCCCGTGCGCTCTGTGCCTGCGCTCGTCTCAACCTCCACTCCTTCGTTGGGAACTTGTCGTCTTGCTTGTACGTTAGCAAGCCTAGGAGAAGATGCCTGACGACGCTGGTGCCATCTCCCACTTGAGCGTAAAGCTCCCCGTCTTCTGGCCGGGTGATCCATTTATTTGGTTCCACCAAGTGGAATCACAATTCAACTTGGGAAGGATCACCACTAGCAGGACGAAATACGATCATGTTTTGTCCTCTCTACCAGCGAGCATCATCTCTGAAGTCCGTGACGTCATCATATCTACTTCCACGAGTGAGGACCCGTACAACGATCTGAGTCTGCCATCCTGTGCCGCACCACTGTCTCCGAGCGTGAGAAACTACATCAGTTAATCTCAAAAGAAGAACTTGGAGACCGTAAGCCCACTCAAATGCTGAGGGCTATGCAGTGCGCTCTAGGCGAACGCGCACAAACCTTCGATAAGGACATCTTTAGACAGTTGTTCTTGCAGAAACTTCCTCCATCAGCTCAGCGTGTCTTGGCCACTATGGATCCTGCTACTCCAGTTGATAAACTAGCAGAAACTGCCGACAAAGTAGTGGAGATTGACACAGCTCCGGTCAACAACGTGAACACACAATCGGAACTGGAGTTGAAAGTGGAAGAGTTAAGTCAACAACTCAACCACGTTTGTTCTCTGCTACAAAATCAACGGCAAAGAAGCCATTCTCGGTCAAGATTTACGAAGAGGCATCGTTCGAGTTCCGGGAAGATCTGCTTCTACCACGCGAAATTTGGAAAGAAGGCTAGGAAGTGCATCTCCCCTTGCAATTTTTCGTCGGAAAACCCCAGCAGCGAGTCCTAATGGCGTCTAGTACTCGCACTGCCAACCTGTTATTCATAAAGGACAGGAACTCTGGTATCAATTTCTTGGTCGATACCGGAGCGTCAGTCAGTGTATTCCCTCAAAAATCTGGTCATACGCACTCGGAATCTCCGCCTCTATACGCTGCTAACGGTTCACGCATACCCACGTACGGTACTCAGTCGCGTGAACTAAACTTGGGCCTTCACCGATCCTTCAAGTGGATTTTCATCTGTGCTCAAGTGCGGCATCCCATAATCGGCGCTGACTTCCTCCAGCATTTCAAACTCCTGGTGGATCTTGACAAGCGACGCTTATGCGACCAGGCCACACTGCTTTCTGTTCTTGCCAAACAGGTTGCCCTTCCGGACGCCTCGAACTCTGCACTTTCCCTCGTTCCCCCTAATTCCATGTACCAGTGCCTTTTCCAGCGATATCCAGGAATTCTTCAACCGATGCAGATGGGTGATACCATTAAGCACACCATTACCCATCACATTACAACAAAAGGTCCCCTGTGTTTTGCAAAACCCAGACGTCTTGCCCCGACAAACTGAAAGCTGCCAAATCGGAATTCCAGCTTATGCTGGATCTTGGGATAATAAGACCTTCCAAAAGCAGTTGGTCCTCTCCCCTACACCTGGTCCAGAAGTCAGGAGACTGGAGACCATGTGGGGATTACCGGTTTTTGAATTCGACAACCATCCCGGACCGATATCCGGTACCAAATGTCCAAGACTTTACTTCTCTTCTCCACGGCAAATCTATCTTCAGTAAAAGAGATCTCGTTAAGGCTTTCCACCACATTCCCGTAGAGCCTTCGGATATTCCCAAGACTGCAGTTTGTACACCATTTGGGTTATTCGAATTTGTGAAAATGCCGTTCGGGCTACGGAATGCTGCGCAAACCTTTCAGAGGTTTATAGATGAGGTCACCAGAGGCTTAGACTTTGTTTATGCCTACATCGATGATTTGCTTGTGGCCAGCTCAACGGAAGAGGAACATAAGAACATCTTTCACTCCTCTTTCAACGCTTAGAAAATACGGTGTTACTATTAATGCATCTAAGTGTGTGTTTGCACAGCCAACCTTGGAATTTCTTGGTCACACCGATTTCGCAGCACGGAATTACCCCCCTTCAGGACAAGTGTGAAGTGATAAAAAATTACCCAATGCCAAATAATCACGTGAGTTACGTCGTTTCTAGGTTTGTAAATTATTACCACAAGTTCATTAAAAACTGTGCTAGTGTTCTTGCTCCTCTACACGCTATGATCACACACAACGCAAGGTAACGAAATTGTTATGGTGTAGCGATAGTTTACAGGCGTTCGACAATGCCAAAAATGCTATCAATAGTGCATTGTCTCTGTCATTTCCTATCAGTGATGCCCCCCTAACTCTGACGGTCGATGCATCAGATGTTGCGATCGGTGGAGTGTTGGAACAAACCATTAACGGTCAACAAGCACCCATCGCGTTTTACTCGAAAAAGCTGCAGCCAGCCCAAACGCGTTATAGTGCTTTCGGACGTGAACTTCTTGCTATTTACTTAAACGTGAAGCATTTTCAACATTTCCTTGAAGGCCGAGAGTTTTGTGTTTTTACCGACCACAAACCTTTGGTCACTGTCTTCAATAAAAACAGCTGTAACCACTCTCCCAGAGTCATCAGGCAACTCGATTATATCTCGCAATTTACCACGATATCCGCCACATCAAAGGTGTCTTGAACACTCCAGCGGATGCACTTTCAAGAATAGAGATTACTTCTGTTACCCTCAGCTCTACACTGTGGAATGCTATTGCACAGGATCAAGATAAGGATACGGAACTACAAGACCTGCTCAGAGAAGACTCCACTCACTCACTTTCCCTCAAGAAAATGAGTATGCCAGGATTTGTCTGTGCCCCTCTATTGCGACGTATCAACAGCTGCTATTCGCCTTATGTCCCTCCATGTCACAGAAAAGCAGTCTTCACGGATCTTCATAAGCCCTCCCATCCTGGTATCCGTGCTTCGCAACACCTGGTTACCTCTCGCTTTGTTTGGCCCTCGATGCGGAAGGATGTCAAACATTGGACCAAAACGTGCCTTGCCTGCCAGCGTGCCAAAGTCCAAAGGCACACCAGGTCCCCCTTTGACGCATTTCCGCCCCCATCCCAGCGATTTGAAGTAATTCATGTAGACATTGTTGGCCCTCTTCCAGTGATTCACGGCCAACGTTATCTGCTCACCTGTCTCGACCGCTTTTCCAGATGGCCTGAAGCCATCCCACTTCCTGATATCCAGCGGACACTGTTGCAAGAGCCTTTCTTCATGGATGGGTATCAAGATTTGGATTGCCGACAAAAGTCATCACTGACCAAGGTCGCCAATTTGAGTCTTCGCTTTGGAAGAAGTTTACCAGCTTGTTGGGTACAGTACATGCGCATACCTGTGCGTATCATCCGCAAGCTAACGGCCTCGTCGAACGCTTCCATCGCCAGCTGAAGTCATCCCTTATGTGTCACGAAGACTCCCATTGGATGGATAAGCTTCCACTCGTTTTGCTTGGTATTCGCTCTGCATTTAGAGTGATCTGAAGACTACAGCGGCTGAACTAGTCTATGGAACAACACTGCGGCTACCAGGTGGCTACTTCACTGCAGGGGATAAGTCATGCGATCCTACGGAATTCGCTCAAACACTTTCCTCTCACATGCAGTCCCTTCAGCCTGTTCACCCTCGATTGACTAGCCAACAGAACATCTTTGTTTCCCCAGCCCTCCAATCTTGTACCCACGTTTTCGTTCGTGTACCTGTCCCAAAACGGCCTCTCCAATGTCCATATGACGGGCCCTATGAAGTTCTCCGACGTACGCGCAAATCATTTCTCATCCAGCGCGGTTCCAAGGTCGACAAGGTTTCTATCGATCGTCTTAAGCCTGCGTTTTTGGAATCAACCTTAAGTGAGGTACATGTAGCTACCAAAAAGGTCCAGAGGAAATCAGTGTCGTTCGGAACTCTTTGAACTTCCTCTCTGGTGGGGGAGTGTGTAGTGAATACTCTTATTTTAGTTTCAAGATAAATGTTAATTTTACCGTCTTGAATTTCGGAATAGTATAAATTCATTTTAAATTAGTTACCCCATTATAATTCAATTGTGAACCACATTAATACTAATTTTATGTATACTATATTATTTTATTGTATGTAAACATAATTAATTATATATCACAATTGTCAGTTAATCATTTATATTCAAATATTTATTTTAATCTAATGCCATGTCCATTTTGCAAATAAATAATAGAAAACCAAAGGTTATATTTTCCACCTTTGGTACTGTCGTAGTTTCGCCTAACGGACTCAATACGGCTAGTGAGATAATCACTGGTTGGCACTTAACTAGCGGCAGTGCTTATGGCTACATCATCCAGGTTAACCTATACCGGATAGATGCGCTACGGTCCCAAGCCGTAGCTTGCCTAGGCCAACGACGACGACGACGTAAACCAACAATATGATGGATAATTGTGGGAAATTCATGCATAAATGTGATGAAATTCACTGTCCAACATGCCATGAGAAATATAAGGCGGATGGAGTAAAGCATGTATGTTATATGAAAGACGATAAGCCTAAAAATAGACCTTGTATAACTGTGTACTACGATATAGAAACATATACGGCTGCTAAAACCAAAGAGGTTAATCCTACACCTACTTGTAAATCAGATTCTCTGCGATGAGTGCATGACGATTGAGTGTGGTGAGTGTCACAAATGTGGTAAACGGACAAACGTTTTTAAAACGATCGCCCACGATAACCCTGTGAAACTCTTTGTGTCCTTTACTGTCAAGTTAGTGGACAAATTAAAAAAAATGACTGTGTATATTCTTGCCCATAACGGGGCAAAATTTGACATACAGTTCCTTTATAACGAACTGCTTGAATACGAGTCATCGGAGATATTTACAGGCGATCCTTTGAAAAGGGGAAATAAACTTATACAAATGCAAATAAGAGGTAATATTCAGTTTAAAGATACTTTATTATTCACACCTTGTAAACTAGCCAAGCTACCCAAGGTGATGGGTGTAGCCGCCGAAGTTTCAAAAGGGTATTTCCCTTACACTTTCCTCACTAGCGACACTTTAAATTACGTGGGACTACCTCCCCCCAAACATTACTTTAACTACACCAACATGAGTGATAGTGAGCGTGAAGATTTTGACCGCTACTACAACAGTTTTAATGAAGATACTCCTTACAATATAGCTGATGAATGTGAGCGTTATTGCGTGAATGATGTGCGCGTGCTTAGAGTATGTTTCCAGGCCTTTAGAAGGATGTAAGTTATATAGATCAGTTCAACTGCGACCCGCTGCAAGTCGCAACCACGATCGCATCATTGTGTTTTACTGTGTTCAAGAAGAACTTCATGCCAAAAGACACCTTAGTTGTCATTCACAGAAACAACCCTCGCAGTTATGGGTATAAGGCTATTTACTGGCTCATACACCTACAACAGCAGACCGGTGTATACATAAAACGTGCCCGCAACACGGGGGAAATACCCATTAAGATCAATGGTCGTGTTTTTTGAGTTGATGGCCTAAGCGAAGACCGGAACACTGGTGAGAAGACTGTGTACTCCTTTAACGGTTGCTGGTGGCATGGCTGCCCACGTCCTGATTCTGGAATCGGAGGAAATATCCACAGTAGATCTGCCGACAGTCTTGCATGGACCCGCCCACGCGATCAGCTTATAGGCTCCCAGTTCACTCACAAGATCTTGTGGGAGCATGAGGATGATGCACGGATGGAAACAGATGGCCAGTACCGTGAAGAAATAAACACGATCAAACGTTCAATGGTGTTGGATCCTCTAAACTACGGTGATAGCTTGCTCGGAGGGCGTACAAACCCGTTCAGGCTATACTTTCCGCCTGCTGAGGGCGTGAAACTCCATTACTGTGACTTCTGTTCTTTATACCCCTACGTGATGAAGAACAATCCGTACCCCGTAGGAGCGCCTGAAAAACTGGTGGGGCCAACCCTCCTCACCATCGATGAGTTCTCAACAAATATGAACAAGAACTATTTCGGTCTTTCTTTCGTAGACGTGCTCCCCCTTCGCGATTTATGGATACCGATCTTACCCGTCGTTATAGATCACAATCTCATGTTTCCCCTGTGCATGAAGTGGGCAGAGGAGAAAAATGTGGCTTGTAATTACACAACCAACTAGCGGAAGATCAGAGGCGTATATACAAACCCTGAGCTGTTCCTATCCGTTCGCTATGGCTACAGAATATTGAAGATATATGAGGTGTGGAGGTTTCAGAAGCTACCCAACCTTTTCACGCCGTATATAAATACTTTTTTGAAGGATAAGGTAGAAGCATCAGGGTACCCGCGAGGGGTTGAGACCGAGGGTGAATAAACGGCGTATATTCCACGCTACCGTGACCGTGAAGGGATACAACTTGACCGGGCCCAAATTGTTAAGAATCCTGGCAAGCGCTTTACTGCAAAGTTGTGTCTAAATAGTCTTTGGGAAAAATTTGCACAGAATACAGGCATGGGGAATGTTCATCTGGCCCAAAGTTATAACGAGGTGTGGGATTATGCCAATGCCCCCGATAAAGAAGTCATGGAGATTGTAAATGTAGGTAATACATACTTAATAAAGTACAACATCACCGAATTGGCCACAGATACCTCACGTGTTACAAACATACCTGTAGCCAGCTTCACAACGGCATGTCGGCATATGCACGCATCAAGCTTTGGGGACTGCTACACTCTCTTGGGCGGGGGGTCCTGTACGCAGGACGCGTAATATTCACAGCGAGGGAGGGTGACTACATGTCGCCTTTTGGTGAATTCCTCGAAGAGTTGACTGACGAAATCAAGGATCTCGTAGACGAAAAATAGTGATGGCTATCTTTGATATTGCGTGCTCGACGTTTATGAAGTGGTATTCGGTAAAGTCGGAAGATGTGGTGAATACTGAAAGACTCCCTAGCCCTCCCTCCTTTGAGACTTTTAAGGCTACATTGAACCGTGTGAAGCTTGAGGAACAAGAGGTTCAAATACTCTATGGATATTCTGGCGAGAACATTGCCAGATTTCGCGGCACGAATGATGTAATGGACTACGTTGTACGGCTAAACTGTATAAAAGTGTACATTTACCGTGAAGTGAAAGAAACAACACGTGCAGAAGAGAAGCAACGGGTATGGGTAGTGAGTTTTGTTGATGAGTGGTGTGACAAGCGGTATTATATCATACTGCACCATACCGACTACTCATGCCCTGCGGCTGAGAATGTAAATCTTGTCATCATGTATAAGCTCAAATGCTTTTACCACTACATTCATATATATCATTACGAGGTTCGTAGTGGGGTTGTGGCTAAAGGCCTGTGTGAGTTTTTAATAGAATTTAGAGACGAGTATCGCTTGCTAGGTGAAAAGGATAAATATGGGCATATGTTTCTCTCAAATAGTGCGCCGGAGTGTGAATAAAATGTGTTTAGTTTGTGAAAATCATCCTCAACATAATGTCTGGTGCGCAATCTGAGGAGTGATAAAACATTAAAACCGATATTACTCCGTGTGTCGGAAAAATTCTGATTGCCCGGTATAATGGGCACAAATATTCGCATGATTCTTTCATGCTGGAACAAACCCGTACACGAAATATTAACGCTTGTATGACTCGTCCGTGTGACTCGTTTCCCACACCTGTCTCCGAGCCAAACCGCGCACCGGCTGTTCATGGTCATCTCAGAGCTTGACCCGACTGGACGTGCACGCCTCATAATAGAATACGATGGAGCTTCCTTTGAGCAGCATTCTCAATGCCGTATACGATGTGCCCGTGACGAAGTCATTGCGTGTGTTCAGACGTAAAACCGGTGCCATTAACAATGTACTTGAAACGACTTGTAGAAAAACTCTGTTAAACGTAATGTTGTTTATGTACTGTAAGTGTTGAGGAGATGAATAGTCTTCGTGATAGTTGAGAATTGGAGCGAGGATCGTTATAAAATACCTGCAGGTGTAGGTACAAGAAGAGAACAGATTAGTGATACCCCCCTCATATGCCATTGTTTGTACGTTGTGTATAAGTATCGATCAGCCATGCATTGATATACGATTGGTGTGGAAGAATGCATGTGATAATAACGTTCTTGTCCCCACGCGAAACCGTTTCATCTTCGACAGAATGTTTGAAATCATCGATTTCCGCAAGCTAAAGCCTATATTAGACGCACGTGTTACGGATATGCTTTATTGCTTTATTTTGATACGGTTCTTGAATACGCATACACCGCTCTGCTCGACGGGTTTACCGAGTGTAGGAATGAACAAGGCGAGAATGGTATGGAACTGGATGCTTATTTAAAAGGTTTAGACTCTTCGAAATATCATGAACTTTGGTACAAAGGACTTGAGTGGTACATGGCAGAGTTCGCCTACACTGTTCACCCTGAAGAACTGTTTCTTTATATAATGAGCAGCGCTCTCTCTCTCTCTCTCTCTCTCTCTCTCTCTCTCTCTCTCTCTCTCTTCTCTCAAAGAAGGGGCCGATAGAGAAGGGTGGGAAGTGGCCGATAAAGAAAAAGGGTGGGAAGGGGCCCACTGATGGCCCAAAGAAACCGGAGGATGGAGCTGCCGGTCGGGGTGGGTCGGGTGGTGTAAGTGCGGCTGAGTCGATGGGTGGCGACGGGTATCGAAAGGTATCTGGCAAGAAGTCTGCGAAGCCGAGACCTGAGACCCCGGTGGCTGCTGTCAGGACCTCCAACCGCTTTAGTCTCCTCTGCGCCAAGGAGGAAGACACCGTTTTGATTGGGGACTCGCAGATCAGGGGCCAGGAGAAGCACTTTGCTTCTGCAAACCGAGACAGGAGGAAGGTAAGGTGCTTACCCGGTCGGGGAACGGCGCATTTAAGGAAGGAATTAGAGAAGCTGCGCGTGGCTAGTCGGAGAACTGCTATCGTTGTCCACGCTGGTGGCAACGACCTGTTCCTCAAAGGCGGTAAGGTAGGTTCGACAGAAGGGATCATCACCGAAATCATGTCTCTCGCGGATGATCTAAAACTGAAGACAGACAGGGGAATGTTGATGGGTATTTTACCGCGGATGAATGCCAGTGACCACGCGCTCAGTAAGGTTATTGGCATCAACGAGAGGGTGCAAGACTTGTGCGTCCCACTGGGCGTGAGGTTTGTTGACCTGTTCGACGCGTTTTCGGGTAGGTGGGACCTGTATCAGAGGGATGATGTCCACCTCAATGTCAAGGGTAAAGGTGTGCTAGGCACGCTGCTTGACCGGCCCCTATACCGTATGGTGAGGTCAAGCCCGGGGATTAATGATGGGCCCCCACCGGGGAGAGATGATGTTGAGCCGGTGGCGGACGTACCTTCAACTGAAGGGTGTGTCCATGTACAGGTGGGTGACCCTCCTTCCCCGCTAAGGGGGGCTCAGCCTCCTGCGAAGTTGCCCCCTCGTTGGTGAGGGAGTCTTCAACTCCCAACAGCCCTGGCTGTTCGGGAAACGGGTCGTGCTAGGGGGCGGTCAGAATAGGGAAGGCTCTCTCCGTGCAGTGCTTTTTAATGCTAGGTCAATTAGAAATAAGTTTTGCGAGCTACGGGCGCTCTTAGCATCAGAATACCAGGATATCGTTGGTATCACCGAGTCCTGGATTCATACTGATCGTAGGGACTACGTTGTGGAGTTCGAGATTCCCGGGTATAGAATGTTTCACAAGGACCGCTCCCGTGGGGAGGGGGGAGGGGAACTAATATATGTGAGGGACACGTTGAGTCCGGTTGACTGCCAGTTCCGATCAGAACGGGAGCTGCTCGGCGTCGATCTGAACGTGGGAGGGACGAACTATAGGTTAATCTTGGTGTACAGACCTCCGCATCTCCTCCTCGAGGAGGATACAGCCCTGTACACCGAACTCCGTAGCCTGCTATGGGACAGGGTGTGTAATTTTAAGAGAATTCAACTGTCGCGGCATAAAGTGGGAAGACAGGACTGCTGATGTCGAAGGGAGTAGGCTAGTTGACTTTGCTGATGAGGACTTCCCCACTCAGTGGGTCAATGGGCCTACACCAGGCGAAAGCGTTTTAGACTTAGTATTCACGACCGAAGACAACCTCGTCACTGGCCTCACCTTTGACGAATCGTCCGGCGGGAGTGATCACGGTCTGATTAGGTTCTGTGTGCGCGTCCCTCGGGTGAAGCGCAGTGAATCTAGAGGCAGTAAGTAAGCTCGATCTACGACGGGCAGACTTTGTTGGCCTCCGGGATAGGGTAGATGAGATGAGGTTAGAGGTCGGTAGCGATGTTGAGGAAGTGTGGAGTGCATTCCGGAACCAGTTTATGGTGCTGCAGTCTGCTGCCCTTCCCTCAAAACCGGTCACCCCTGCTTCAACGCAGCTTAAGTGGTTCAGTCGTGACATCGCTTCGGCTATCCAAAATAGGAAAGCTGCGTATAGGAGGGCAAAGGCCAATCGTTCCAATGAGAACACTGAGGCGTGTGTCCGCCTGTGCAGAGAAGTGAAAGCGAAGGTTAGGCTGGCGAAACGTAACAAAGAACTACGGGTGGCAAGCCTCTGCAAGGGGAACCCTAAGGAGTTCTTCAGCTAATGTGCTGAATGAATACTTTGCGGGAGTGTTCACCAGGGAGGACACCCGCGTCATCCCCGAGCCAGGCGTGAGGCACGAAGGTGCTGGCCTGGATAGTGTTCGGTGTACCGCGACAGTCGTTGCCGATAGAATAGACAAACTGAGTGCGTGTAAGGCTCCTGGGCCAGACCAGCTCCTCCCCAGACTGTTGCGGGATATGCGCGACCATGTGGCTCCCCACCTGGCTACAGCTTTCAACAAATCGTTGGAGACGGGCCAGGTGCCTGGTGACTAGAGGGAAGCCAATGTGACCCTTATCTTTAAGAAAGGGGATCATGAAAGTCCAGGAAACTATCGTCCCATTAGTCTTACTTCGGTTGTAGGTAAATTATTAGAGGGGATAATAGCGGATAGGATCGTGGACCATTTGGATTCCTACAAGCTGCTTGGGGACTCCCAACATGGGTTTAGACGGCATAGGTCGTGTCTCACCAACTTGCTCGAGTTTTTCCACGTCAGGTTGGGTGAGTATGATAAGAGTAGGGCGATTGATATACTTTATCTCGACTTTGAGAAAGCCTTTGATAAGGTACCTCACCGCCGGCGAATGGCCAAAGTGCGCGCGCTGGGTATCGGTGGGGAAGTAGGTAAGTGGTTTGAAAACTGTCTGAAGAATAGGCGGCAGAGAGTTGTAATTAAATAGGCTAGTTCGGGTTGTGCCTCGGTCACTAGCGTGGTTCCTCAGGGTTCCGTTTTGGGGCCATTGTTGTTTATCATTTACATAAATGATATCGACGGTGGCATCGTCAGTCGGATCGCCAAATTCGCTGATGACACCAAGCTTGGGGCCAATGTTGGGACGCCCGAGACGATCGAGCAACTGCGTGCGGGCCTACGTAGGATAGGAGAGTGGTCCGAAAAATGGCAAATGCCGTTTAACTTGGGTAAATGCAAGGTGATGCACATTGGCTACGCCAATCCCAAGTCGGACTATTCCATGTTGGGGAGTAATATCGAGGCCACTGATTTGGAAAAGGACTTGGGTGTGCTAATTAGCAGCGACATTAAGTTTACCAAACAGTGCGTAGAGGTGGAAAAGAAAGCCCAGAAGTTCTTGGATTATATCAGGAGGCAATTTCGATTTCGGAACAAGGAGATTGTGCTCTCCCTGTACAATTCTCTGGTTCGGCCGCACCTAGAGTATGTTGTGCAGTTCTGGTCGCCCACCCTCAGGAAAGATATTGAGAGGCTGGAGCGAGTGCAGGCGAGGGCCACAAAGTTAATCCCTTCCGTTAGGCATATGGGCTACAATCGACGATTACGCGCCCTGAACTTGTTTTCGCTGGAAACTCGGAGGATGCGCGGTCAACTCATCGAGGTTTTCAAGTTCTTACGCGGGTTCAATAATGTCGATTTTAGAAGCATGTTTAGTTTAAATGATAACCCAACTCACAACAATGGTTGGAAGTTGGATTTGAAACGGTTTGGGACTAGTGTATGTGGGAAATACTTTACGTATAAGATCTGTGACAGGTGGAACAGGCTACCTTCAGAAGTTGTGAACAGTTCCTCTGTGGATCTGTTCAAGAAAAGGTTAGACAGAATCTTGCACACTATTTGAAGGTGACAGAATTTTTGCCTGGCACCCGTTGCCATTGGTACCTCCTCGGTATGGGCCGCAAGGACTTTTGAGGTACTGCTTTTCCTTGTAACTCTCTCTCTCTCTCTCTCTCTCTCTCTCTCTCTCTCTCTCTCTCTTCTAAGCTAGGTATACCCGTTTGGCCCTGTTTGGGGGATGATGCCGTCCCAACTTCTTCCCCAAAGTCTCTTCTCTCTCTTTTAGGTGGACTCCCCCAGCTTGTTGCAGCTGGGGTAATTCCCCCTCTTTTTTTGGCACCTTGGAGGGGGTGGGGCACTTTGCAAAAAGGGGGATTGGGTGTGTGGCACTCATTTGATCAACATTGCAAGTGCATATGCAGTTATGCACTCTACCATTTTTCGGCTATACTACTCGGGTACACAGAAGCGGAGGGGGTCATTCAATGTCATGTCTTTTTCTGTACATAGCACGTCAGCAGTCATGCATAGATGGTTACGATGTATAGGAAAAGAAGAAAGGTAACAACTCCCCACTACACCAAATCGTAGAAATGAGGCAAATATATATATTATATATATATATATATATATATATACAGGGTGACCCGTTTGGGTATGGATAAAATAAAATTGATGTAAAATGGAAACAGTAACATTGTATAGTTTAATATTTGGCAAATAATTCCCACAAAGATGGTACATTGTGACAAACCTAATTAGTCTTCAATATGACCCACCTTTTCGGACACGACAGAGATCAAACGAGACGTTAATTCTTACGATCACCTGCATGTGGTTTAGTGATAGACCCCGTTTCTTTAAATATGTGGTACCACTGCAGTATGGAATCGTATTTAGGAGCTTTTCGAACACCATACACACGGCGAAACTCACGTTGTACCGCTGTCACACTTTCAAACTTAGCAAACCAAATGACACGAAATCGGCACGAAATTTAACTTTTTTTCAGAATATGGATAAAATTTCCAAAATAAGGCAAACTAAATTAATAAACAATTTAGGTATAAAATACAAGAAAAGTTATAAGTAAGGGTAATAATTTGGTAATAATGGGATGAATGATACACACCTGAGAAATGAAAAATATAAAAAGATTAAACGAAGATAATAGTATATAAAGTAAATAGGGCTACTTAGAACTTTAAGAAATAGTATGTTGTTTACTTCAAGAACATCAAAAATTTTATGTTTAAATAACTAATTTAAATTTTCAGAGGTTATTTTTGCATCATAAGTGGCTTACATATTGAAACATTTTTCCAGAGTAAATTTCAGTAATATGGATGCAAAATGCCGGAGTGGGTACAGGGGTGGCACTGAGGGGAAGGATTGGGTCATGGGATTAGCACTGAGGGGAGAGGGTGAGAGTGGCACTCAAAAGTTTAAAAAAAATCCCTTTAATCTCCCTAGGGAGATATTAGTGTTTCTACTCCGTTAATGGGTTTTTAATCCCCGAAAGAATGATAGGTATTTTATTTTTACCTAAAAATTATATAGATATTAATATATATATATATATATATATATATATATATATATATATATATATTAGGGTGTTTCACGGCAATAGGGTCAAAATTTCATACGGTTCAGATTGCCTCAATACCTCTTGCCCGAAATCCATTTAGAATAAAAGTAAATCCAGCCAAGTTTCAATAAGTTTCAACAATATTTACAGGTTGCGCTCTGTACCAACTTTATTTGACATGGATGAAACCATAAACAATCTCACACTATTACAGCACAAGAAAAGCGGCAATTTTATGAGCCGGTTATGTACAAACTGGAAGCCAATCAGCATAGAGTTTACCATATAAGGAGCGGAACTTGCAAATATCATCCGATTTTGCTGAAATTTGGCGAGAGTTAGACAGAAAATGAATAAGAGTGTTGAAAGTCTGGTGCTGCGTGCTCTCCTTAAAGAAGTAGGCATGCAGTTAGAGAGTTCAGAAGAGCAGTGTCCGTTATAATAGCGATAGTAAAGAGAGAGTGAGGCAACATTGCGGCGAAGAGAGAGAGATTGAAGCCAATCAGTAAGAGACGGGGAATTGATGAGACGAAAAGCCTTTGATTCCACCCGGTCAAGTACGGTTGTGTGGATTGAGCCACCCCATACATGAGAAGCATACGCCATACAGGGGGCGGACAAGACCCCTGTACACGTGTACAGAGGTACAGAGATAGCAACTGAGTCGGGGTGAAGAAACTGCGAAGGCGGTACAGCATACATAATCTCTTAGAAGCTGTTTGGGAAAGAGAGTATATGTGATCTTTCCAAGAAAGATCACGACAAAAGGAAACGCCAAGAATGTTAAAAGAAGAAGAAGAATCGAGTTGTGTGTTGTTAAAGGTAAAGGGATAGTCATGTGGAAGATTGTGACGAGTAGACAGATGGAGAAACTGAGTTTCTGAGGCATTAAAGGCCACAAGGTTTTCTCTGTTCCAATCAAAGATAGCAGAAAGATCAAACGTCAGGTGTTCCAAAGCCGTCCCACGCGAATCATGGAGTGATTGTTGAGAGGGACGGTTTGTGAAGAGGGTGGAGAATTGAAGAGTTGAATCATCGGCATAGGAGTGAATAGGACAGGAAGTACGAATTAAAACATCACTAATAAATAAAAGGAAAAGAGTGGGTGAACATCACTGTTGATAGCTTTTGGGAAGAATAATGGCCAACTACAACCAAAGCTCTTGATCGGCCAGAAAGGAAATTAGAGGATGAAGGCACAGATAAAAGGATAGAAACCGAATTAGGGCAGTTTCGAAATTAAAGATTTGTGCTAAAAGCTTTCGATATGTCTAGCACCCCAGTCGGAATATTGCTAGGCGGAATATTGCCAGGCGGAAAACTGCCAGGCGGAAAATTGCCAGTGGGGAAAATTGCCAGTGAGAATATTGCCAGGCGGAAAATTGCCAGTGACAAAAATATGTAAAAATTTAGAAAGTAAGAAATAAAGTAATTGAGAAAAAGGACGTGTGTGTGTGTGTGTGTGTAAAATTACTGGGCCCGAAGGCCCCAGCACCGCGATTAAACTATAATATATATATATATATATATATCGAAACCTATGGTAAAATTATTGAATACCCGGTTAGGTTCATTGAATGCCAGGTTTGGTCGTCTGTACGCCCTTGACGATTGGTTAGGTTAAGTCGTGATATTTTCGTTAGCTTTAACGAAAAGGCTTTAGCTCAGACCAAGAAATTGCACTTCGAAAGAGGGGAAGAGAGACATACTGCCAAAAAGTACAAAAATATCAATGACAGATTGGAGAAAGTCATCCGTCAGTATAATGAAGAAGATAAATTGACATTTCTTCGATCTATTGCTTATAATCTTCATACTTTTTGAGGCTTTCCTTTCCTTAACAAGTTTTAGCATTTTAAAATTTTAAATAATAATATTTTAATAAATAAATCCTTTTTTGTGAATTTTACTTTTTTTTCTCACTGGCAATATTCGGCTGGCAATATTCTCACTGGCAATTTTCCCCCTGGCAATTTTCCGGCTGGCAATTTTCCGCCTGGAAATTTTCCGGCTGGCAATGTTCCTACTTCCGTCTAGCACAACAGCAAAAGTTTCACCGAAGTCACGAAGGAGGTGACCAGAGTCGAGAGATATGCAAGAAGATCGCCAGTCGAGCGTCACTTGCAGAACCCATCTGAAAGAATTATGAGAAGAGAGGTGTTTAAGAATCTTCCTATTGAGGATAAATTCAAAACTTAGAAAGGCAAGAAATCAAGCCAGTTGGACGATAGTTGGAGGGTTGGAGCGCGTCACCCTTCGTTCGGACAGGCTGAATGAAAGCAAACTTCCAACAGGAAGGAAGAGTACCAGATGAAAGACAAAGATGAAAGAGTTTTGCCTTGGCATCGTGTCACTACTGAAGAACAGTGGTAAGAACAACAGGAGGAACACCATTAGGACCCTATTTCTAGAGCTGAGCCCAGATAGGACAGAAAGAACATCTTTGGAAGGGATTCTAATTTCAGACATAATAAAGTCAGAGGGAGGAGATGGAGAAACAGCACCAGAATCGTCCATGGTTGAGTTCGAAGCGAAAGTTTGAACGAAGAGTTCAGTTTTGTCAGAAGAAATGACAACTGATCCGTCGGAATGGAAAAGAGGAAGAAAAGAAGAGGAAGTAAGTTGTTGAAGAGATTCTTAGCTAGATGCCAGAAAGAGCGAGAAGATTAGAATTGGATACGTTTTCACATTTTTGTCTGATGAAAGAATTTTTGGCAAGTCGAAGAACAGATTTTGCACGATTCCGAGCAAAAGGAGATAGAAAGGGGATAGAATGTATTTCACTTTAGAAGTGAGGTAGTCAAAGAATTTTAGATAGTCGTAGGATTAGGAGAAAGGTAAATAGTTCAGATGTATTTAGTTTGAGATTAGCATGTTAGCCGTAGCCAGAGGGTGTGGAATTCGGGAAGATTGAGTTCGGGAATGGAGAACAAGTAATATACACAACATCCATCTTTGGAGTGAAACTGAGTATAGAGAAAGTAAAGAGGGTACAGAAAAGGAGTGTTGTTGTCAGTCGTCCCAGACACCTGAGTTTCAGTGAGGAACAGAAGATGAGGTTTTTAGGAGGAGAGGTGGTGTTCACATATTCAAAAATTTGAGAAAAGGCCATGAATGTTGCAGAAAATTAATGAAAGTGAATCAGGCAGAGGCCGAGAACATCTCGAATGGGCGGTAGCAGATGTTTTTTAATAAAGAATTTCTCCTGAATCTAAATATGTAATTATTTTTATTAAAAATTGAAGAACAAAAAAGTTACAGATGTTTAAATTATAATTATTATTTTCGAGACTCATGTGCGATATTTTCTAATATTTAACCGACTGTTTTGAATACTTATGTTTAGTGTTGATATTGAAGCATAAATGTTGTAATTATTAGTTAATTCAAAAATTACAAATTCCATGGTTAAATGACACTTTATCTAAGATGTTCGACGTCTTCAGAACGTTGTTTTTGTAAGTTTTGCACAGTGCCGTCGGTTTCAAACTTATCTCGTATACGTGAAAAAATATTAGAAAATATCGCACATGAAGTCTCGAAAATAATAATTATAATTTAAACATCTGTAACTTTTTTATTTTTCAATTTTTAATACAAATAATTACATATTTAGATTCAGGAGAAAATTCTTTATTAAAAAACATATAAAAAGTAATATATTTATTATCCTCATAGTTGGTAGTATCGAACAAAGTGGGTATACATTTCTTTGGGACACGCTGTATATAAGATGTATTTTAAAAAGCTATTTGCTGGGCTGTAAATAAATAATTTTTAGTAAATAATAAATACCTAAGCGGGCGAATTGAAATTAGCTCGTGGGCGAAATTTCGCCCGCGGGCGAGGGTTTCCCCACCCCTGTTCTAGAGGATCACTCAGTGGAACGCCTCCATCTCCTCCATCTCCACCATCTCCTCCGTCACCACCCTCACCGGTTGATGATCGACGCACGGACCTTACATACCGGCCGCAAATGCATCAACCACGTGAACTAGAACCTTCACGAAAAAAACGAACACACTCAGAATCCGAGCTTAATGTTCGACCCCCACTACACCTTAGCGAGGCCGACCACTCCGCACACAAACACAAACATCTACACGACCACCAACAGGTCCGTATACTTTAAGACGTAGATATGAATAAAATTGTTCCCCTATAATTTTGAGATTACAATTAACAACTCGTACCCCCTTTCTGTCTGAAACTATCAGGTCATCCCATAAGTAATGTCGTTTTTTTAGATCGGAATTTAAGGACAAAAAGAAGAAAAACTCAACTGAAACTTTTTAATCTAGTATTATTTTCTATCGGAATCAATGACACTCTGCAAACGTCCTACAAGCTTTTCAATGCCATGTTTATAAAATTCAGGCGGTTTTGAGGCAAAAAACGTACAAAGAATGGTGTGCGGGTCATCTAAAGAAGTATACTGTTTACTGTTTCAAGATAGTTTTGCAGACTCCTGAAGAGATGATAATCTGAAGGCGCAAGGTCTGGAGAATATGGAGGATGTGGAAGTTTTTCCCACCAAAGCTCCTCAATTTTTGCAGAAGTGATCCGAGCGGTATGAGGACGTGCGTTGTCGTGGTGGAACACGATTCCTTTCCGATTAACCAAACAAGGTCTCTTTTCTTTTAGTGCAGTGTTCAATCGATCCAGTTGTTGACAGTAGACTTAAGCGGTGATTGTTTGGTTGTGTGGTAAGGTTTCAAAGTGTATTACACCACCTTTATCCCACCAAACACTAAGCAACACCTTCCGAGGATGAAGATTTGGTTTTGGCTGTGGTGTCGCTGGTTCTCCGGCACAAACCCACTGTCGACGGCGCTTAACATTCTGGTACAGTATCCACTTTTCATTACCAGTCACTAAACGGTCCAAAAACGGATCTTGGAGTTCACGGGAATGAAGAGCTGTGCTAATGTTTACCCGCACCCTCAGATTGTCGACCGACAATTCATGTGGCACCCATTTTCCTAACTTAGGCACTTTCCCGAGTTGTTGCAAATGTCGATGGATGGTGGGGGTTGGGTACGATTCGATGTGGCCGACTCGATGCGACCCAACTCGATGTGGCCGACTCGATGTCAGGACAACTCGATGTCAAGCCAAGTCGATGCCAGGCCAAGTCGATGCCAAACAGTGTTGTAGTCGAGTCTGAAGCCAAGACCGAGGCCGAGTTCAATAATTACCTTACCTACCTAACCTTACCTAACCTAACCTACCTTACCTAACCTTACCTTACCTAACCTTACCTAACCTAACCTTACCTACCTAACCTTACCTAACCTAACCTTACCTACCCTACCTACCCTACCTTACCTAACCTACCTAACCTAACCTAACCTTACCTAACCTACCTACCCTACCTTACCCTACCTTACCTTACCTTACCTAACCTACCTAACCTAACCTACCTACCCTACCTTACCTAACCTTACCTACCCTACCTACCCTACCTTACCTACCTTACCTAGCCTTAATTATTTTTTATGCTTTACTTTTTCTTCTTAAACTACCCTTAAAAGATAAAAAGCACAATATGCTTCGACTTGGCCTGGCATCGACTTGGCCTGGCATCGACTTGGCTTGACATCGAGTTGTCCTGACATCGAGTCGGCCACATCGAGTTGGGTCGCATCGAGTCGGCCACGTCGAATTGTCCCATCCCGGGATGGTGGACGGCGATGAATTGAGTTTCTGGGCCAATTCTTCGACAGTTGTTGAACAGTCTTCTTCACGTGCGGCTAACAGCAGGTCATCATCAAACTCAGCAGGGCGTCCAAAGCGTGCTGCATCTGTCAAACAGCAGTCACCATTCCTAAACTTTTGAAACCATCTTTGACATTTCCTCACATGCAGAATAGCATTGCCATAAACGTCCTGAATGTTTCGCGTTGCTTCAGTAGCACTATTCCCTTTTTTTAACTCGTAAAGCATTATATGCCTGATATGCTCTTCTGATATCGCCATGTTTATGAGGGGTTCACATAAAGCAAAACACACGTCTTCACTGGTCAAGGTCTGTAAAGTATGTAGCGAGACACGATAGATCTCCTCTTAGATATAGCCTTCGGAAAATTTATGCTTAAGCTTAAACTGAGTAGGACTAGTTTAAACTTAATCTATCGTAAAAAACGACATTACTTATGGGATGACCTGATAAATTCAAACCGACTATAGAAATCTTGAATTCCGCAATGAAACCGGTGACAATCCTATCCGGACTTCATGCCCCTAAATGGAATGATCAATTGAGTCGTTTTTAAAATTTCGGATGATAACCAGAATAACCTTTTACAAATACTGCAACCACCAGTAACAACTATTTTTCAACATCTGCTGTCAGTATTATCATTGTGTGTGCTATTATCCTCGGTATATTTGTAGTGAAAAGACTATTCTCGCAATGGTAAAGATCAATAAAACATTGTGCTTTGTCAAACTACTTATGCACGGCCAAGAGTGCGTCCTCGTACTGCCTGAACTAGACTTAATCACCCCGACTTATATTGTGTATATAAATCTGTATTATAAAAACCATTAGTTATCATCTAGTTAGAATTAGTTACGATGTTATATTATTGTATTAATATCATTCTGGAGGGGAGAGCCCTGTAAAAATGAACAACGAATAATTCTTATATTCATATATTTATATATTCTTATATTCTTATATTTATTTTTGCATATAGAGTCCAAACTCACATAACGCTGACGCAAATTCGGATAAAAAAAATTATTTTCTATTTTTTTTTGCTGAATAATTAATGAATTATTTCTTTTTAAATTACTAAATCATTTTTCTAGATTTAGCTTAATAATGTAATCGTGTTAAATTCTGCAATGTTCATTTTCTTTATACATTCTCTCTTCGTTGTAAAAGATGAAGTCATGTCTTGCTTAACATGTAATTTTAAATTTTAAGCATTTAATTTTCTCTCATATGCATGTTTAATTGTAATATCATAATAAAATGCATATTTCAATTTCCATTTTTAGTTAACTCGGCCGATCATGATAACATCAGATCTGTTAATATACGGTTTAAAATAAAAATATGGCTTCATCTTCAAATATCTTGCTTATCTGTCTAGACATTGCTCCAGCTAAAATATTTACCTTATCTTTAAATATTTTGCGAAATAATTCAGCCTATTCGTGGAAATAAACTCTGTCTATTAGAGTGGGTTTTTATTCTATTTTGACCTTCACGTAAAAAAGTGAAGTTTTTTGCATTAACAATGATGTCATTAAATTTTATGTATATAAACATGTAGAATTTCTCCAGTGTTCATTCTGATTCTGATTTGTCTGATCTGACTTAGAGGCTGTAACATTTTAGCAGTAAACTACAATAGGAGAATATCTTTGTCGTCTCCTTCGAGCCTTGTTTTCTTCAGAAAACTTAATCTTAAAATAAAGAAAAATAATTTCCCGATACGCTACAAGAAGAATCGAAGGACCCTTAGAGAATTTAATAAGCTTCACAGAATCCTCCGATCCCTTACAAGAAGAAATCGGAGAGTAGTATAAGAGAAACTACTGCGATTCCCTATAGGGTACCAGCTACCACCTTACCAGAACTCCCGTCAACTTCGAACCGCCCAAGGCCATAGACGGAGGGGTTAACAACTGGCGACCTCTGCAACCAGGATTCCAGTCTTCTAGACCCTGGAACTAGAACCAACATTCACGTAATTGTGGCTACTTCAGTTGACCGTATAATTAATGCAAAGAAGGACGCTTGTTAGAAGCACGTCCGCACAAAAGGAAGAGAAAACGAGCAATGAAAAATGAGGCACCTTCCAGGAATCGAGCCCGGGCTCATCCGATTGCCGGTCAGATATGCTAACCATTACACCAAGAGCCCCCATGAATCAAACCTCGTAATTCTCCCACGTACGAGCGGAATCAAATGCCCTTTGAAGAGGCACCTATTAATGCCGTGTGTGTGTGTGTGTGTGTGTGTGTGTGTGTGTGTGTATATTTTTTTTTTAATGCAAACGACACAGTATCAGGGCCGTAACTAGGGTTTAGAAATTAGTGAGGTCCAGATTTTTTTCGAGCGCGGCGGGACGAGCAAAATTCAGACCAAAATGACATCTACAAACACAACCCAAGCTATACACTAAACACAAAACCCTTGTCTATAATTAAATACTGTACAAAGGGACCTGTTAGCAAAAATACTTTTATTAAAGCTGCACGGAGAACGGTTCAGTCTCTTTTTTTTTTTTTTAGGAAATAATTACCGAGGTCCGGACCTCGGTGACCTCATAGGTAGTTACGGCCATGCACAGTATAATTAATACAAATAACGACTCTTGTTAGAAGTGTGTCCGCACAAGAGGAGAAGATGAACAATGAAAAATGAGGCACCTCCCAGGAATCGAACCCGGGATCATCCGACTGCCGGTCGGATATGCTATCCATTACACTAAGAGCCCCCATGAATCAAACCTCGTAATTCTCCCACGTACGAGCGGAATCAAATGCCCTTTGAGTATATATATATATATATATATATATATATCAAAACTATTGACTTCTCCTTAGGGAACCGGAGCTTACAGATGAAAAGAAGGATCAACACAACGGCAAACATTTTCATTTATTTGTACATCAGACGTTTCGACAAATCTTTTGTCATCATCAGTGAGTTAAGTCTTAAAACCTTAAAACAAAATTGAAAAGTGAAAGTTACATCAATACAATATTAAGACCATTAAAATTAAAACCTTAAAGCAAAATGAAAATTGCATCAATACAAAATTAAAAACATTTAAATTTCATCACTATAAAAACTAAAATTAAATTAAATTTCATCACTATAAAAACTAAAATTAAATTACCTCAATAGGTAAATACACAATGTTTACATCCACCTCCATACTTGGCAAAGTCTAAGTGAACACTAGGTGGTCAGAGGATTAGGAAGGGTATATCTGTGAAACACGGTTGGTTGTCAAAAGAGTCGTAATTTGTAGGATGAGCTATTATTATTAAGGGAGGGTTTGTTTCTATAGATGTACAAAGATTCTAAAATTCGGAGTTCTGTAAGGTTATTGGATCTAGTTAAAATTTCAAACTGAGTTTTGTGAAGGGGATGGTCGTTTTCATCACTGTGGTTTCTAATTGCGGATTGTGGAGGGCTACTGAGGGGACGGTTGGTACGGACTGACAAGCCCAAATGTTGAGAAGGCGCACCTCCAGTTGGAGTTGAGTGCTGCCAATATACGCAGCCTTACAGCTGTCGCACGTGTATTTGTAAACAACATTGGGGCATACAGTTTTGGGGAATTCATCTTTGAACTTTAAAAAATTTGATAATTTAAGTGGGTTGACGAAGGCGAATCTAAAATTTATTTGGGGATAACTAGACTTGAGTAGTTTGGACAATTCACCTCGAATACGCAATGATAAATAACCATAAAAAGGTAATTTAATATATCTGGTTTCTTTTTGTACTGTAGTTACGGGGAGTTTAGTATCAAAAGTGTTATTTAAAAATTTCTTTAATTGGTTATCGAATAGATGAGAAGGGTAGTAATTGTTAATAAAGTACTGTTTTAAAAATTTAAATTCTTCGTTTAACGAAAAGTAATCCGAACAAATACGGTAACTTCTTGTTAATAATGTTACTATAGCACTAATCTTATATTTATAAAACATACAACTTAAATAATTGGTTCCCAAGCCAGTAAAAGTTTGTTTCCGAAATAGTGAAGTATGGAACTTATTATGGGCCCGTTTAACTAAAACATCCAGGAAAGGTAAACTATTATTTGTTTCGTTTTCACACGTGTACTTAATATTACTATGTTGTTTATTAAGATAATCAAGAAAAAGTTTCACGTGTGAAGGATGGTTAAATATTAAGAAAGTGTCATCCACGTATCTTCTGTAATATATGGGTTTAAAACTACTAGGACAATTTTTCAACCAAATTTCTTCGTAATGGCAAAGAAATGCATTTGCTAGTGTTGGGCTTAACGGGGAACCCATAGCTACCCCATCAATTTGGCTGTAAAGGTTGCTATTAAATAAGAAAAGATTATCAAAACACACTATTTCGAGAAGGTTTTTAAATTGAGTCTGAGTGAGGCCATTAATAAGAGTATTATCAGTAGTGAATAACTTATTTAGTATGATATTTAATGTTTCTTTTAACGGGACATTAGTAAACAATGATGAGACATCAAAACTGGCCATAGTAAGAGAATCGGCATGATTGATCTCTTTTATCTCTTTAGCAAAATCAAACGAGTTGTTAATAGAATAATCATTAAAGGTGAGTTTTGAAAGCAAGGGAACGAAGAATTTGGCTAAGTTATAATTGAATGTACCACATGCCGAAAGAATAGGTCTTAGTGGGAAATTTGGCTTGTGGACTTTAGGTAAACCATATAGAATTCCTGGATTAGAACCAGAAGCAAATAAAAAATTGTATGTATTGTCAGCAATAATATTACTATTTTTTAATTTACGCAAACACCTATTAAGTTTATCTTCGAGTTTTAGTAATTTAGACAGAACATTCTCTTTTACCCTTTTAAATTTAGACGTATCCGACAAAATTGTCTCCATTCTATTTATGTAAACTGTTGAATCAATCAGCACTACTCCTTTACCCTTATCCGGTTTTGTAATGATGACAGAGTTATCCTTTTTCAAATTATTAAGAATTTTAAAATCTTGCTTATTAAAGAGGGGAGAAAACACCATTATGGGGTTTAAAATTGTAAAAATTCTTAAAAGAGATGCTCTCCACTTGTTTTACCAAGTTATGAAACGAGAAATTTGGTCGGATCTCACAATTCTTAATATTCATGAGAAGATTTTCAAAGCCAGAGAAAAATTTATAAAAATTTAGTTTATAATGAGGTAGATCAAAATTTAAGCCTAACGACAATATTTCTTTCTCTCTAATACTTAAAACTTTATTAGAGAAATTACAAATAAAATTATCTGGATTATTAAAAAACGACTGAGTGATTCCCAATTTTTCCAATTTGGCAGCATGTATCCTTTTATGTCTGTTGACAGTTTTATCACAGCAAGTTTGAAATTTAGTAACTAAACAATGATAAGGACCGTGAGCGGGAAAGTCGGTCCTTTTCTCAGTGAGGACCGAAATGAGGAGCGACGGTCCATTTTTAAGCAATTCCGGACGGTCTTTTTTACTGATTTTAGTGTGTTTAGTGATTATTTGAAGTTCTAAAGAAGATGGATCGTTTCCTCCAGAAGACTCAGAAAGAGACTGAGACTGAACTGAAACTTGTTTCAACACCTGGAGGAGACGAAGAATCTACTGATGTTAGTGCTTCAACTTCAAGTCAAGCAACTGGAGCTCCTAGCGGAAGAACTGAACCCGGCAATCCCTGGCCGTACCTGGAAAAATACTTTGAATACCTGGGCCCCAAGGGTGAGCAGAACCTGGAGTACAAGTGCTTGCTGTGCCTGCCGAACAAGGACATCCTCTCGACAAGCAACAAGACCAAAACAACCTCAAGCGACATGTCTCCAGGCGCCACCCTCACGTCCAGAACCAGTTCGACCAGTTCATCAAGGACGGGGTGGAGCTCCAGAAAAAGAAGAAGCGGCGAGGAGACCCTCATGAGCGCCCCGACGACAAGAGGCAGAGGACCATGGTTCAGCCGACTATACGGGAGGCCATGGCTGGACCGTCCAGAGTCACTAAGGCTCTCTTTGAAGAGAAGGTCAGTAAACTCAATTAAAAATCTTACAACTTTGTCTAGAAGTATTTATAATCATTAAATTACACTCAAATGTCAGTCAGTTATGATGAAACGTAACAAACTTTTATTTCTTTTTAATTAGTTGATCACCTTATTTGTGGGCAATGTTGCCTCTCGACGTCGTCGACTCCGATTCGTGGAAGGACTTTGTGGAGAGGCTCTTCTCTTTGGGGAAGAACGTCCTCAAGCCGAAAAGGTCAGGGCTCAGTAACAGCCATTTTGAAATGCTAGTCTTCTTGAAGGGAAACTCAAGCATTTAACTTAATAACTTTTTTTCATCATTTATGTATTGTATTAATTATAATTTACGTTAATAAAATTAAAGATTTCCGGTGTCTTTAATTTCATTTTTCATTTTAATCAAATTTTTCACTTATATTATATATAAGGACCGAGGACCGAGTCGTTCCTAGGTCATATCTTCAGAAAGGACCGGGACCGTCGGTCCAGTTTGAGGCAAGGACCGGGACCGGGACCGTCGGTCCTTTTTGAGGCCCGGGTGCCCACCTTTATATATATATATATATATTTTTTTTTTTTTTTAACTGCAAACGACACAGTATAATTAATACAAAGAACGACGCTTGGTGGAAGAGTGTCCGCTCGTCCGTGGGAGAATTACGAGGTTTGATTCATGGAGGCTCTTGGTGTAATGGTTGGCATATCTGACCGGCAATCGGATGATCCTGGGTTCGATTCCTGGGAGGTGCCTCATTTTTCATTGTTCGTTTTCTCCTCCTCTTGTGCGGACACTCTTCTAACAAGCGTCGTTCTTTGCAATAATATATATATATATATATATATATATATATATATATATATATATATATGCGAAAACTTGGGGTTCTCCCTTCCGGAAGACTCCGGTCATCCTGCAATTCATGTTCCCATATCTGGTCCTGATGGCGTTTAATAGAACGACCATCTTCTAGTTGGCACTTAAAGGAAACAGGGCCCTTTCTCTCCTGCACAGTTGCAGGAACCCATTTTGGTCCAGCCCCATAGTTGCGAATCATAACTGGATCATTAGGTTGCGCTTCCATAACTCTCCTTTTTTTAGTGTCGTGGTACAACTTCTGTTTTTCCTGATGGCATAAAACTCGTTGTTGTAACGTTTCGTTTGGACGTAACAGATCGAAAACTGAACGAATTCCCCGGCCCGGCCAATCATAAGTTTAGAAGGAGACACCCCCGTAGTTGTGTGAGGTGTTAGTCGATATTTAAACAAAAATTTATCCAACACCACTTGCATTTCCTCCCCACGAGAATGACGCAAGACCGACTTGAAAGTACAGACCATGTTTTCCGCGAGACCGTTAGTAGACGGGTGAAAAACACTAGACCGGACATGTCTAATGACATTTAGGTGGACAAAAGAACGAAATTCCTCACTGGTAAAACAAGTACCATTGTCGGAACCCAGGACTACGGGTAAACCCCATCGAGCGAAACACGAACGGAGTAAGCGAATAGTAACACCCGAAGTCGTGGAAGTGGTTGGAAAATTTTCCACCCACTTAGAGTAGGCGTCCACAATGACTAGGAAATAGGTATTATTTATAGGACCTGCATAGTCAACATGGATCCTATGCCAAGGTATAGTAGGCCATTCCCAAGGATAAAGTGGACTTTTCCTTGGGAGATCTCTGTTCTCATGGCAGCTTTGACAGGAACGAACCAATGATTCGAGTTCTCCATCTAAACCGGACCACCAGAAATAAGCTCTCGCCAGCTCTTTCATTTGTGTTGTACCCATGTGTTCAGCATGAAGTTCCTTCACTAAATTCGACCTGCCTTCATTCGGAATTATCACTCTGTGGCCCCATAAGAGACAGCCATTTTGGATCGAGAGTCCAGACTGACGTTGATAAAAAGGCTGTAATTCACTCTCAACCTTAGTAGGCCAACCAACTGAGCAGTAATGGATGGCCCTAGACAGAATAGGGTCTGATTTTGTCCACTGCTCTATTTGTACCAGATACTGGAGTGGATTCCAGAAACTCCACCAAGTGAACCCATTCTGTAGGTATAGGTACACATTCATTTGGATTCTCTAAAGGCAACCTACTTAGAGCATCAGCCGTAAGTAGAAGTTTACCTGACCGATGTACTAAGTCAAATTTATAGGCTTGTGGAATCAGTGCCCATCTTTGAATCCTATCTGAGGCCATAACTGGAATATTTTTATTAGGTGAAAATAAACCTAAAAGAGGCTTATAGTCAGTAATTAGTTTGAATTCATGACCCCATAGATAGAAATGAAATTTTTCTACTGCAAATACTAAGGCTAAGGCTTCCCGTTCAAGTTGTGCATATTGTCTTTCAGTCTCAGTTAGTGTTCTAGAAGCAAAACAGATAGGCCTATCTACCCCATCAATGTGGTGAGATAACACTGCCCCAATTCCATAAGAACTGCTATCTGCTGAAACTATGAGAAGAAGCTTAGGATCATAATGCACTAGGAGAGTGGGCTTTAGTAGTACGTCCTTGGAAGCCTCAAATGCTTCCTTTTGGGTTTTCTCCCCTCTCCACTGTTCCCCAGATCGTAATAACTTAGTTAGGGGTTCAAGGAAAGTCGATGCATTAGTCAAAAATTTCCTATAGAAGTTTAGGAGACCTAAATAAGCTTGTAGCTGTGTGATGTTTTGTGGAGGTGGTGCATTTTTTATTGCTTCTAGTTTATCCACCGTTGGATGAATGCCTGAGGAATCTATGCGGAACCCTAAATATGAAACTTCATTAGTGACCCACGAACACTTTTCTTTCTTTAGCTTAAGTCCGGCATCCCGGAGTCTTTTTAGAAATGTGGTTAATCTAGTTAGGTGTTCTTTTTTAGACGAACCTGAAATGAGGACATCATCTAGAAAACAAAGTACCTCCGGAATGTGACCTAGAACTTGGTCCATTGTCCTCTGAAAAATACCCGGAGCCGATGCTATTCCATAGCATAGCCTATTGTACTTATATAGGCCTCGGTGCGTATTTATGATAGTTAGTTCTTTAGAATTTTCATCTAAACTTAGTTGAGCATACGTTTGGGACATATCTAGTTTTGTGAAATATTTACCCCCAGCAAGAGAGCTAAATAATTCATCAGGCTTGGGTATAGGGCAACAATCTAGAAGGACTACTCTTTTGCTGTTAAACGGTAATCCCCACATAACCGCACAGACTTGTCAGGTTTTAGTACAGGAACTACTGGGGCAGCACACTTAGCGTGTGTGACCGGTTCGATAATTTTATCTTTGAGCAGCCTGTCAATTTCTAAATCTACCTTCTCCCGCAGTGCATGTGCAATTGAACGAGCCTTACAAAATTTCGGAGTTACATTAGGGTCTACCTCTATACAGACCTGATGGCCTTTTAGGTTGCCTACTTCAGGCCCAAAAACAGAAGAAAACTCCCTTAACAATGAGTCTATGTCAGACGGATATGAGAGTGTATGCACATCTGCCTAACCCTTTGGCAAAATTTTGTCAATAGGCATTTTCAAAGCATCAATCCAATCACGGCCTAGTAGAGTAGGCCCTTGCTCATCCACCACTAAAAGAGTTAAGGGATGAGACAAAGTTTTCTTGTTGAGTGTAACTGTGATGGATGCTTCTCCACAAATAGGTATTTGTATGTCTCCATATTTTTTTAGTATTGTTTTAGATGCATGTAGTTTAGGTGCATTTTTGAAAGTTTTGTCAAAAACTGTTTTGGACATGACAGTTCGAGCAGCACCTGTATCTAGTTCTAGAGGAACTGTAATTCCATTTAGGCCTACCTCTACAATATATGGGCCTGTATTATCACCACTTTGCTGCTCATAAAATAGGTACTCCAGTCTCCACTCCAATGTTCGAAGTATTTCCCTTTTGAGGATTTACACTAGAAATGTTATAATTAGAATTTTCATCCCTTGTTTTCTTTGAAAAACAAACTTTAGCTATGTGGCCTATTTCACTACAGTTTCGGCAAACTGCTTCTTTAAAAATACAGTCCTTCTTCCAATGGTGTTTTCCACACCTAGTACATGGCTTGAAAGGCTTTTCCTCCTGTTTAGCGTTTGAATTAGTAGGCTTAGCCGTATTTGCCGCATACCTTTGATTTGTTTGTCTAGTAGGCTCATTAGGTCTGCCAGGCCTAGAAGATTTAAAGCTATTTACGTGTTGGGCTTTACTACTGTGACTGCCAAAAGCTCTAACATCTTTAGCAGCTGCTTCCTTAGCCGCAGCTATTTCTACAGCCTGACTAAAAGTTAGGTCCTGTATAGCTAATAGGGCTCTCTGGGTAGACTCCTCTTTGAGGCCCATTACAAAACTATCTCTTAGCATTTCGTCTAATTTGTCCCCAAATTTACAAGTACGGCTATGGGCTTTTATTCCTGCAACAAACTCTGCAATGCTTTCATTCACAGTCTGATGCCTCGAATAAAATTTGAAACGTTCATAGATGAGAACTACTCGGGGTTTGTAGTGATTGGTTAGGGCCTGTACCAATTCACTATAGATGCAAGTTTCCGGTGCTTTAGGAGCAACTAGGTCCATAACTAAGCCAAACGTTTTAGGGCCTATTATAGTTAAAAAGGTAGGTACTGTCTTAGCATCAGGAATGGAATTTGCATCCAAAAACAACCTCCCCAGAGTCTTCGTAGGGGCTTATATGGCCAATCACCGACATGCTAGAACAAAACTGATTTAGGCCAAATAACGTGAAGTAGGTTACAGTTGGTTTCAATTTGATCTAATTACTCCCCAGTTAGGGCTGAGTAGTAAATTGTATTAGAGTTAGGGCTGAGTAGGAATTAGTATTAGAGTTAGGGCTGAGTAGGAATTAGTATTAGAGTTAGGGCTGAGTAGGAATTAGTATTAGAGTTAGGGCTGAGTAGGAATTAGTATTAAAGTTAGGGCTGAGTAGGAATTAGTATTAGAGTTAGGCCGGCGGAACCCAAGCTATAGTACAATAGCTTATCCACACAAACCAACCAAATCGGACGACCCACTAGGCTAAGCTACATCCAATTTTCCAAACAACCAAATTGAACCCAATAAGCCAAATTAAATCCAATGAACCAAATTTAATCCAATGAGCCAAATTGAATCCAATAAGCCAAATTAAATCCCATCCTCGTCGCCAAAAGTAATAACTTGGGGTTAGTGACCCCGCTAAGTTACTAGGTTTCTAAACAACAACAAAGGCACTTACCGGTGTGTTGAATTAGATATCTTTAGGGTCTACCATAGATTTCCTGCGTCCGTCAAAGCAGTCTACCTAAACTCCATGAGTTTACTAATTTAGAAGCTATAGACATAACCCCTAACTATTATTAATTATTGACAACTTTCTACCCCATTTGTCACCTTAGAAACATCACCAAATTAAACTTAGCACTAACGATTTAGTCAAATATGAATAACCATGCTCTAGTCCAGCCAAAACCAAACGAACAGCCCGCGTTGCTCTGTTTATCCCTTCGTGTTGCCATCCAGCTTTCTTTTAGTGATTTTTCCATTTAGTGACTTTGGACTATATACATATATATACACACACACACGTCACCTCATATATAATATATATATTTTTTTTTTTTAACTACAAACGACACAGTATAATTAATGCAAAGAACGACGCTTGTTAGAAGTGTCCGCTCGTACGTGGGAGAATTACGAGTTTGATTCATGGGGGCTCTTGGTGTAATGGTTAGCATATCTGACCGGCAATCGGATGATCCTGGGTTCGATTCCTGGGAGGTGCCTCATCTCTCATTGTTCGTTTTCTCCTCCTCTTGTGCGGACACTCTTCTAACAAGCGTCACTTTTGGACATTTTTTGAAAAGTTACGGTGCTTACCTCTTATATTGTGACAAGTTGACCACAAACCATGAATAAACCAAAATAAAGACAATCGGGTAATATTTAGGGTCCCCGCCCCCCATTTGAAAAATAAGCCCCCTATTCACACAAAAAAATGGTGATTTTTGGAGATATAGTTGGTCATAGTTTCTTTACCAATCATCGTATTTCAAACTTTTGTTACCAAAATGTAGAGAATAATAATGCGCTTCAATCTGAATAGTTTTTATTAACCTTTGAGTTAAATTTATTACATTTTTTATATCTCTTTGGTCATTTTGACGCATTTTCTAAGAGAAAAATGGTGCTGTTTTATATCTTTGGAAGATCTGAACTGCAATAAAATATTATCTTATATACTTTGGATGTCACCGCCATCCATAGAGCATCATCCCAATGCAGCTCTGCGACGATGGGCTTTGAAAATATAAATAAAAAAAGCAGATGGGCTTAAATAAGCAACACTTTTTTGGTTTAGAGATTCAAAGTGGGAACAACTTTGTACATGTTTAGTAGGTTAAAATTAGTAAATTTTGCAAAAAAAAATGACAACTGTAGACTTAAATTTTTATTAATCTAAAAAAATATGCAAAGCACCATTTTTTATTTTTTATTATGAAATACAAACACAAAACAATTTTAATCAAATAGAAACAAAGTGCTATTCTTGAAATTATAATGAAAAATTGTACATGAAATTAAATTATAAATGGAAAGAAATTACAAATTCAAGAGACCTTGTTTGGAAAATTTTGGGAAAACACGCCTGTTTTCCTCTACAACTTGGAGCAATGCCTGAAATTCACCTTCATCCCTACATGAGCCATAAAAATCCTGCAAACGTTTGTTACCCCTTTCTGCAGTGTCATTAACAACCTTAGTTGAAGAGAGTATTCTCTTCATCCGTTGAAAATCATTGTTGCTGTCCCATGTTACAGCTGGAGTCCTTATCCAATCTCTCGTTGAACCAAGGACTTTGAATACAAACATGAGTTTGGACCAAGTAATTGCCAAATTTTAATTCGTTCTTTTAGGATGGGAAATATCGGTTTACCCTGTTTGAATTCTGGTGGTTGATTGAAGCGGAAAGTTTTTTGGCCACCTTGTCCTTTTCACTATGAGATAAATCTCCAAAGAGAGAAAGGGTTACAAGTTCTTCAGATAGGTACCAGTAATGACCTTTTAGAGTGTTGAGGGCAGCTTCCGCTACTTCCATGTCAATCTTTTTGTACTGAACTAATTCGTTGTATAGGAGGAGGTCATTTTCAAGAGCCTCAAGTGGGTTCGTGACTGATAGCCAGTACTTGGAGTAGATCAGCGATGTAAACAAGTATACTCTTTCCAGTTTTTTTATTGTAACATTATCATATCCGGCTTGGTCTGAAAATGCTAACATCTTATTCGTATACAATATGACAGCCATCCATCTGGCGTGATGGAGAGCTCCTGGCTTGATCCAGTGTATTCCTCCTGCAGGAATTTCCCCTAAAACGAGTATAGTTGTTTCAGCTACCTCTTTGTAATCATCCCTGGGAAGGCTCTGGTTATCTTTGAGCAAATCTGTCATAAAATCTATAACGCATTTTATCAGGTCCTTGAGATGTCTGTCATTGATAGATAGCTGTTTGAAAGGTTGCTTAGTATCTAGCAGTGATGTTGGTCTCGAGATCGGTCTCGGTCTCGAGACCGATCTCGAGACCCAATTTGCAGATCTCGATCTCGATCTCCGTCTCCGCTATTTAGATCTCGGTCTCGATCTCGGTCTCGACAGACGCAGTCTCGGTTTTTCTCCCCGAGACCTTTCGAGACCTCTCGAGACCGTAATGAAAAATACATGTTATTGGCATACTCATGATGGTGGCTTGGTTGAACAGACATAATTCAGAATGTTTATGAAAGTTTGTAAAAGTAAGGGACTCTAGGTATTCATTAATCAGTCACCCTGCTTTGAGTTGCCACGTTTGTCTTGGGGGGGGCATGAGCTTGGTCTCGATCTCGATCTCGGTCTCGAATTTTAAGGGTCTCGATCTCGGAAGGTAGATCTCGATCTCGAACCTTTGATCTTGGTCTCGATCTTGATCTCACAGGATCAGGTCTCGGTCTCGGTCTCAGTCTCGGACTTGGTGGTCTCGACTACATCACTGGTATCTAGCTTCTCCCACATAACATCTCTGAAGGTCTTGAAAGATTCGTTTTCGAGTGAAGTTCATTTTCCAAATACCTTTAGATACACTGCTGACAAAACTCGTTCTGCCATATAGTGGCGACAAGCGAGCCATAATAATTTTTTTCCAAAGAGGTCTTCCAGTACTTTACAAGTCCATTTTATCCAGCCAGTATTGGATGAAGTAGTATCGAATACCATTCCGTAAACCTTATCCTGTAATTTCCATTCTTGGATTGTGCTAAAAACAGCACAAGCTTGTGTCGATCCAGTTGAGACACCGATATCGGGTATCGAGAGAAGTTTCTCAGCATTCTCTCCCGATATAAGTATTGCCAATCGATCCTGCTTTCCTCCTGAAACATTCAGTATCATTTTGCTGTCCCAGTGGACTACACAATATTGAGGTGGGTTGAACGACTCTTTAATAGTGTCAGGAGTAGCTTTCCTCGACTTCTTCATAGCTCGCGCAGAAGTACTTTTCGATAATGACATCTCTTTTAAATCTAGCCTACATTCAGCTGCAACCACAGATGCAAATGTCGAGCGTTGTCCGAATGATAGTCCTAAACGATCAGCTGTATTAGATATTAATGTTGACTGTAGTAACTTAGGACGTTTTGATGGGCCTGGGCTCGGAGTAAAATCATCTTCACCATTACTTGAGTCCACTAACTCGCCTTCAGATGATTCAAGTTTGTGTATCTCTTCTTCTAATGCCTTTCGCTCTTTTTCTTTCAATTTTCTTCGTTCTTCACCTTCTATTCTAGGTTCTAGCAGTCTTTTTGATCAGTTTGGCCACATAAGCTTTATCGATCGAACCAGGGCCGGATTAAGACCTTTAGAGGCCCTAAGCACTTAAAAGATTTTGGTGCCCCATATATATGTAATTCAAAATATAAACAAAAATAAACCATAAAATAAAATTTTATTTTTTGAAATGAAACAAAACTTACAGTAAGATGGAAAATAATGTTTATTTTTGTATACTTCCACTTCATTTATATTTGAAAAGTTTTCTCCTACTTTTTTTAATTGCAAAGTCTTTGATCAGATCCTCAAAACTAATCTTACGTAACACATCTGCTTCTATACTTAGTAGAGATAAGGCATCCAGCCTGCCTTGTTGCATAGTTGTTCTGTTGGTATTTTTAATATACTTCAACTGAGAAAATGAACGCTCAGCTGAGCAATTTGTGACCATTAATGTTAAAAATATACGAAAGGCAATTTCTACATTTGGGAAGGCACACTCAATATTGTCTTCTACAATTATTTTATAAAGTTCAGCATGACTGAATCTTGTTTTTACATTTTTTTTTGCACTGAACTTATGGCACACATATGAGTGAAACTGCTGAAGCTCAGCAGAGAAATTAGTGTTCAAGTCCTCTGGGTAAGCATCAATCATCTTTTTACAACCCTGAGAATACCTTTCAATTTCAGTAGATGATGAAGTGGTGACATTATGTGGCACATCACTTAGAAAAGAAAATCTCTCTGCTATTTCTTTGTATATCTCTCCTCTTCTTCTCATCTCAGTTTCAAGTTTGTCAACAATTGTGTAAAAGGTGGTGATAAGAAATTTATCTCTGGCATTCAGATATACTTCTGGTGCATCTCCGTCATTGGGTACCTTCTTTCTGATACGTTTGCGAGTTTGAGCTGCCTTGTAATCAACATCTGGTAGCATTTCCTTTGTAGCTGCTTCATATCTTTCAAATTCATCTCGTGAAGTGCACAGTTGGTCAGCTAATGATCCATACAGATCTGCACATGTTTTTAAGTTCACATCCTTATTCTGTAGAACTTTGCTTACTCTATGAAAATTTTGCAAAATCTCATCCCAAAAATTCAACATAAAAACGAATTCTAGCTCTTGCATCTTATTTGCAATATTATTTGCTTCTCTTCTAGTGTCTCCCTTTTGTGACTGGTCTTCAGCTATACATTCTAACGCTTCTAAAATTTTAAGGAAAGATTTCAAAATTGCTGCTGTTGCCATAGCATGTGCCTCCCATCTGGTATCAGAGAGGGATTTTAAGACACTTTCATTTCCAATACAACCTTTAAGAATTTCCCACCTGCTGGTTGAGGCTAAAAAAAAGGTATAGAGCAACTGCACTGTAGAGAAGAAATTAACCGCCTCTTGACAGCAGTCAACAGCACTTCGGCCTACCAGATTTAGTGAATGGGCTGCACAGGGCACATATATAGCAAACTTGTTTGTTTCTAAAATTTTTTGCTGCATCCCCTTATAACGCCCAGACATGTTGGCAGCGTTGTCGTAAGATTGACCCCTACATTTTGAAAAGTTTAGCTTACAAACTTCACGTAAGTACTGCAACACCTGATTTGCCATTTCCTCACCAGTATGGCTTTTCATTTTCAGAAAGGTTAAAAAGCGTTCAATAGGCTGTCCATCTTTTAAGTACCTAAGTACAACACTTAACTGATCGATATGTGATAGATCTGGTGTTGAATCAACTGACAAACTAAAATAACCAGAAGATTTTACTTCGTCAACAATGAGTGCGTGGACCTTTTGAGCCATTAGTTGAATGAGTTCCTCACAGGTGGTTTTGGACAGGTAAGAAGGATTTCCTTTGCCAGAATTTCCATATTTCAAAATGTGACCTGCTAAAAATGGATCAAACCGGCTTATGAGCTCAAGCAGCCCTAAAAAATTCCCATTCTGCAATGATCCAAATCTTTCTTCTGTTCCTCGAAAAGACAAGCCACGTTCAGCTAACGTACAAATAACAGCTATGACACGCCTCAAGACATGTTCCCAGTAATCACACTCTTCCTGAATTTGTTTTTCCAACTGTTGTCCCAACCCCGCACCTTGTCTGCGAGTTAAGTATGTTAGCATAGAGTCTCGGTGAGTAGTGCTTTTTTCATGATGATCAATTACAATAGTATTTCGCCAGTCACTGAACCCTTCTCTTATAACAAAATGTGAGACATTTTTAGGAGCAAACAGTTTACAAACATAACAGTAAACTGATCCTGTTGATGGTGAATACAATAACCACTCTCTCTTGTATTTCTCACCATTGGCTTTTGTCCCAACGAAAAGTTTTTGTGAACAGTATCTTGCTGGTTTGCCACTACTGAAATGCCGGTAAGACTTGTCAAATGGCCCATTGTGGTGTTGACAGTCACTGGGTCCACAAGCAATCCAATAAGCCACATCATCAGCAGAGAAATCAAGCCACAACCCTGGATCTTTTGCTATATTTACTTCATCTTCTGCAGACTGATTCATTTCACCACCATCACCATGGTCCACTAAACTTTCATTTTCAGCAATTATTTCAACCCCAGAATGTCTTGTAAAGCAACTTGAATCAACATTTGCAGTAGAGGTATCAAGAGAATTTACAGGCAAAGTGAGATCAGTAGTGAGACATGTGGTAGATGAACCTGCTTGTGACACCTCGGTGATTCCAACGTCATCATATTTTGATTTTGAAGTGATCAAAGTGGTATTTGTGTCCACTTCTGATGACGGAGATTGGTTTTGATTCAGAATCGGTATATCATGTTGACGTTGTGGTCGTGGAACTTGTGTGAAGAAATCAGTCAGCTTTGCAGTCTTGGACTCTAAATCCAAAGTCTTCTCTTGTTTCTCTTTTGATAGTTTTCGCTTTTGTGCACCACTTAACTGAACACGTTTCATCTTGGTTCTTGGGGTCTGTAAAATACAGAAATAAAAAGAATATTTTATTTGTATATTATGTGGCAATCAACACAGTTACACATATCACAATCTTGGCTTTGTTCTTTTATTCTCAGAAAGACAAAATGGGAACCGTACACAACCAAAGTGGCAATTTAAATATAAGTGGCAATTAAATATAACTCAACCGAAATATCAACTCGAAATGTTGAATACAAATCAAATCGAAAGAAGGAACCAAAAGAAGGAACCGAAAGAAGGAACCGAAACCTATAAAATAAAAATACTTAACATTAGAATTAATAATACGCAATCTATAAAAATATCAATATTAACATTTCACTATTAACGAGCCACATTTTATATTTAC